>CM042009.1:17189273-17451773 GCA_023525715.1 Cichorium intybus
AAAGAAGGTGAGGGCTTGACGATGGATTTATCCATTTTTAAGGCTGATTTTTTTTAATACCAATATTAGTTGGCTGATTTTTAGAAACGATGATTTTGTATACCAAATTTGCCATATATATATATATATATATATATATATATATATATATATATATATATATATATATATATATATATATATATATATATATATATATATGCACTAGTTGTGAGATGTGTGTATTAAACGGGATGATACAAAAAATATTAATTAATAATATCTAAACATTAATAATTTTACATAGAGCAATTGTATTGAATCCTACCTTTTATTACTACCATTATTCCTACCAATGTGAAATTATGACAAGTGTCACATTTAATAAAATTAATAATATTTTAATATATATGTCATAATTTAACTTGGGTAGGAAGATTAGTATGAATAAAAGGTAGGAACAAAAACAAATTCTCTTTTACATAAGAAATTTGTTTGTGTATCGTGACATCTTGCTTTTGATTTTTACTATTATGACTTTGTATTTTGATAAATATAATTGATTATGACAATGTCATTGGTACTAAAATCAAATTTACTATTATGATTGAAATCATTCTTCAAAATATTATGACGTCAATTGTCTCTAAATTGTCTCCCAAATCATCCTGCACATTAAAAAAATAATATGATATTAAAAACAATTAATTTTGAAATTGAATGATAACAATTAATTTTGAAATTGAATGATAATTAAACCAATCATTGATGAGTTAGAAACGTTTCAAACCAATTAGTTTTTTAAGAAATTTAAAATTATGAGAAAATGACATGTGGCAAATTCAATGAGGAGATGACATGTGGCATTGAGTTACTTATTTATTAGGATAGAATATATATATATATATATATATATATATATATATATATATATATATATATATATATATATATATATATATATATATATATATATATATATATGTTACCTTGTAAATATTATGTTACCTTGTAAATAGGACTATGATCAAATGTATCTTGATAAATATTATGTTACCTTGTAAATAAATATGGAACAATCATTTTAAATCAGAACATGGGTATAATAGTAATTGACATATAAATCAATTAAGTTTAAATAAATAAAATCCTATAAATCCTGTAAGCGCTCCTATAATTACGAAAATTAATTTTTTTCTGAATTCTGATTGGTCCATACAGTCACACAATAATTACTAGTTTTAAAGTAACCTATCTCTCTCTCTCTCTATATATATATATATATATATATATATATATATATATATATATATATATATATATATATATATATATATATATATATATATATATATATATATATATATGTGTGTGTGTGTATGTGTGTTTTTATATATATATATATATATATATATATATATATATATATGTGTGTGTGTGTGTGTGTGTTTTTTTATATGTTTAGTTACCGTTTACCCAAAAATCTTATAGCTATACTCAACTTCAAAATGTACCAAGAATTTGTTTTTTTTACTAACAATATTTAACATTTTATATTAAAATAATTATTTTATTTATAGTTTTACTAATAGAAATAAAAGTGAATTATAGATTTGTCCCACATGTGAGTAAGAGAAAATTACTGTTTTAATTCAAAACTTTTTTGTGTAAAGTATCGGTCCTTAAATTTGAGTTTTTTGTAGTTTCGATATATATCTGTAAAATGATAATTTTATCTTTTATGGTTTTCTTTTATCCTTTTTATCCATCCAAGTTTTTCTACAAATAATAAACAAGTTGGGTTACCAACTTATTTATTTTTATTAATTGCAAATCTGTAAAATAAAAAGATAAAACAAACTAAATACTGAAAGATTGTCATTTTATATGGTTAGCATTTAAAAGTACAATAAAATTTGTACTTAGAGACTAATCGTAACAAACTTTGGTTTAAATCAAAGCCGTAGACCGTAGTTTGTAATCAACTGCATAAACTGTATAAAACTGTTTCTATTATTTACTTTAAAACAATGTAGTTGCACGACACCAACAATTATAATTCTTGACAACATTCAAAAGAAGTAATACTTTAACAAATCTGGACTTGTACCTAACAATTTACCATAACAATTGATTATTTATATTATAAAGTATAAATCATTTTAAAATATTTAATAATTATTGCAATCGAATAGATCTTTTGTCCACACTCTAATGCTTAGATTTTCAACTTCTGCCCCACATTGTGATCATGCCATATAGGAGGAGCAAATGGAGTAATAATTTCTTTTTGATAGTACATGTTTGGCACCAACAATAGTAAAAAAAAAAATCCTCTATCCCATAAATGGAAATATAAGTATCTAAACGTTATGATATCTTTTTATTTAAAAATTATGTTCATGTTTACTGGATGAATATGTTTTGTAGGTATTATGCTGGTTTAATCGTAATATAATCATTGATTTTAGTAGCTATCATTTGAGAGTATTGTGTGAACATAGTTACATTAATCGTGAGACTTTTCTAATGTTTTTGAACCAAAGTTGTCATAATCAATAATCTCCAACTTTATCTTTCTCAATAATTATCATTGTCAATTCATTAAGTGTTTCTTGTGACATTGTGAACTGTAACGTGAACCTTAACAACTTTAATGTGAATTTTAACGTCTTCGGTTTTGAAAAACTTCTTTGTAAGGTGAACCTTAACAACTTTAATGTGAATTTTAACATCTTCAGTTTTGAAAAACTTCTTTCCACAGACGTAGTGTTAGTGTAATTAGTTAGCAAGACTCCGTATGCAATAATTGCATTAGGAAAACAATCAACTTTTCCATATATTTTATAACCTCGGTGGCGGTTGTAGCTTCACTCGGTAAGAACTTGTAAAGTGGCTTTCTACTCCAAATAAAGTTCATTGGAATCAATAGCTTATCGTTAACCATACTTAAGTGCGGGTTCCACACGGCTACAACACAATTTAAGATTTTTGTCATCAAATTCCTTCAATATTTTTGGGAAAAAAACCCAAATTATTTTCATATTCTTTGTATTGTTCAAATATTTTTTTAAGAGTAAGAAGTCGCTTGATCAATAATACATAAAACTTACATACCGCTTCCTTTATCCTTTTAATTATTTCTCTTTTAATTTCTTGATCTAGTAAAAGTATCATCTCGTTTTGGATATTTTGGCTGTGATAATGCACATGAATATATCGTTTGTGATACATTGTACATGCTCTTTCATAAATTGGTCAAACTCTTCCAACATCTCAATTACTGCCAAAAGTTCCCATTACTTTTTATACAACTTCTCTTTCTTTTTCCACAAAATGCTAAATTATATTTATCAATATATTTCACAAGTGCAAATATTTTCAAAAAGACTTGTTTCCAGTGACCCCTCTCTTGTTTAAATTGATTGTATACCACTTCATTTTTCAATCTTTCATGCATTTCAAACCAGTTATTATTTGCGAGATGATCTAAACTCACTTCATGTTCTTTAAGTCTCCTAATAAGATGATGCCAATCCGCATAACCTCCATTAGCTAATTGACCTTTAGTGTGCCATTTTCTAAATATTTTACAATAAAAAAAATTCGTTAAGCTCTTTAGAGTATACTATGTTGGATTAGGTGTCTAAGCCATGACTTATAATTGTATTTATCTTGTTAATAGAAGCTAAGTCCATTTGGGTTGCCCTCATAGCTGGAAGATAGATGTACGGTTCAGTAGAGAGAATGGTTGATTTATTAATGTTTAATAAATCAATAGAAAATAAATATATGGTTTATTAATATATTTAAGTGTTAATATATTAATTGGAAACTATATTAATTAATTGAAATTTAATCTAGAATTAATTAGATTTAATTTAGTGATTAAATAAATTAATAAAAAGGTGCAGGGACTGGTTGTCATTTATTCAATAGTTGAATAACTGGCCAGGTAAAACCAGGGACCAAAATGGCGCCACCCTGGAGGCTCCTCCAGGGTTTTGCGAAACCCTAATTAGGGTTTTTGTAAGCCTGGTCCAAGTGGTCAAAAGCCTTGTCCATTTGGAGGCTCCTTAGGGTTTCAGGTGTAACCCTAGGAGGCTATATAAGGAACCCCCTGGGCACCCTAATTCCCACGCCATCTCTCTCTCTATGTGTTACTCTGCTGGACTGATTTCTCCATTGCTTGGGTGTGACTTGCATTTGAGGCAGGATTGTTTTGCTACTAGCTTCAAGGATCATAAGATCAAAGGTTGGTTTTCTCAATTTGATCTTTAGAAATTAATTGTATCCTTTAGGTTTAGTTTATTTTCTTCATAGAAGAAAACATAGATCATATTAGGGTTGCATGTGAACCATAGGATTCTATTTGTTCATTGATTGCATAGAAACCCTTCAGTGGTATCAGAGCATAGGCTTGTTTTCTTATGTTTGATATAAACTGCATGAAATTGTTTTGAGCCTTGAGGTGTTTGCGAAAACTCCTCCTTGTGAGGCTTCTTGGTCGACGGTTTGGCTAGGGTTTCCTAACCCTAGCCGCCATGCCCCATGGTCCCCCTTGTTTGCTTGATTTGCTTGCCATAAAAGTATGTTGTTATTTTTGGTAAATTGGATTAATTAAATAACTTGAACTCTTTTGCTTGGCTTGTAATTTTCGATCACCATAGGGACCAAGATAGAAAATTAATTTGATTAATTTGATAAAAACTATCTTACATTTAATTAGTTTAATTAATTGTTAATTAAAAGATCAATTAAATCGGTTTAAAGAATTAATTTAAAATTTTCAAAAAATTGGTTAAAATTTGCGAAAATTATAATTAAATTAATTCTAAAATATTTTAATAAGATTAAAATATATCTTATATATTTATAATTAAAAGTTAATATTTATATATAAGAAAATTGGTTAGTCTTACCATTAGTAGGCCTCATTCACAAAACTGTCCTCTAAAGAGGGTATAAGGCGTCTGCCTATAAAATGGCAGTCTAATGGGTATCTACTCTTACCCACCGCTCTCCTGATCAGTCGAGTGTCGTTAGCCGAACGGGTTTGATAGAACCGCTAAGCCTCTTAAAAGTATAATGCTATAATTGAAAGTACTGGAACCTTAAACAAATCCCAATCTAGTTACTTTAGGTTTAAAATGTGAATTGGTGCTAATCCATGAAATTGCACATTACACTTTGTGGAACGTTGTTGGAGCGTGTGTGGTTTACCGGCACGCCAACTGGGGTCCGCAAAGAGTCGCAATGGGTTTCTTGATTTTGTCATTGTTGACGGAGCGTGTGTGGTTAACCGGCACGTTAATTAGAGATTACAATTGACTTCAAGAGTACCGAGCAATTTGCATGGTTATTCACACCCGGTTTGTGATCCTCGGTATCCCAGTCATAAACAGCGGGGCATTCCCGAGATTAAAACATGCTATCGAACAGTTCGGTAAATCTCAATGAAACTAGGAATTCCATTTTAATAAGATTATTTTTCCACGGTGGAATTGGCTGAATCGTCATTCGCCTATCTTATAAAATTTACAATAAAGATTACGGCATCCCTTTTCGATATTGTAGATTGTTATTGTAGGGTCCTAACCTTATATTTATTCTTGGGTGAATATAAGGATTATTAAATAAATGTCTAATTAAAACTACCTTCTTCTTATTCAGATGTCTTCTGACCAATCCGTTCCCCACTCAAATCCCGGTAATGTCACCTCGATTCTGTCATTGTGCTCAAAAGTGACGTTGGACGGCACTAACTACAATGACTGGATTCGCAACATCAAAATGGCTCTACGGTTTGAACACAAAGAGTATGTTCTGGAAACCGAGCTTGTTGAGGTTGACCCATAAACCGCTACTCCTGAGGAAGTTGTCTCGTACACCAAACACTTTGATGATGCGACCAAAGTGGCCTGCATCATGATCGCCACCATGAACCCTGAACTGCAGCGTATCTATGAGGACTATTGGCCTTACGAGATGCACAAAGAGCTCGCGGAAAAGTTCCGCAAGCAAGAGCACATCGAAAGGCGTGAGGTTGTAAAAGCCTTCACTAACGGCAAGCCCAAAGAGGGTGAGTCCATCTGCACTCATGTGCAAAGGATGCATGGTTATGTGGATAGGCTTAGGAAGCTGGAAATGCCTGTTCATGAGGATTTAGCTGTTGACATAGTGCTAAACTCCTTGCCCAGTTCTTCTGACCAGTTCACACTGGCGTATCATTTGAACAACAACCAGGCAACCCTAGCTGAGTTACACCGCATGCTTCGTACGGCTGAAGACGGGATGAAGGGAAAAGGTTTGCTCCCTGTCAACCCGCCTGTTCTGGCTATTCGCTCTGGAAAAGGAAATAAACGGAAAGGCCCTCCTAAGCAGAATTGGAGGGAAAAGACTCATGTCGGGTCATCTAGCAATGCCCCGAAAGGCAAGTCTTCCAGCATTCCGCATGTTCAGAACCCCAAAGATGCCGACTGCTTTTACTGCAAGCAAAAGGGTCATTGTAAGAGGAGCTGCCCAACGTATCTGCAGCATATCAAGGACGGTAAAGTGAAACCGTCACAAGCAGGTACTATATATCTAATAACTCATCTTTTTCCCATTCTTGGGTCCTTGATACAGGATGTGGTTTTCATATCTGTTCTGATTTGCAGGGCCTAGAGGAAAGTAGGGAGCTGGAGCGCGGTAGATTGAACCTGGTCATGGGCAATAGGCGAACGTCACCTGTTACCAAGATCGGTGTTTGACACGCCTAGGTCGTCGTGCGGTCAAAAATAAGAGAAAACCTAACACACACTAGTATAGCGATAGTCGGGGTCGATCCACGGGAGCTTAGTGGTCAGACTAGATGAGAGATTACCAACTAGTAGTGTCACAGCTACAGTCGGAGGATCTAGTTTCTACCTTCCTAATCACTAGCAAACAAAAGCAATGCTCAAAACACACTCAAGCCAAGTTAAGCTAAGCTCAAATGACCTAGTCACTTTCTGAAGTCAGAAGTACATCTCTGAGTCAGAAGCAATCAAAGGCATCCAAACTAGCAAAAACCAAGCAAAGCATAAACTAGCTACTAACTAAAGTTCTACTGAACAGTTACTAGCCAAGGTTTAATGCCTATAACTAATCTAATTAGTTACTGATTTCAGCAAAGGAAAACAGTCCCAATAAGATCAAAACAATATCCAAACAAAAATCAAACATCCAAAACCAAACACAAACATAAAAACACCGAAAAGCTAAGATTAAATGTAACCAAATGCTTCTCATTCACCAAATCCGAATCCAACATAAAAACAGTAACCAAATGATCCAAAAACAGAAACCTAAGCTTGGTATCAATGGTTGTCACTCCCAAAGATACAAACCAAAGCTTACAAATGTTTAACTAAATGAAAATAAAATCCAAAACATGAAAATACCAAATAAGAGCTTGCTGGAACGAAATCTTGGAGTCAAAGAGCTTCAAGGTCGATTTTACACCCGGTCTTTGCTAGGGTTTTCGGCTGGAAATGCCTCTATTTATAGTTGCAAATTTCCCGTGACCGCGCCGTGCAGAAGTGAAATCCGCGGCGCGCGTACTTATCCGATCCCCGTTTTTTCGTCATTTGAATGTGTTCCGCCGCCTTAAGCCCGCGTCGTGCAGATGATGTATCCGCGGCGCGCGTACGAGTTTCCTTGATTTTTCATTCGTTCCAAACTTCTTCCTTTTGCACGCTTTTAGTCCCTGTTTCCATTCTTTTTCTCCAAACAAGTCCTGGCACGAAAAGTGAGAATACCCAGACATATTTGATATAATTTTATCAAGAACAGGGCTCAACAATGCCTAAAATACTTAATATCACTAGACGTTGTCAGTGTTTATAGACTAGCGCTTAGTAATGGAGTTAGATTAGATTTACATAATTGTTGCTATTCGCCAGATATGGCTAAGAACATAATTTCTTTTCATGCATTGTTCAAACAGGGCTTTTATTACGAATTTAATAAATTGAATGGTTCAATTTCTGTTTTCAAAAATGATGTTTTTATATTTAATGCTATGCCTTGTGATGGAGTGTATGAATCTATTATGTGTGTTGATAATTATGGTAAAAATGTTTGAGCTATTGATGCTTCGAGCGGTATAGAAAAGGCGTGTCTGTGGCATTGTCGCCTTGGCCATATCAACAAGAAACGCATCGCCCAACTCCAAAAGGATGGAGTGTTGGAATCATTCGACCTCGGGTCGGATGATGTATGCGAGTCTTGCTTGTTTGGTAAGATGACAAAATCACCATTCAAAGGTTCCTTTGAAAGAGGTGAAGGTCTGTTGGACATCATACACACAGAGGTGTGTGGTCCCTTCAGAACAACCACAAAAGATGGCACGCGGTTCTATGTGACCTTTACTGACGATTTTAGTAGATATGGGTATATCTACTTAATAAAGAATAAGTCAGACACCTTTGAAAAGTTCAAAGAGTTCAAGAACGAAGCAGAAAATCAATTGGGCAGAAAGATAAAGATGCTTAGATCCGACAGAGGCGGTGAGTATCTTAGTATCGAGTTTCTCGATTACCTCAAGGAATGTGGAATTGTTTCACAGTTGTCGCCTCCAAGAACACCTCAGTTGAATGGTGTTGCTGAAAGGCGAAACCGAACCTTGTTAGACATGGTTCGTTCCATGATGAGTCGAGCTTCACTTCCAATCCATTTCTTGGGGTATGCCTTAGAGACTGCCACCCATTTCCTAAATCTTGTCCCAACCAAGAAGGTTGCGAAAACACCGCACGAGATGTGGACGGGGAAAGTTCCCTCGTTGGCACTGTGAAGCTTTCGTAAGACGAGAGACTTCAGATAAGCTCGCAGAAAGAAGTGAGAGGTGTTTCTTCATCGGATACCCGAAACAGTCTTTTGGATACTTATTCTACAGACCGAGCGAGGACGTGGTCTTTGTAGCAAGACGAGGGTTCTTTCGAGAGAGAGAACTCATATCCAAAGAGGACAGTGGGAGTACGATCGATCTCGAAGAAATTCAGGAGACGCCCGATGAAACAACCTTGGAAGAAACTAGCAACCAACATGAGGAAGAAGTTCCTGTTGGACCCACCGACATCTCATTGCCCCTTAGGCGTTCGGGTAGAGTTAGCATGCCACCCGAGTTTTATGGTTTCCATATTACTTCGGACGGTGACACGTTGGTAAGTGATCGCACATTGACTAATTTGGATGAGCCAGCTAACTACCGCGAAGCAGTGGCAGGCCCCGAGTCTGCCAAGTGGAAAGAGGCAATGGACAGCGAGATTAAGTCCATGTATGACAATCAAGTTTGGAACTTGGTTGACAATGTGCCGGGTCGAAAGACAGTCGGGTGCAAGTGGATCTTCAAGAAGAAGACCGACATGGATGGCAAAGTACATACTTACAAAGCTCGGCTGGTTGCGAAGGGATTCACTCAAACCCCGGGGGTTGACTATGATGAAACCTTCTCACCAGTAGCCAAGATTAAGTCAATTAGGATAATGCTTGCCATAGCTGCGTTTCATGATTATGAAATTTGGCAGATGGATGTCAAAACCGCTTTCCTTAATGAGAAACTGACTGAGGATGTTTACATAAGTCAGCCAGAAGGTTTTGTAGACACAAAGCACCCTGATAAAGTATGTAAGCTTGAAAGATCAATCTACGAGTTGAAGCAAGCATCTCGCAGCTGGAATCTCTGCTTCCATGAGAAAGTCAAAGAGTTTGGCTTCTCTAGGAGTGAAGATGAGTCCTGTGTATATGTCAAGGCTAGTGGGAGTATAGTCACTTTTCTGGTGTTGTATGTTGATGACATACTGCTCATGGGAAACGACATTCCGACCTTGCAAGATGTCAAATCTTGGCTCGGGAAGTGTTTCGCCATGAAAGACCTAGGAGAAGCTGCCTATATTATCGGGATAAGAATACTTAGAGATAGAAAGAGAAAATTAATAGGTCTAAGCCAATATACATATTTGGAAAAGGTGTTAAAAATATTTAACATGGAAAATTCCATAAAGGGAGAGCTGCCAATCCAAAGTAATGCTAAATTGAGTAAGAATCAAAGTCCGAGTACCGATGAGGAAATAGCTGAAATGAGTCGGTTACCTTATGCTTCGGCAGTAGGGTTAATCATGTATGCTATGACATGTACTCGTCCCGACGTATCATTTGCACTGAGCATGGTTAGTCGGTTCCAGGGTAATCCTGGAAAGGCACATTGGATTGCGGTCAAGAACATACTCAAGTATCTGCGAAGGACAAAGAATATGGTATTAGTCCTTGGTGGCAGTGATGACTTGAAGGTGAGTGGATATACAGATGCCAGCTTCCAGACAGATAGGGATAGTGGACGGTCCCAGTCGGGCTGGGTGTTTCTTTTGAACGGTGGAGCGGTCACTTGGAAAAGTTCCAAGCAAGAAACAGTGGCTGATTCAACATGCGAATCAGAGTACATTGCAGCGAGTGAAGCGTCTAAGGAAGTTGCTTGGCTGGAGAACTTCATAGGTGACCTTGGAGTTGTCCCAAGCATTCAGGAACCAATGGAACTGTTCTGCGATAATGAAGGAGCGGTCGCTTTGACAAAGGAACCACGAGATCATGGAAAGTCCAGACATATCGACAGAAAGTACCATTACATTTGACATCGCGTAGAAGAGGGTCACTTACTGGTTAAGAGAGTATCATCAGAAGACAATCCTGCTGATCCTTTGACTAAGGCACTAAGCAGGATCAAGCATAATCAGCATGCTCGGAGCATTGGTCTGAAGGATGATATTAGTTTTAGTAATTAGATAGATTTGAAACTTGTAAACAATATAAATGTAATTGACTTGGTGATTTTATAATTGAGATTTATAAATGAGTATTGTTACTACCTTTGTCAATTGTTTATTATTGTGTTTCCATATTTGCATGTTTAAACTTCCTAAATAATTAGATTATTTGAAATTCCACAGTCGATCACACTGTTAGGAAGTAAGTGTGAACAAAGACTGTCATGAATCGGTTGCAGACTGTCTAATGAGTTAGACATTGCAGTAAGACTGCTGCAACGTTCATGAGTACTTAAAAAATAGAGATTTGAGTATTGGATAAACCCGCGCTTAACATATTGCTTCATGGATTACATCACGAGCAATGTTAAGACGATAATATCTTTTGATCTTTAAGTGGAGAGATATGATCTGTAATTTTCGAGACAAGTACTTATTGATAATATGAAAACACACCGGTAACACGGTGTTATAAAACGTATTGTTGTGAGCATTCTGACTAGCAAAAGGTATGGACATATAAGTCAAAGCTTATCCGTCCCCTGACCTGATGGGAAACAGATATCTGTAGGCCTCTCGACGATTTTGAAGTTGACTGAAAGTGTTGGCCAACCGGGACTAAATTGATGTGTTCAATTAGTAGTCTCAAAAGTCATATGCAAATCAGAAATCGAGAAACAGAGTATTAGACCAAGATTGATTTTATCCATGTCTTGAGTCTGAAAATATCTTTTTGGACGGAGGATCATCTGATCAATTATCTTTGAACAGAACTGACTAGGTCAGAGTTTAGGACAGTTTCTGGGAAACTGAAATTAATCAGAAGGTAAACAGACAATTAAAGTCATAGACTTATCCAAGTGGGAGACTGGGAGACTGTTGGATTAGGTGTCTAAGCCATGACTTATAATTGTATTTATCTTGTTAATAGAAGCTAAGTCCATTTGGGTTGCCCTCATAACTGGAGGATAGATGTACAGTTCAGTAGAGAGAATGGTTGATTTATTAATGTTTAATAAATCAATAGAAAATAAATATATGGTTTATTAATATATTTAAGTGTTAATATATTAATTGGAAACTATATTAATTAATTGAGATTTAATCTAGAATTAATTAGATTTAATTTAGTGATTAAATAAATTAATAAAAAGGTGCAGGGACTGGTTGTCATTTATTCAATAGTTGAATAACTAGCCAGGTAAAACCAGGGATCAAAATGGCGCCACCCTGGAGGCTCCTCCAGGGTTTGGCGAAACCCTAATTAGGGTTTTTGTAAGCCTGGTCCAAGTGGTCAAAAGCCTTGTCCATTTGGAGGCTCCTTAGGGTTTCAGGTGTAACCCTAGGAGGCTATATAAGGAACCCCCCTGGGCACCCTAATTCCCATGCCATCTCTCTCTCTGTGTTACTCTGCTGGACTGATTTCTCCATTGCTTGGGTGTGACTTGCATTTGAGGCAGGATTGTTTTGCTGCTAGCTTCAAGGATCATAAGATCAAAGGTTGGTTTTCTCAATTTGATATTTAGAAATTAATTGTATCCTTTAGTTTTAGTTTATTATCTTCATAGAAGAAAACATAGATCATATTAGGGTTGCATGTGAACCATAGGATTCTATTTGTTCATTGATTGCATAGAAACCCTTCATACTAGCCATTCTCTATCACACGTCTCCATATTTGGTCGAGTTCTAGTGTACATAGTTGCAGAAAACCATCTAGAAAAATTATCTAGTGGACCCTTATCAATAGTGTAATCTCTTTTAGGACCTTTATCTAACAAAATTTTCATCATGTATGGAATAAGTCCCTCCTAAGTTCTTAGATCAAATATATCAACATTATTATAATCTGTATGAACAGCAACCTTATCATCTTCAACATCATAACTATCATCAACATGATCTCCATTAACATTAGAATTATCAACATAAACATCATCAAAGCGTTATGAGTTAGGGTTATAGTTAAGTCTTAAGGCTAACGACTTATGTGATGTGAGTTAGGGTTATAGTTAAGTGTTAAGGTATGTCTAAAGCGTTATGAGTTATGATTTAAGCTTTATGGGTGATAGATAAGTGTTAAGGCTTATGGGTTAAGGTTATTGGTAAACCATAAATGAGTTGTTTTCTTTATCATGTTTGTTTAATCTATGATCCTTATGTGTTAAAATTTAAATATTTACTGCCTATTGTTGAGTTATTACAGCCCAGTGGACCAATCTGATTGTGTAACTTGAATCATAATTATACTATGACCATTAGACATAATGACTCGAAATGGAGCAAATCCTAGGGTTAGTTTAACAAAAGTAATGAACTTTAATGTGTGAGCTTTGCATTACATAACCATTTTGTGCACCAATTAATCATCATGGCCATTGATGTTAAATACCTAATTAAATCTGCATGATATGAAATTAATTGTTGAAATTAGGGATGATCAATCCACATGACCATTGTGATTAGATGTCCTTAGAAGAATTAGGATTAGTGAACGGACCAAGTAAACTAATCAGCTTAGGAATCAGTGAACAACATATTAATACATATCGCACTTAATAGAAATCAATCATAAATGAAGGAGGTAATCAAGTTTAAGTAAGAATACCTTTAGATCAGTATCTAGTTCAGTTTTCCATATCAATTTGCCTTTGTTTGCTTTCATTTTCTTTCAATATGTATTAAATTCCCCTTTTTACTTTATGTTTTTAGTTTAACTAATATCAAATCAGGTAATCTATTTCACTCTCGTTCCCCTCGAGTGACGAGTTCGACACCCGTTTTTACCAAAGCTATGTAGTTACACAATTAGGTACACCGCTAGTGTGTAATTGTCCCTAGTTGAGATAAGATCGTTTTTATAATTTAAAATGAGGTATTACACTTTATGTTTTTGACATTTTCTAGGGGATTGATTTGCACACATCAAGTTTTTGACGTCGTTGTCGGAGAACAATTTCCAATAGTTTAGTTTATTTGGTTATTGGATTTTATGTTTTTATTGTTTTCTTATTTTTATTTTTACTTCAAATTACTATTTTTCCTTTTGATACTGCTTTTGGTTGTTTTGATTTTTTTTTGCAGAATTGTTTAGCGGGCTATGCTTGGAGAGGCATTAACATTATCCAATAAATAAATTCCCACAAAGAGCGGGAGTGAGGCATTCAGAAGCCAATCGAGAAGGGATAGAGGTCAAAGGAAGAGACGAGACGAGTGTTTGGCCAACAGAAGTTATGTCTAAAACTCAACGAGAAGAAAGTATATTGATTATTTTATACACCGGTACCTGACCCGTACGTGCTGCACATATTCTTTGAATCACGACACAAGACCTCTCTAATTGAATTATGCGATGCATCCATCCATTTGACGCGTCGTGTATTGCTCTTGTTTAGTCATCGTTGCATTTTATTGAAGAAAATGTCACGCTGCACTCACATGACACAATGTACTTCTATCTATTTTTCCAGTTGACATATTACTCATCATGAATATCACATTCTTGTAAGCCGTGGAAGTTAGTTGGTCCTGATGGAAGACCTAGCATGCTGCTAACTGTTTCTTTTGATATAAATATTTCACCTTTGTTCAGTTTTACCGAAAATGTATCTGGATTTAAGTTGTCTACTAAGAAGTAACCAAGCTGAAAAGGTAATGTAGTCATCTTCAGAAACAATAAACCTCCAAATACATAATCTGTTAACACAATTTTTGTTCTACCGAAAGTGATTTGATAGCCAGATACATCGATTCGGGTGTTATTCTTGTGCTTAATTTGTAGAAATCCAATTGAAAGGCGTCACTTAACCCATCGTTGTGATTCAGTTTAGATTTCTTGCGCTCCTTTGGGTTTGGAACAATTACTTCATCATGAATGATAGTATCAGAGCATTTATTATTTTCTCCCTTGAAAGTGTCTTTCTTCCACTTCATATCATCATCATCATCTAAGACGTGAAGACCTTTAAATTTCTCAATAATTTTCTCAGAAGATCTGGTATATCATTTTATTTTTAATAATTCATCTAGAAAAAAATCAAAAGTCGATTTTACGAACATTACACATTGTACACTACATGTCATACCTTATTGTCTATTATTATTAAAACCTAATATTACAATCTTATTTGTACATAGAGTAAAATCCCAATATTGTTATTCTTTTTGGCAAAATAAAATAAAATTTTCAACTGTTATATTGATCGAAAATAAGGAAAATCAATATTTAACAATCAAAATACCTTCTCTTGGTGGATTCACAAAGTCACCGAAATCATTAATAAATATTGGTAATCTTTGTGAGTTTGTAAACAAAGTTTTGGATTCTGCTGCCTTAATCACTGACTTTTCAGTCTTGATTCCATGTATTTCATCATAAATTTAACATCAACATATACCAACCTCGATATTATTGAGTTTGACTCATTGACGTGATCTGTCACTGAGCAGCCTATCTTTATTTTATTGTGCACGAGTTGTTTGATCAGGAAAACCCTATTCGTCATTGAGGGTTTCTCATGCATAGCCCAAGCATTGTCTTCTCATTCACAGTGCTGTAAGCAACATTCTTTGAAAATTGCATCACGACTACTACAAGGGCCTGTAGATCTAACTTATCCTAATCATCTTACATCATGGCCCTTTTCTTTTTCATTTAATGGTAGGTGCAACTTTTACGGTAGAGGTAGTCTTTAATATGCATATTCTAATATCCAAACCCAACCTTCAAATTTATCGATCTTAGTCTTCTCATCTCCAACCATAACTTTGATACCAACTGTTAGACATTAAGCAATTTGACAAATAAACACTAGCACAATTATTAACGCAATTACAGACGTGAATGATAAAAACTAAGAACAAAATGTTTTAAATGGTTTACTTGATTAGGGTAATCAAACTACGTCCACAGAAGGGGTAGAGAGAGATTTTATTAATGTACTTTAATACAGAGATTTGACACACATACACTAAGGTTATAATCATTGAGGCATATTTATATAGATATGTTAACATAAATTCTTCTGGCAGAAGCCCATGAGTATATGACACTACCAACATAAACTGCCCATGACCGTACATAGCAAACATGTTCTCTAAGAGTCTAAGTTACTAGGTCAGAACGAGGTTCATAACTTGAACTGCTTTTGCCACACCGAAGGTCAATATAGAGGTACACTAAAGCAGAAGCTTTACTTCACTCGAGGGTTTGCACATTCTGCTTCTATAACCATGCTTTCCTTCCCAACCGCAACCTCGCTACAACTACATACTTAGCGTCGCCTACCAAAGTGTTGCTTTCTTGGTGGTGGCAGGACTTCGCTTTTCTTGCAGAAACCAAGTATTTGATCTCCTAGTAGGACCGAGACTTCTCCTTCCTGGTCGAAGCATCTACCTAATAACTTTAGATTAGACTCCACATCTCAACATCTAAAACATTCTAACTTCTTCTAGATAATATGCTAAACTTTATCGGACTAAGTTCAATTTGGCTAGTTATGATCCTTCAACATCTCCCAACATGGATGACTCGTGGCATAGTACTTATTTAGTGATGCTCGTTGGCAGTTTAAAATGTAATAATGCTTCTTTAAAAATTTTCTATGTTAATGTCTCTTGTTGAATGTTCCTTCGGGAAAATCCGATAAAATTGGAACGGTGAAGAGAAGATTAGCAAGATCGTTGTTCAACGATGACACGTATAAATCGAGACATGGTCCAATAATGGGAGCTTATTGATGAATGTTTTATGCTTGATTGCCATTGTTTGGTGTGTTGCCTAAATATGATGGGGTATTATCAAAGAACATCTATAAATGATGAGGCTTCTCCACTACGGCTAAGGAGTTTATCTCCACTCACTCTTTACACGTGTGCATTATATAAACGGGTTGTTGTTTTTATGAAACACATTCTTGTGTTATTTGTATACTAGGCGAATCCCCGCGCGTTGCGCAGGAACAAAATTATGTAGTTAGAATAATATTATATGTGTTTAGTTAGTAAATATCTAAGGCGTTGTCATCAACTATGAAATAATAATTATATATAAGAAATCAAAATGTTGATGTATCACTAATGAATTATCTTATATTAAGACATTCTTTCTAAAAAATCAAAAAATAAATATATAATTAGTTTTTATCATAATAAATAAACAATAAGAAATTTTCATCAGATAATGGTTAAAATAAGAAAAGAAAATCATAGTATAGTTGGAATCTTTATTGTTGAATTTTTTTTGATTTATTGGTAATGAACTAATATAAGTAAAAAAGTTTTTTAGTTACAAATAAATATTGTTTAAATATTATGACTTTTCAACTTTTTACAAAAACTTTAACCAACTACAACCGAAAAGACATAAGTAAAAAAATACATTAATTGCATGAAATTGTTTCATTTAATAAATCAAACCCTCCAAATTTATAAAAAAAAAGTTGTAGAAACAATTTTATGATTTTATATATTACAATCTTACGAACAACAAAACTACAGAAAGTTATTCTACTCTTCATATTGTAAAGAATGTAAAACCAATTTCAAGAAAAAATAAATAAATAATTTTCAACAATATATAAAATCAACATGCATTTTGTGTATTTTTTTATTTATTCTACTCTTCATATTTTAATCACATAAATTGAAAAGCATAAATGTTTTTATGACAAAAATCTACTCATATAGTAACAACATGTATAAGTGAGAGGAATACAAAAAGTTTCTAATAAATGCTATTAATTTAGGAAATATGAAAAGTCATTTAGGTTTCAAATCATTATGGTATGAGATAACATAATATATCTAATCATATTACACACATATACATACATACACTTACAAAGACAACAATGTTAATAGTATTTTATCAAAAATATTTTACTTGGTTGTAGAGTTTATGATTCAAATATTGCAATGTATATTTTTCTTGAAATAATTGATATATTAGTAGTTTTTTCTCACAAAAAATTATTCTTGTGGTTGAAAAGTTTTCAATTCAGATATGAGTTTGTGATTCAAATATGAAGTTGAACAAATAAGTTTTTCGCATCAACGGTATTTGTAATGTAAATTTTTCTTTAGATTATAGTGCTTGAAATAGGAAGTAAAACTAAATGATCGGGAAAAAGGTAACAAAATGGGAATTTGATCATTTTTTCGATGAACTAAATCAATCATTCTTTTGTTGATTTCTATATTTTTTTCTAAATTGTTTATACAAACCTTTTGTACGGTTTAGGAGTGTTTGACATGTTTTTTGAAAATAAATATTATAATATATGTTTCATTGTTTTTATGTTATTAAAAGTTGTAGTAATTATTATTTCATATTATTTATTATTCATTAGGTTGTGTGTGTGTGTGTGTATGTAATCACAATCTAATAAATAATAAATAACATAAATTAATAGTTACTACAATTTTGAATAACATAAAAACAATGAAACGTTTATTATAACATTTATTTTCAAAAAACACATTAATAACTCCTAAATTGTATAAAATGTTTGTAGATACAATTCCAAATATATATTGAAATCAACAAAAGAATAATATATTTAGTTCATTGAATCAAAATGTTTGTACAAACAATTTCAAAGATATATAAAAATTAACAAAAGAATAATATATTTAGTTCATAAAAAATCATCAATTTCTCATTTTCTTTTTCGTCGTTTAATTTTACTTCTCATTTCAAACACTTTAATCTAAAGTAAAATATAGATTGGACTTACTATTGATGCGACAAACTCATTTCTTCAACTCTTCATATTTGAATCGCAAACTCTTCAACGATATGAATAGTTTTTAAGAGAAATACTACTAATATAGCTATTTACCAAAAAAATCTACATCTATAACATGATAAAGTTCTCATCTTTTTAAAACAATAAAGATACAATCGAAAATTAACCTACAACATGGTGGAATTCTCACAAGTTTATAACTATATATAGCCAAAACGAAAATAAGTCTATGACATTGTTGAGCTCTCATGCATATATTCTAGATAAGAATAACAAAAATTGAAGAGAAGCAAGTTGAAGTAATCAAGTGTGGAATAGTACTTATATAGGTGAAATATTTTAAATGAGCAAAAACAATTAATTAGCATAAGATGAAGAGTTTTGAGTTACAAATAAATATTTAAGTAGTATAAGATGAAAAGTTAGGAGTTTCAAATGAATATGATGCAAGTATTTAGTTTATCTTGATTCAAAATTATTTGAATGGCCTCTATTATAAGAGTTACTAGGCGTATCCCCGCACGTTGCGCATGAATAAAAATATTTGGTAAAAAATATTGGCATATCATTGGGAGTACGATGTGAACTTTGGATTTGAACCAAAATGATAATAATGAAACCTTAAATGTTTAGACATAAACTTAAATTTATTGATAATAATGATTTAAAATTTGTTATATTTATTTTTTACTTGTTTTATAATTTAAATCTAAAATATATCTTATTAAGTAACATAATTATAAAAATATATACAAATAATATAAGAGAAAGAAAATGAGTTTATCTATTTTTCTCAACAAAATAAAAATACAAAAATCATTTAAAGACTAATGAGTCAAATAAAAATAATATGAACCTGGAATTTAGAACATGATGTGAACTTATATAAAATTTAAATATCTTCATAACTTTTAGTTTCCTTTGATTAAAAAGTAATCAGTGATCGCTTTCAGTCCATTTATCAGTCTTTTATATTAACTTTAGAAAAAATATATTATTAAATAATAATCAAGTTTCACTTTTAATATAGATTGTTAATTGGTTTAAAACTCATTTTGAAACTTTTCAATTATTATTTAAAAATAAATTTTTGATTTTGTAAGTGACGTTTTTTTTTCTATTCGGTTTTATATTTAACACATTTATACATTTTAACTATATTGAAAAAAATTCTTTGATCATTGTCGAAGTTTAGCTTATATTTTGATTTTGGTTTTGCATTAAATACCATAGTTCAATTAACAAATTCAATGTATTATATTTTAATTATATTATATTAATAACTAAAAAAGTCTATCATTACGATGATATTATTTTATATTTAATAAATTAGTTAATGGTAGAAGTTGAATAGTTAGAGTCTCAAATCAATATGTTGAAAGTAAAAATTCTTCAATAAATGTAAAAGTAATTATAAATCGTTCATCGCAATCGATAATTTATATCAATAATAAAATTTTTAACTAAAAGTCAAACAAAATAATATAATCATTTATTTTAAGTTAAGTGTATATGAACAATCCAACATTAAAAATATAGTATAACACATTGACATGAACTATGTTAGAATCTAATACAAACAAATAAAACGTATTAACAATAATACATAATGTCACAACTTTAATATTGTTTTCTTTGCCAAATAATAATAATATTAAAAGCATAAAAGATGTTTTATTGCTAAAGTATTAAGATATTTTGTTGCTAAAGTTTTTTAATTTTATTTATGTGATAACTTTTTACCTTTTCATTGTTTAATTTTTTACATGACAATAATGTCAACTTTTATATCATTTTTCTTGTTAAATAATGTTAATCTTAAAAAAAATCTACAAACCAAACCATTAAATACTTCATCAAACAACATAAGTCTAATTATTCAAACAATATAAAACATTTTTTATGAATATGGATTAGAAAACATTATACTTATATATATATATATATATATATATATATATATATATATATATATATATATATATATATATATATATATTACATACTTATTGATCAATAGTAGATTCTCGAATCATTGAAAATCACTAATTACAAAGAATAATCAATTATATTAAATGTATTATATATGTTTCTACCGTTATGTTGTGGTAGAACCAATATGCACTTTGTCTCTTGTTTTGCAACCTATAATTTGTTTTAGCTTCTTCACGTTTCTTCTTTCTAATACAATATTAACATATGTACCTCCAAAGTATGTGTAAGCAACCATGTCGTTTCCATCTTGCATCTTGCCTCATGACATATGATTTGTTTTAGTTTATTCATGTTTCTCCTTCGTAATACAATATGAACATTTGAAATTTTAAAGTGGGTGTGCTCTCAAATAAACTTTTCTTCCATCATATTCTCCAAGATAGAATCAAATTTATATGTGAACTATATATAACCTTGTATTAATTAGGTGTGATAAGTAACAATTAAGTATCATAGGTTAAAGGACTTTTGAGTTGTACATGTTTAATTATATGAAAGTTGAAAAGCTTTGTAAGTTTCAAATGAATATGGTGCAAGAATGAGACATATCTTGAACCATATTCATTTGATGACTTCTATTATAAGAGTTATATAGATATAGATATAGAAGTAATTATTGATATTTAAAATTATGAACTTATTAATTGTAAGTTTTACATGTGTGTAGCGTGTATGCCAAGATTTACCAAAAGGAACCCTAGTAGGTACTAGGTAGGCAGGTGATTGGCTTAGATGTTGGCATATGGTTTAAGTAGAAGTAATTTTGGTACATGATTGTACATAGTGCATAAATATAATAAATTTTGTAGAATACTAGCGATTATTCTACTGTTGACTTGTCGGAATAATAAAATTTACAAAGTAAACTAAATTTGATGTAATATGTGGTGTATCTTTTATGTGTTGATACCCTTAAAATAATTTTTTTCACAAAGCTTAGTGAAATTTTGAAAAAACGATCTTTCAAAGGATTCTTCGATTTTTTATTGATTCATTTTACAGAAAAAACAGAACTATAAAATAGTGTACTTTGAATTTGGCCATAGGAAAGTGTCGGAACAATTGGACATTTTGTGATGAATCTTTTCCAAAAGAATACTTCCATCGAAAACCATATGTTCTTCGGCATGATCATTTTCAAAGGGTAAGTACATCGAAAAGAAGATATATTCTTAACGAACTATGTCCATCAGAAACGGGTCCGTCTAATAACTTTCATCTTTTATAGTGGAATATGTAATTTAAGTCAATACTACTTCACGAAAGAGTTGATGTATCAATGTCATGTCAATTTTTATTTAAACATTTGTGATACTGAAATCATATATATATATATATATATATATATATATATATATATATATATATATATATATATATATATATATATATATATATATATATATATATATATATATATATATATATATATATATATATATATATATATATATAGGGTTAGGTTCAATGGAGAACAAAAATTAAATATGGAACCAAGGAACCAATCTTACGGCCAGAATGCAAAATATCGACGGCCAGCGATAAGGATGTAAAATTCTTAATTGGACGCGCATGTAGCGGATCATAGCAAAAAACCCACTTCGTTTCTTATGTTTTTTTAATTTTTAAGTTTATTCTTTTTTCGAAAAAAAAAACTAATTATACCAAAATTCATAATTTTTCATCCTCTATAAATAGATTTATAGAGATCCATATTGATATATAAAAGTTTTTGTTTTTTACTTCAAGTTCGTCTAGATTTACCTTGTGAACCTGAACTGAACTGCATTGTTTTAAATATATTTATTCACATCTAAATGAAAAATCTATCTAATTTTTTCAATAATTCTTTACCAATTACATGTCAATTTTAAGTAAATCATTTATGAATCTCAGTTAATTCAATTGTATGTGATATTAAAACATTGAAATAGTAAAAACATAAGTGATTTTTCTTGAAATTACATGTGAATTTAAAAATATTTTTAAATTTACATAAGTTTTTATTAAATGATTAACAATTATTGAAAAAATGAATTCATTGATCATTTACATATGAAATATATTCCATACAAATTTAATACAGTTTATATTCACTTTGCGAATTTTAACTGCTTCTTGTTTTCTATATGTTAATTCACATATAAATGGTAATTGTATCTGACTTTTTCAAAAAAAATTTATCATCCACATGTGAATTTTAAGCAAATTAATTTGTGAATCTAAATTAATTCATTTGTGTATGATCAAAAGGTTAAAAATAGTGTACATCTAGTTTTAAATATATTAATTCACATAAAAATGATAATTGTACCCCATTTTTTTAGCAATTTTCTGTTCATTCGTGTATAAGTTTAAGTAAATTAATTTGTGAATCTTAGTTAATTCAATTGTATATTACAAAATGTTGAAATTGTGAAGAATATAAACGAATTTACTTAAATTCAATATGAAAATTTTGTGAGACTCACGTCTGAATCTAAAAGTTTATTTAAATTCACATAAGTTGTTATTGAATTATCAATGATTGTTGAAAAAAAAAATTTTAATGATCATTCACATGTGAATAATCTTCTGTAAAACTTGTTATAGTTCAGATTCACATTGATTAATGACAACGCTATCGTCACACGCGTCAAAAACAATTTATAACCCACTTTTACTACGTAGATAGGGCAAGCGGGGTCGAGTCCAAGGATTTAGTTGTTAACTTTTAACGAGTTGTAAAGTAAATATTGACGGTGATGGTAAAAATATTGAAATTGTAACTTGAGAATAGAGGAAGAATTACTTCCAGTTTAGTTATCAACAATTAGTTTCACATGTTTTACTACAATGATTCCGATATAATTACTTTGACATAATTACAGTTTACTGACAATTACTATTACATGGGTAAATACATAACATGTTGAATCAATTACTTGTCTTTGTCTAACAATTAAGTAGATTAGGCACAAATAATGGTGTAGCAATATTATGTTTTATCTAGATGATAGTAACGTTACAACTTATTAACATATTATTTGGGCACAAAGTATATTAACTGATTATCCGTCTTAGCTCGTTATTTAGGTGAGATAGACACGAATAATATGTTGGTAATACTATGTCTTAAGAATATGATAGCAAGTAGAAGTAGACACAAATGATTCACTAGTTGTATTCAAAGATATGAGAGTTTAAAAGTTACAATAGTAAAACATTTGTTCGGAATCAAAGTAAAAACATGTTACACTAAAGGTTGGATAACATTACCGGAAGTAATCCGAAAAGATTAGCCTTCCATGATGATCGTGGCGATAGTCTTGTTGTTTCTTGACATGTAACTTGGTGCGTGTATCCTTTGGATGATCTTGAATTACTACTAAAATTACAACCGAGATATATGATCTATCGGTTCTAAACAACTAACTAAGATATATTTTGAACTATTACAACTAATTGGAATAATCTTCTGAGAATTGGAGTGAATTGATGTAAATTGGTGTCTAAATCCATGCATAGAGAGCCTCTATTTATACTGACTGAGCACAGTGCTCGCGTCGCGACCAAAGGTTCTGTCGCGTCGCGAGGGTGCGTCGAGTGTTGCTTTTGGTCGGCCACTGGTCTGGCTAGTGCGTTGTGTTGGTAGTCTCGCGACTGGAAGTCGGTATTGTCGCGTCCTTGTCTTCGCGTCGCGACCATAGCCTCCGTCGCGGCGCGATTGCTGTAGGTTTTTGGGTCTTCTGCCTTGCTTCTCTTCACGTCGCGACACATGGTCTGTCAAGTCGCGATTGCTGTAATTTTTATGTGTTTTTGGTATTTTTGGTCTTAAGTTTGGAGCATCACTTCCTCGGGTTTGTTCTATTAGAGTTTCTTGGGTCTTGTTCCTGAAATAAAGCCATAATTGTTAACACACAAATCCCTCTTCTTTTCCTCACACCAGCAGCTCCGGAGAACTCTGTTCAAGTTAAACATGAATCATGATTCATGTTTAGCCACCTGTTAATATAAGCCTGTTTTGATGTTGAGCTTATCAGGATTTCCTACGGTAAATACCATAGTTCTGGCAGATTTGCATCTGCAACACAGCAGTGGGCCGTGATGTGCAGTGTATGAACAAATGAGATATTCTCTCGTTTAGCTTTGCAATTTTTGTGAGGATGTCTGGGGACTAAAGACAAATTAATCATAATTCTATTGAGAGAATTAATGATATCTTAATAGGCTTTCCCCGTGATTTGTGAGATGTTTTCTATGCGAAAACAAATGGCTGGCTTTGGCTAGTATTGACCCGACAGTAGATCTATTATCACCGCCAAACTTTTGGGAGTCTGTGGTGTGCATCAGGAGCTGCCGTTGGAATGTGAGCTTTTGCTTATTTGTTGTGAAAACATGCATTCTTTATTGAAATATGACTGTTTGGTTAACAGACGAGGTAGGTTAGACGGATCTGTCTGAACCATATCTGTTATGAAGAAGCATTTTGCATGTTTTAAGGCGGTTTTTGGGTTCTTTTGTTTTGCACGAAAATATAGTTTTTGTGTGCCTCTGAGCATCTTTATGCGATAAAATAGTCTTTAAATGATAGTGTTTTATTGTAAAAATAAAACACTATCAATTAACTATTGTGAATCTGACCATGATTATTGAATATTTTTTTTCGTTTTTACTATATTGATATAGATGTTTATTAAAAGAGGATAAAAAATTATGAATTTTGATATATTCAATTTTTTATTTCGATAAAAAATAAGCTCTAAAAATAAAAAATAAATAAATAACGAAGTGGGTTTTTTGGAATTATCCGCTACATACGCGTTCAATTAAGAAATTTACAACCTTATCTTCGGCCGTCGATCATTTGGATTCCGACGCTCACGATTAGTTCCTTGGTTCCTTGTTTTATTTTGGTTCTCTATTGAACTTATATATATATATATATATATATATATATATATATATATATATATATATATATATATATATATATATATATATATATATATATATATATATAGTAGACGAATACCCGCGCGCTGCGTAGGGAAAAATTAGTTAGAATATAAACAAATACATGTTATTTTATCCCAAACTAAAAAAATTATATAGAAAAATCTTTTGATTATTTTTAATTATATGATAATACATACATGTGTCATAAATTTGGAAGACAACGAATTTTAATAATTTTAATGAATACGGTGTATCAAATAAAAATCAAATTAATATAGTTTTAGATAAAGAGTTATCTCAAACCACATAAGTTTGGTAGTCTATCAACAGTTTGTGCTTGGATAAAGTTTTTGTAAAATTTCAAATTTAATTTTACTTTGATATATTTTAAAATCAATTTAAAGATTGTGTATTTGGTCATGTTTTAATTTCAAATATTTAATTTAAATTAATAGTATGCTCTTTTCTAAATAATGAAAGTAAATTAATTGTATTATATAAGAGAAAGATAAAAAGTCATATGTGTATGTGAAACAATGTGAGATAAAAAAAAAACCTCAAATTGATGTGGTAAAAGATAAATCATTTATCTTGAACCATATTGATTTGAATGACTTCATTTATAATAAAAAATAAATATAGTTAGAATACTCGAAGTATATTTATTAAATGACCTTTGAGAAAATCAGAAATCGTCATTTTTGACCAATGATATTGCATAATAAATAAAAGTTCAAAATTGCATTATTCAACACAATGCATGCGTTTTTGTGCAACTTGATGAACGAATCCATATCTCATCTCGGATTGACTTGCTAAATATTTAAAGCTCAACTTCATTAAAAAATAATAAAATGTTAACTATATATTTCCTTGAACTTTACTATTTGGAAATGTTTCCAACAATAAAAAATATATAATGATCTATATAATTTATTTTAATTTGAGGGTGACCTTTATTTATAGAATAAAAATGCTTCTTGGGTTGGTTTATCATAACGATGTGGGATCAAAATTTTCTTCATAATATGTTAGTTTATGTTATTTTCTTATCCCACATCGCTTAAGAACACAAATGAAGAGAAATCAAAAATCTATAAATAAAGAGACTAATATATTTCTCATCCCACATAGCTTAAGATACAAATTTCAAGGGAAAGAAAACATCTATAAGTAGAGTGGCTAAAATCATTTCTCTAATATCTTTGTTCTTTTGTGTTTTTGATTATAACCAAATTAGGAATCAGTTACAACATTCCAGGAACCTTTGGTTTCAGTTTTAAGATCATTTTCCTAAAATATCGACGGGTACTCATCGATGTCCACTATGATGTGATTTTTTCTAATAAATTTAAATTAATGTAGTATATGATAAAAATTGATTAAATAACATCTATTATAATATTTATATAAACAAATTTTTTTGAACTTTAAACGATTACATTTTAGAAGTTTCATGTGCATAAATCTTATGAAAGCAAAATAAAATGTTTAAAACATTGTTATCACACATTGAACTGTGGCACACAACTTACTATGAACTTGCAACTCAATTGATTTTTTAATAGTTTTTAACTCTTTTAAATATTCATCTTTTAGTTTAAATGATTTTTGAAGTTAAAACAAAATAGGATAATTGTTGAAACTTTGAGATAAAAACATTAATTAACAATAGACTTTGAAAATAATGGTACGCTAGAGATTGATAAAAGAACCTAAAAAGTGGTACCATATAAGGGAAAATTAAAGGTTATATATGTGCAACGCAACATCCTTGTCACTATTTTACGAAATACTTTAAATTTGTAACCTAGCAAGTTTTCAAAAGTTTTTTTGTGCAATATTCATCTTCATTTTGAGTTTTAATATTTTTGGAAACTAAAACCTATAAATAGAAGTTTTTATCACTTTGAGAAAACATGTTTGTACGATAATATGATATTTAATTAATATTAGACTTTGAAAGTCATATTATGATCAATATTAATGTTAAACCACATTGTTTTGAATAATCTCCTTTATAATAGATGGTTAAAACGTTAACAATTGGAAATTTGTACGTATATACATATTGGTGAATTGAAAAATGTTTACACTAGTGTCACTTTTTACAAACGACGTACTATAAACTTCCAACCTAGTCAAGTTTTTAAAAGTTTTAAGTAATTTTAAAATCTCTACGTATATACATCTTGATGAACTGAAAAATGTTTACACCGGTTTCACTTTTTAAAACCGATATACTATAACTTCCAATCTAGTCAAAATTTTAAATGCTTTATTAATTTTAATTTTAATTTTTGAGTTTCAATACTTTTTATAGTTGAAACTAAATAGTAAAAAAATTTAAAACTTGTGACAAATGCATGTTTTATGATAAAATGATCACTAACTAATAATAGATTTGAAAGATCAAGTTTGATGGAGAAAGGAAGCAAATGCATTTTATTATATAAGAGAAAGATAAATGATCATATATGTATGTGAAGCAATGTGGGATAAAGGAAAAAACTTCAAATTAAAAAGGAAGTTGAAAGGTTGGGGGTTTCAAATGAATGTGGTGATAGGAAAAATGCATCTTTTATATATATATATATATATATATATATATATATATATATATATATATATATATATATATATATATATATATATATATATATATATATATATATATATATATATATATATATATATATATATATATATATATATATATATATATATATATAGGAAGGGGATCAACATAGAACCCCCTTTTATACATAGAACCATATAACCACTCTTTTAACCCTATGATCATTATATGAGTGGCTTAGATTAAAAGGATGCACCAATACAATTGTAGTCACTATACAGGGAATCACATACTCATAAGGACATAATAGTGTTTCTACATCTACCATTCCAAATATCCTCAACGTTTCTACATCTAATTCACGGCTTCAACAACTTGCTGCAGATTAACATTCGAATTAATTCCAGAAATCAATTTTGGTTGTATCTCTTTTGCCTGGATTGATCGACTTAGCTATTAAAATCGTATGAAGATTATAATCCCGACATATTCAAATCAAAATTATTGAAACGGAGATGAAACACAACAATATTGAATTCGAGAGCTACATAGAGAAGAAGATTATTGAATCAGATCAAAATCGTAGTTAGGTTACTGATTTGAATCTGTTTACGGTCAAGATCTGCGTAAAGAACAAGATTATTGGATTCGAGTTAGGTTTCTGATTTGGCTATATTTGTTTGGGAACCACATGTCGTCCAGAGCTACATCGAGAACCAGGTACTTGTTTAATCCTATATTTTAATTTAACTATGTAGATTATGTATAATTAGGCTATTGAAGTCGCGATTCTAATATTGTTGAGATTTAGAGATTCTGTATGAGTTTGATTTTGTGCAAATTCAAAATTTCAGTTATGAACATTCAAATGTTCATTGATGAACATTCAAGAATGTTCAGTTACAAATATTAAGTATGAGTTGCTATTCAAATACAGATGTTCAATTATGAACATTCAAATGTTTGTTACTGAACATTTATGAACAGGTTTGTCTAGAATGCTCGTTACTGAACATTTATGAACAAGTTTGTCTTAACTTCTTTATTGTTGTTATTAACAGGTTTGTGAATCAATAATAATATGTATACATGAGAGAGATTAGCCATACGAAGAATCAAGATCAAAATCACCTCCACCGGCTATAGTCGAGATCGAGAACGAAAGAGAGAAAGAGAGACATCGAGACAGTTAGAAAGAGAAAGATCGAGATCGAGAACGAAAGAGAGAAAGAGAGAGATCTGAACATGTTCATCAATGAACATATGTGTATGTTTAAAAATGAACATATACGTGTAATTTAGGAAACTTCTATAATTTTAGGATTTGATTTATATAGATTAGGTAAGTTTTTGATATTTTTGGATATATATTAATTAGGTTTGATGAATGTTCATTTCTGAACATGTTTGTAATTTAGTAAACTTCTATAATTTTGGGATTTGATTTATATAGATTAGGTAAGTTTTTGATATTTTTGGATAGATATTAATTAGGTTTGATGAATGTTCATTTCTGAACATGTTGTAAT
The DNA here is from genome assembly GCA_023525715.1 of Cichorium intybus. Lineage (NCBI taxonomy): Eukaryota > Viridiplantae > Streptophyta > Magnoliopsida > Asterales > Asteraceae > Cichorium > Cichorium intybus. Next base: position 17,218,822 of record CM042009.1, read on the forward strand.
TTAGAAAACTTCTGCAATGTTCACTTATGAACATGATCAGTTTATGAACAAGACTATTTTCTGGGATTTTGAACACAACATTCATCAATGAACATATAAGTGTAATTTACCATCATACCATTATCATCCTAATTTGATCTAACAGTCAACAAGATGGTTCTTTGGTTCTATGTTGATCTCACCCTATATATATATATATATATATATATATATATATATATATATATATATATATATATATATATATATATATATATATATATATATATATATATATATATATATATATATATATATATATATAACAGTCAACAAGATGGTTCTTTGGTTCTATGTTGATCTCACCCTATATATATATATATATATATATATATATATATATATATATATATATATATATATATATATATATATATATATATATATATATATATATATATGTATACATATATATATATATATATATATATATATATATATATATATATATATATATATATAGGGTCCGGTTCCGGTGAGGACTCGCGAGGACACCTTAAAAAATTGAAAAAAATATAAAAAATACAATTCATAAAATCGAGAATAGTACTATATCATTATAAAAAAATTGGAAAAAAAATTTGGATCATTGAAAAACGTAATGATCCAATTTTTCTATTTTTATTTTGGATCATTATTTCATTATAAAAAAAATAATTTATATTTTTTATTATTTATATTTTTTTATTAATTTTATTATTTAATTTTTTTAAGGTGTCCTCACGTGTCTTCACTTTAAGAAGAGTCCTCACCCGATCTTGATTATATATATATATATATATATATATATATTTATATATATATATATATATATATATATATATATACATATATATATATATATATGTATATATATATATATATATGTATATATATATATATATATATATATATATATATATATATATATATATATATATATACATATGTATATATATATACATATGTATATATATATACATATGTATATATATATATATATATATATATATATATATATATATATATATATATATATATATATATATATATATATATATATATATATATATATATATATATATATATATATAAAAGTTCAAATGAAAACTAAATTTAGTGTAAAAACTTTAGAACTAGTTTTGACTTTTGATCGAGATTAATTTTATGGCCTCTATTAATCACAAAAAAGAATCAAAAAGGGTATTTTGCGAATTTTTAATATAATAATTAATTTTCTAATTAAATTAGAATCCTATAATTATGGTAAATATGTAACTTCTTTGATTTTTTTATTTAAAAATTCATATTAATTTAAAACATTTATCTTTTACCATTTGGATTTTACATTCTACAATAATTTTTTTGCCGTATTCATCATTTGATGTTTTTTTCACAATTATTGAATATTTTCATTTAAATATATTTGAACACATTATATTCATATTATGATACCGTATATTCTAATAGGAACATTTATATTCGAATATGAAGTATATATAAAAAATGTATTCCAATATAAACACGATACATTTTAAAATGAATACGGTATATTATATAATGATTTAAAAATATTATAACATTACACGATCTATTATAATTTGAACATAGTTTATTCTAAAAACATAAATAGTTCAACAAATGTATTATTTTGATGTTCTTGATGAAAGATGCTTCACCATGCCACTTTCACCCATCTTCAATTCTGGAGTCAAATCATGTAACAAAACACAAACATCATTCAAAAAATCAAGAAACACTTCAAGCCTACCATATACTTCACAATTTTAATTATTCTTCTGTTAATTCGAAACTACAAGATTGATTGAGGGTTTAAATGAAAATTACATTGATTTGAATTTTTGAAATCCTAAAATCATGGGACTGGATAGACTTGGAAGGATAAGACTTTAAAAGTCTAATCTTTCGCCAGCAATTAGATGATTTACGACTCATTCTTTGCCGATTCTAAAAAACCCACGTTTTCCCTCCTCCACACAGTATTCTTGACCTCTAACAACAGAAATTCCAAGTAGAATACGCAATTTTGAGTGCACAAGATCAAAGGTGGTGGTTTCTTTTGCAGGATCATCTATCTTGAGATACGACTACATTAGAGGGGTTCTGGCTTGAGCCCTGTTCATTCTAGACATCATAGATCATAAGAAAATGTAACCCTTGATCTCCACTTTTAGTTCGTATGATCATGTGATCCGTGGTGTGATACAGTTTTTAATTTTGCTTCTACTGTGTATGTTTTGAGTTGTTACCGTATCCCAACAATTTAAGCTTTAACACATGAAGTAAGTTTACAATCATCCAACTCATGACTATACAAAATTTATAATATTAGTGAATCACAAAATGAGTATTACAAGCTCTCCCCCTCCATCAAAAGATTTCATCACTAGAATCACTTAAACAAGTGTGGGTATTTTGACTTTAGTTCATTTTCGGGTACTCAAGTTACATTCCAACCCTTGTGATGACGCTATTGGTTATTCACAATTCCAACCCTTTTATTTCGAAATCGCGTCATCTTGTGATCTACAATCTTCTCTGTCTGTTTGTGGTACCTTAATTTCTCATCCTTTTCAATTTTAGCTACCAATAAGGCAATCACATAGATAACATTCATCAATATAAAATCCCCTAAGTACTAGGATTATTTTCATCAAGGTACTCCTAGCCACTGAAACTCGTTATACACACAAGGTATGGTAAAAGATGGTTAATGACGTGTTGATTTGATAAGGTCGTCTTTTTTTATCAATTTGTGCAGCAAAATTGATATCTTATCAATATATACAGTAATGTTTAATATGTTACCGGTTATGCAATAAAGTGAAATTATGCCTATTTGATAACTATAACAATATAGATATCATTGCATGAACACATCAAAAAGTTATGTTTATTGCATATTTAGTGAAATTATATCACTTTCTTGTATTAATTAATAAGTTCTTAACTTTATCTAAAAAGTATATTAACGATTATTAGTGGAGTTTATGATTAGACCACCCAAAAGAGAACATGGATATTCTCCAATGTCAAGGTCTAAAAGACACAACAAGCAACAATAGGAACCATGAACATATGTCAAATGTGCTAGTTGTCATGTTAGTTGGTTGTAACTGTTTTGTTTTAAAAGAATCGTACCACATGAAATCTTACAAATAGAACATCTATGTTTGCTCGAGCAATTAACTTTGCATAACTTCTAACTTGGATGCGCTCTTAAGAGTTGCCACGTGGTTGGTACTGGTCGACTTTAACAATTATGTGATCATATATTTCCTTGATAAAAATGGTGTTTGAGATGGGTTACACGCCTCTATATAATATGGTTGCCATATAAACTAGTGTTGACGGCAAGATTTATTTAAAAAAAAAGCAATTGTGTTATGGATCAAATGATAAATTATAATTTATTAGATGTTGTCACTCCTTGTTATGCATTACCCAATGTTTATAATAGGGGTTTGTCCGGTTCAATAAAATATATAAATTCACTTAAATTAATAATATTTAGGCTATTTTGATAGAATAGTTAAAAAGCTAGTTGTTAGCCGATAAAAATAAAGTTTGATAAAACTAACTGATAAGTTAGTTGAGAAATTAAAACGACATAAAATGATATGTAAAATAATGAGTTTTTTTTTAATTAACTAAGGATATATTAGAGAAAATTATAGAAAAAAAACACTATAAGCTCGTTAAAGTACAAATTTGAATAATATTTAAGAAAACTAGTTTATAATCTAATTTTTAATTTATCAAACATAACTACTTAATCAATTTTAAAAAATAAACAAATTTATTTACTAGCTATAACTATCAAAAATAACCTTAATCATTTAAAAACTAAATATTTAAACATACTTTAAAGTTTAAAAGGGGCATGGAGTTGCTTGGTGTGAGCCCAATGAGTGGTTTTTGCTTTGACTTAAAACGGCAATGGGCAAGTATGTAATATGTAATAATGTAGGGGTCGCAACCCAATCAACTCCTACGTCTGCCACGTGGATCTCTCTAAGCCTCACAAAAGGTACGCCTGTCCCATATAAGGTGATATGTCTCAAAATGCTAATTGGTTGATAAAGAATGTGAATTGAGAAGATTGAACAGTGAGCTATCTTAATAGTAAATATTGAAGTTTGTAAAATTTGAATGGAACAATTAATTTAAAATGTTTAATTATCAAGTAATTATCGTTGGGTAATTTTGATGGTTAATCTAAAGTAGTTGCTCCATTTCTTACATCAATAATATATATATACACACGTATACAATAATGCATATACGTGGTACACAATAAGTTCATACAGATTACAGATAATACCATACACGCATAACATATAGTCACATCAGCAGATAAAGATCCACATGCAGACTGTACCTATATGTATATACATACTTATGAATAAATCATATACACATGCTAGCACACATCATTTACAGAAAATTTGGAAAAGAAAAGCATAATATACATCTTACCTTGCATATATATGTACATCTACATCAAAACTTTGCGAAGTGTACAATCTTAGACCCCACCCAGTTGCAAAGTTAGGTTTAGATCATGTACTGTGTTTGTGCACTGTTTATGTTCGCTGCATATAAACTTATGTTTGTAGCTTACTTGAATTTTTAACATTTTAGTGAGATGAAAATTAAGCAAGTAGATTTTGAAAGTCGGAGAAGGCATAAACGCCATTCTTTGGGTACCTCAACGCGTCTGAACTAAGTGACTTCATGATACGAGATCAATAGATCAGAATCTGAAAATTAGATAATACACCTACTAAAACTTAATATTATCTTAAAAATTCTGATGGAACTGACATTTGATTGGATTCGTAGAATGGGTTGTCCAAAACAAAGTAGAGCGCATGATGCGACTCTCCCAAAAAGAGAACATCAATACCATAAAAAGTGTTTGGAGGCACAACAACTTTGGTATGTTACCTAAAGGTGAGGGCAATCTCTATACGTGGCTCAACCCTTGTAGGGGTCTTACACCCGACCTATCTCATATTTTTGCCACATGGAAATATATTCCTCTATCTGTTAATTTGATAAAAAATATATATCATAGGCTACTCTTTAAAAAAATCACCGTTTCCCTTTTAAATAAGTTTTCTATATCGCTCCGATCTTTTTATATTTCGAGATTATAAATTGTGTTTTCGTAGTTGTATTCATCTGAGTTTGTGAATTTCATGAAAATCCTTTAGTTTGAATAGGTTGAAGTACAATATACTTCCAATTGCGTAATTGTAATTAAAAAAAAAATTAGCAACGGTTAATTCGAAATCATTAATCTTTGGTTTCTGTTAGTTTGAAATTTAATTGTTATCATATATACTACGCGTAATACAGAACTTTTATGTATGGCATGTATATATTTCCCCATTTTCTTCGACATCTTCTTCCCACTTCATACACAATTTTGGCTTATGCAAATATGGGAATAAGTATTGCAAATAAAATTCATACCGTACATCCAACTAATCGTTTATCAACGTCATCGCTTTCTAATCATGATTGTTGCCATGACAATTGCACCACCCTGTCATGATTATGTTTATGACATGACCAAATATAAATATGTTGAGGTTAGAGTTTTTTTTTTTTGTAAAAAAACTCGATGGTTAAAAAGAGAGGTGTTAAAAAAACTCCATTAAGAGGTTTAAACTAGATTATTTTTTGATATTTTTTTTTGTTAGAAATTCTGATCAATCATTAATTTTGTAATCAATTAAAGTCTAATATATGACTATGCATGAATATTTATTTTTTATTTAATTTTAATTAAACACTAGATTTTTGTTCACTTAAACGTCGAACTTTACTGAAAACAAACAAATGCTTAAATTTTTAAAACTATAGAAATATCTGATATAAGTGTTGGGTCGTTAATTTAGCTTTGTTTATAACAATTCTGTTCAAGTGAAGAAAAATTTTATTACGATAATAAAAGTCGGCGGTTTCTATTCTAATTCTAAAGATATTTTTATGTTAATATATAATAGATATAAGTAGTCCATTACATCATATATTATTACTTCACCCGACTATAGAAGCGTTTTTTTCCGATAGATTTTACCGATGAAATAGTTTGTCGGTAATTAACAACGGAACAGTTTCAAAGAGAAAATCCTAATTTAGCATCAGAGTAGCAACGAATTTATTTGTCATCAGAAATCCATCCGCAATACTGAGGAATTTAAAAAGGAAATAATCTATATTATTTTAATCCTATCGTATTCGTATTCTGTTGAAAATTGCCAACAGATTCCCAACAGGTGGAGATGGCAACGGGGACGTATATACCGGTGATTGCATTCTCCATCCTCATAACCGTTGGGTATTAAAAGTCCGCCCCTATCCCCATCCCAAACGGGGAACGGGGATCTCCAACGGATAACCAGGTACTTTTTCCGCGTTACAAGTTTTTTGAATTTTTTTGTAAATAACTCCAAATTTCCAAATTGCAACTATAATCATGAAGTGGCCTCGTTTGATTATAATTGACGATCACATAAAAACAAAAATTTAGAAGGAGCGGATGAGGCGCTGACTTATTAGAGTTTAGTAATTAGTATTTTCATGTTTTGTAAATTAAATAAGTCAATTAGAAAATTTAGAGTTTTGGACTTTGGTCGTTGGTTTTTATGGCTAAACGAATGACCTATCAAATATATATATATATATATATATATATATATATATATATATATATATATATATATATATATATATATATATATATATATATATATATATATATATATATATATATATAGCAAGGTTGTAGAAGTCGCTAGGCGGTAGGTGGACGGTCGACTGGGGCCTAGGACTAGTCGGTCTAGGCGAGGACTAGTCGGCGCCTAGTCGGGGAGTATTAATTCTAATAAATTATATATATCTTGTTATACAAAAGGGAGATAGGACTAAAAACATTGTAATTTTATAAGGGGCTAAATGCAAGAAAAAGCAATGTACTTTCATAATTTGTTTATTATAGCATCTTACTTTCAAATTTTTGTTAATTTTAGCATCTTACTTTCAGTTCTCATGATTACAACATTGTATTTTATAAAATCTAATCAATCATAGCATTGTAGTTTTAATCCTTTTCTTATCAGGACAATATATTTGAGAATCTATCTTATTATATCAAAACTTACTTGAAAATTGATAATTTCTGATATGCCTTTCAAATTGAAATCACAAGTTCCCAGCAACCTGAAGCAATGAGAAGTAGATTAAAGCAATATACTTTCATAAACAAGTACAGATTACAGCAATGTACATTCAAGCTAAATGATATAACTACAAAATCATTACAAATCTGAATTGAACAAACCTAGACTAAGTCTGCAATCAGCATACAATTGAAACCTGCAATCAAAGTCGGAATATTCAAAATCATTACAAATCTGAATTGAACAAACCTACAATCAAAGTCGGACCTGCTAATCAAGTTCATAATCTGAATTGAACAAAAACAGAACAAACCTAGATCAAACCTGCAATCAAAGTCGGACCTACTAATCAAGTTCATAATCTGAATTGAACAAACCTAGAATAAACCTAGATCAAGCCTGCAATCATTATAAATCTGAATTGAACAAACCTAGATCAAACCTGCAATCAAAGTCGGAAACTTGAAGTAATTAGAGATTGAATAAATGAACTGAAACCGATAACCTGCAATCAAGACAAACTAAAACCGATAACCTGCAATCAAGACAAACTAAAACCGATAACCTGCAATCAAGACAAACTAAAACCGATAACCTGTAATCAAATCCAAGTTAGAGATTGAATAATCAAAATCAGAACTCGAAATCAAAAAACTAATTCAAAATCAAAAACGAAAATCGTAGAACTCAACCCTGCAACTCAAAGGAAGAATGGAGGCGGAGGAGGATTACTTGCAGGTTCAATAGCAGGTTCGATGATTCAGGTTCGAGCCATCAAAGGCGGCGACGAGGAAAAAGCAGATGGTGGCGGAGGAAGCTAAGGCGGAGGAAGCAAAGGCGGGATACCGAGGAGAATCACGAACCTGCATTAAACGAAATTAAACCTGCATTAAACGAAATTAAACCTTAATTGAGATCGCGATGACCTGCAAAATCAGAGAAATCAAAGAATGAAATCGAAATCGATAACTTCACGAAGGAGAAATCAAATAATGAAATCGGAATCTATAACCTGTCGGAGTGGGGGAAATCGAAACCGATGGAAACCGATTGGAGTCACGATTTTTGGATAATCAGACTAGAGAGGGTAAACTCGATATGGAAGTCGATATGGAAGTCGCGATTTTTGGAAACCAGGAAGAAAATGGGAGGGAGAGGCGAAAATTTTGGGCGATTTTGTCTAAACAAAGAGGGTAAACTCAAAAATTTGAGGGGTAATTTTGAAAATTTTCACCAGCGAATTTGACCGCTTTTGACCGCATTTGACCGCCTTTGACCGCCTAGTCCGGTTTTGACCGCCTTTGACCGCGCCCGACTAATTAAGCCGCATAGCACTAAACGTAGGCAGTTTTGGTCCGCCTAGCGCCTAAGCGGCCGCCTAGGCCGACTTTTACAACACTGATATATATATATATATATATATATATATATATATATATATATATATATATATATATATATATATATATATATATATATATATATATATATATATATATATATATATATATATATATATATATATATATATAGGGTTGGGTTCAATAAGAGACTAAAATTATCCATGGTACCAAGGGACTAATCTCGATCGTCGGAATCAAAATCATCAACGGCCAAAAAATAGGTTGTAAATTTCTTACGTCGACGCATATGTAGAGGATTATAATAAAAAACCCACTTAATTTTTTTGGTTTTTTTATTTTTCGACATTATTCTTTTTCAAAAATAAAAACCGAATATATCAAAATTCATAATTTTTTGTCCTCTACAAATAGACATCAATATTGATATATAAAAAATAAATTATTTTTTTATAAGTACAGCTCGTCTAGATTCACATGTGAATCTGAACTGTAAAGATTTGAATATGAGTAATTATTTTACTTTTAAAACTTTTACTACTTCAATATTATAACAATTTATAAGTAACGTACTTGATTCACAATTGAATTTACTAATATTTATACGAAAATTTACTTATATTCACATATCAATATCATATACTATTGAGAATTTAATAACAAGTTTTTTACTACTTCAACATTTTAACCATTTATAATGAATTTACTCTGATTCACAATTGAATTTACTTACATTCACACAACAATTTACTCAGATGCACGTATCAATATCATATGATATTTTAAATATATTTTGTAATATGAATATGATTAATCTACATAGGAAATTTTTAACACTTCAACATTTTAATCATTTATAATGAATTTACTATGATTCATAAGTTAATTTCATTCACATTCACACAAAAAATTATTCAGATTCACTTGACAATATCATATGTCATTGTGAATGCCAACAGAGAATAACATAATAACATGTCATGTGAATCTGAACTATAAAAATTTGAATATGAGTAATTATTTTACTTTTAAAACTTTTACTATTTCAATATTTTAACCATTTATAAGTAATATACTTGATTCACAAATGGATTTACTCATATTTATACGAAAACTTATTCATATTCACATATCAAAATCATATAGTATTGAGAAGTTACTTAATAGTTTTTTACTACTTCAACATTTTAACCATTTATAATGATTTTACTCTCATTCACACTATAAATTATTTACATTCACACAACAATTTACTCAGATTCACATATCAATATCATATGGTATTTTAAATATACTCCGAAATATGAATATGATTAATTTAGTTAGAAAATTTTTAACAATTCAATATTTTAATCATTTATAATAAATATACTATGATTCATAAGTTAATTCCATTCACGTTCACACAAAAATTTATTCAAATTCATATGACAATATCATATACAATTGTGTGTGTCAACAGTAAATAGAATAACAGTTCAGATTCACATGTGAATCTCAACTAGCGGAAATTTCGAAAAAAAAATCATTTTTTGTATATCAATATGGATCTCTATTTGTAGAGGATAAAAAGTTATAAATTTCTATATATTCAGATTTTTTTTTCGATAAAAAATAGGCCCTAAAAATTAAAAAAACGAAGTGAGTTTTTTTATAATCCGGTAGGTGCACGTCCACCGTAAAGTGTATAATCGTATGGATGAGATTAGTCCCTTGGTAACATAGTTTATCTTAATCCCTTGTTGAACTTTTGTCTATTTTATATATATATATATATATATATATATATATATATATATATATATATATATATATATATATATATATATATATATATATATATATATATATATATATATATATATATATATATCGTGTATCCGACAAGGTCAGTTTCGGTTACGGTTATGGGTACCCGACATGTAGAACCATCCCCACCTTCATCCCCGAATTTCATATCGGGTATTATCCGTCCCCATCCCTATCCCCGATCAACTCGGAGATTTTTCCGATAAATTCGATTTTGGGTTTCGGGTATCCATAGGGTATAGTTATTTTTGCCATCGCTACCAACAACTTTAAGTAAAATAAAACTTTATTTATAAGTTTTTTTCTATAATTAATATAATTATATTTATTATTATTGCTATTATTATTATTATTATTATTATTATTATTATTATTGATATTTTTATTACTAAACATAAAAATAGGAGTAATTATAATAAAATAATGATATTATGTGTATGTGTATGTGTATATGTATGTATGTGCATGTTTATGTGTGTATAAGTACATATGTATCTATGTATGTATATGTGCATGTTTGTATGTGTGTATGTGTATGTGAATGTATTTGTATGTATGTGTATGTGTGTGTATATATGTATGTATATGTATATGTATATGTGTTTGTATGTGTATGTGTGTGCATGTGTATGTATGCATGTATATGCATATTCATGTGTATTGGTATGTGTATGTGTGTGCATGTATATTTAGGTGTATGCATATGTATTCATAATCACATACATTTATATACATGGGATGATAAAACAATGGTTTGAGAAAACAATTCAGATGGTGCTCATGTTTGTACATATATGGATATTATGTATAATTTGGTAAAAAGAAGGTATTCAATGTATAACAAAGTTGTAGAAAAGATGGAGCGAAAAAAACAATGTTTAAACCTCGAAAATCGAAAATTAAAATATGGTCTTCAAAAATTTGTCGGTATCAAGTATGTGCATTATAGGAACCTATTACTCAAATCTGTTATCATATTTATTATCTTTATTATTATTATTATCATTATTTATATTATTATTGTTGTTGTTGTTGTTGTTATTAGAGTAAATTATAGTTGTGGTCCCTTTGTTTGACACATATTTTTGGTGTGGGTCCAAGTTTCGTTTTTTCAATTACACGGTCCATGTGGTTACATTTTCGCTACACTGACGATCCCTCCTGGGGTTACCGTCTATTTAATCCGTTAAGTGCATGTAAATTGTCTAAAATTCCCTCAAGGACCAAAACTGATTTTTATGCAACTCTTTCTTTCTTTAAGCAAAACCATCATCACCAATGTTTCTATGTGTATACCTCAAATGATCATGGGTTTGAGAACAATAATAAGAATTCAGAAGCAAGTTCATCATCCCATGTGTTAAATCTCCCAAGAGAAACAACCCCATTTCTCAATTCAAAATCCACACAACTATCCTCCCAATTCAAGACTTTCGCCAATGTTTTCATTGCCATCGTCGGTGATAACGTCCTCGGCCTACCTTACACCTTCAAACACTGGATACGCCATTGGAACCCATCATCTTATTCGCCGCCGCATACTTCACCCAACACTGTACAATGCTGCTCGTCAAAACCCGACGTAAACTCGAATTAGTCAATGGTTTCTCCAAAATCAATTTCCTTCGGAGACCTAGACTTCCTCGTAGCCGGTCCCATTGGCCGGTCATCCGTTCGTCCTTTCCCAGGCCGGATTCTGCGTAATCAAATCATGGGAAATCCACTCCAAGACGTAATTTTTCAATCAACGCTCAAGTTCAATCAGAGCAGTTGTCGGGAACGGAATTACTCGAACATATATGTGTTGTTTCCAATCTTCTTTCCAGTGCCATTCGAGAAGAAGATTGCGCTCACTTCCATCACCGCAATATGTAATTCCTCTAGCGACGTTACCCACTTGGATGTTTCATCAAACCGATCATCGATGATCATAATCTTATATGGAGATGAAAACAGATCATCAATGGCTGTATGGTTCTCAGCAATGAAAACTGATTGTAAAGTTAAAATTGAAAATTCTTTCTCAGCAATGAAAACCGATTGTAAAGTTAAAATTGAAAGTTCTTTCTCAGCAATGAAAACCAATCATCGATGCATGAGTTCTGGCTGCGATTAGATGTGATCAAACGGGGATTTAGGTTAGGGTTTTGTGTAAATTGCAATTTTAGTCCCTAAATTTTAGAAAATAACAAATATAAGAAAGGAACAAAAAAGAAGGGGCATTTTCATCATTTTATAGGTATTTAACGGAGGAGATTAGACAGTAACCCGATGAGGGACCATCGATGTAGCTAAAATGTAACCACAGGAACTGTGTGAGTGAAAACGAAACTTGGACCTAGACCGAAAAAAGATGTCAAACATAGGGACCAAAACTATAATTTACTCTTATTATTACTATTATTATTATTATTATTATTATTATTATTATTATCTTTATATTATTATTTATTATTATCTGTATTATTATTACACAAAATATGATCGTTGGAAATTTGAAGGTAACTAATGTTGCACTATCAGGTTCCCACCACCCATATTTTATTTTTCGTATTTCGTAGTTCAAACGACATATTTTCACTCAATCTTTTCAACAAGCTTATATGAATATCTTTTTTCACCAACTCATATGTAATATCCACATACATACATGTGTGTATACTGTCGGAATCCATTACTCAAATTATTGTTTTATCATTTCATGTGTATAAATACATGTGATTATGAATACATTGCCAACACACATGCACACACATACATCACATACTTACATACACATATTTCCCAGTGTATAAATGTATGCGATTCTGAATTCATGGCCGACGCACATGCACAAAAATCCAAACATACATACATACACATACTTACATAAACATATACATACATACATACATACACATGCATACATATACATACTTAAATACACATACATATATTATGATGTTTTCTATTTTTATTTATATTATTATGTTTATTATTATTTTATCTTTATCATTATTATTATTATTTTTATTATTATTAGTGGTGGTGGTATTTTTGTATTTATTAATATTAATAATATTGTTACTATTATTATGCATATATGTGTATGCATGTGTGTATATGTATATATATGTGTATGTGTATACATGAGTATGTATGTGTATGTATAATAATAAACATACTACTAAAGAAGATAATAATAGTAATAATAATATTAATAATAATAATTGACGGGTTAAAAAAGAAAATAGCGGGTTTGAACTTGATTTCGAAAAACCTTAGCCTCGATGATGAGGCCATGAAGTAGAGATTCGATTGTATAATTAAGCTTTAGGAGCTCGAAGCTTAGAAACAGCAAGATCTGAAAGTGAAGTCTAGGCTAAAACCGCACCGAAAACCGCATAGATCGGTTTTTAGATAGTTAAACCGCACCTTCATTTTTTGTATTTGGTGCGGTTTGTGATTTTAAGTGTAGTTTGGTTTTTATGTGGTTCGGTTCATTTTATAAACTACAATAGCTACGATGTGATTTTTACATTGTGATAGTTTTAAAACTGCTAAACTGATAAATTATAATCATATTTTTGAGGCATATAACAAATCGAACATAAAAGACTACATGACGAGTTAGTTGCTAAAGTGCTAAAAAAGATCAAAATTATGGCTAAAACATATTTGAGAATACTTAAAATAGTATTTACGTGACGAAAAATACATATTTGAAGTCTTGAAACGAAATCTTCGTCTATGTTAGGGACTTAGATTGAAATTAATGATGGCCTGAAACTTTCGATTCTTCGGTACGCAAATGACACCATTTTTATAGAAGAATGGTCGCTCACCAATGCCTCTGATCTGACTCGCATTCAACTGCTTTTATATGGCCTCGGGGATCAAGGTTAATTTCGCGAAGAGTGTAGTTATGGAGATGGGAATCTCGAGGCTGCAAGTCAGGAATATGGCAGGATCGTTGAACCGTAGGGATGGGGATATTCTGTTCAGATATCTCGGAATCTCGGTCGGGGCAAATATGGAAAAGAGTGATCAATAGCAGCTCGTGATTGATAATTTCAAGAAAAAGCTTTTTGGCTGGAAAGGTAGGAGTTTACTCGCTGGGGGCAGTTTAGTTCTTTGTAAGTTCGTCTTGGGCAGCATCTAGAGCTATTCTTTTTCATTATACAAAGTCTTTTGCAAAAGTATTAGCTTAAAGGAATCCGTTGATATTTTTTTGGGAGGGGGGGGGGGGTAATAAGGAAAGCATGAAGATTTTTTGGATTGAATGGAATAAGGTTCTAAACACCAAAGGTGAAAGGGGGATGGTATCGACGGTCTTAAAAGTCTTAACATCGGCCTTGTGGGTAAGTTAGGTGGCGGTTCTTCTACGTCACATGTGTAATGTGGAAATATGCCATTATGGCGTTTCACGGTCCTAAAGGGAACCGTATTTTGTGTCTCGAGTAAGTAGGGCACAGAACACCTAGGGCAATATATGCAAGCTGGATAGATCGGTGGTTAAAACTGGGACCGACATGAAATGTGTCTTAAAGGGTGTTTGTATAAGCTTTTCAAAATGGCTTATTGACTTATTGACTTTTCAAAAAGTCAATAAGTTAAAAATAGTGTTTGGGTAAGTCAAATTGTCAAAAGCACTTTTAAAAATAGCTTTTCAAGAAGCTTCAAAAATTCATTTTCAAGAAGTAGGTATATTCTGACTTTTTGAATGGCTTTTGGCTTTTTGACATCAAAAAGACACAAATACTCTTCATTAACGATATAGCAACTCATTCCTCACCCTTTTTTGGCCATTTTACATTTATAAGCAAAGTCAAACATTTATTAAGAATTGATTTATCAACTTGTTGACTTTTCCCCACCACAAAATCTAATCCAATCACTTTTTTTAAAACTCCTTTTGCCAACACCAAAAGACAATAAGCACTTTTACAAAAAAAAACACTTTCCGAGTTCAAAAAGCACATCCAAACACCCCTTATTTCAGTCCTTTGTTCTGAATAGCCAAGTGAAATTCTCGTTGGACGTGTGGTTAGAAGATAAGCATTTAGCCGACAGGTTCCCATCCTTTTTCGCGCATGATGGAGACCCGCAATATGCTATCCCACACAGATTGCATCTCCTTGGAGATGAGTTGGCGTATCATTGGAACCGGAAATTCTCGGTCTCAATTGGAAGACTCATGGGGTATATTAATGAGCTTCAAGACCTATGAAAATTTTTTAGTCTGAACCGGGTTAGGGATCGTTGGACCTAGGCCTTGCATAAGTTAAGCTAGTTAGTACACAGTTGCTTCTCTTAGGAAAGCGGTGGATAAAGTTATCTTGTTTAGTGGTTCTTTGGAGTACAGGTGGTCTAAGTGGGTCCTAGGCATGGCTAACATTCTTATGTGGAAAACTTGTGCTAGAAGGTTGTTGACTTGAGTAACAATTGTTAGAAGGGGTGTTATATTGTAGTGATGAGGACGACAACATCTGCTATTAGAGTACTCAACAGCTTGTGAGGTTCGGGCTGTATTGCATGCTTGGTGGAGCAATTTCACAGCCAACATGGATTCACTTGATGATGTTCTTTCTAGTAATGGGATTGGTTAAAAGATGGATTGAAATATCAATAAGGTTATGCAGGTGATCAATATAGCTTTTTGTTTGGTGTTTGTGGAGCAGTATAAACATAGTATAAACATGGTGGTGTTCAAGAATAAGGCACATGCGTTTATCATATTATAGGTCAAGTCCAATTTTTTGCTTTTAATTGGTTTTGTAGTCGTGCTAAGCATGGTAATAGACTTAGTTGGCTTATGTGGACTCATGTCCCTCTAATCATTGTATCAATATCTTGTACCCCTAGCTTCTCGCTAGTATGTTCTTAATGAAGTTCTTTTCTTGTCGTTAAAAGAAAATTAAATTAACTGTTTTCCTTTTTGCATTTCAAAACCGAAGTTTTCCGACGCAATTTGTTTTCCCTTTCCGTCGGAATTCTGACAGTTTATCGACGGATTTTAAATATTGATCCCCTTTTTATGGGTTCTTCTCTTAAATACTTAGAAAAAAATTAAGCCCCTTCCCCTTGACAGGTCATTGTCAAAAGAATAAGAACCATCATCATCTTCGTCGTCACCGCTTAGGCCCTCAGGTGTGCCCTCTCAGCATAACTCACTTTTTGCCTGCCACCTCAGCGTCCAGTCAGCACCTCTCACTCCTCCCCTGACCATTGGAAATGGTTACTGATATCGCGTAAATTATACATATTTTCCGGGCGATATCAGTGTCATTTTAGTTTAGTTTCATACATTTTATGAACTAAAGATACCTAATATGCTAAAAATACATTTTGTAGCTAAAAGACACATATGGAGCAAAAGATCGGATTTTACAAGAGATTTGAGCGTTAATTGAAACAAAGTGAAATTCTGATTTCAACAGGGGCGCACCCCGCCCAGACCAAGGGTGCACTGCGCCTAGGATGATGCCAGTGTTCGACATGTTGGTCCACTTGAGATTAAAATAATGAAGCATGGGTTCATCTAATGATTCAACCAGGTTACCTAGCATGTGCAATGGCGCACCACGCCTCACCTTTAGGCGCACCGCGCCCCAGATCCAATCTGAAAAGCGAACCATCACGTGGCCTTTCCAGCGATAAAGACTGCCAGATCTCTGCCAGATCTCATCCACTCAGGCGCACCCCGCCCTCATCGAGGCGCACCGCGCCCTGAGACTGCAGCTGCTATAAATAGAAGGCCATTGACGACCATTTGAGGAACCATTGTTAGAATCCAAGAGAGAAATCAGTCATTTGACATTTTAGAACTATTGTACTTCGTGTATTTCAACATTTGATGTGTGATAAATATATTTGAGAGTTATTTACATTACAAGAAGGAGCTAGGATCTTCATTTGTTGCAAGGATTCATCGAATTTAACCGGTTGGTATCTTTTATCATGTATTATTCATATTGTTATTGTATACTTGATACCATGCTAGGCTAGATTCCCTGTAGCTTTTGCCTAGGTGATGTTGATTCATTAATATAAATTTGTGTTGATCTAGTTCTTGATTTGAGTTAAATTTCGGTTAGGATATATAATTTGCATGCTATACATATTGAATGTGATTAAAGTTTATAATCTTGATAGCCATCTTCATATGATTAATGTTTATTGACCATTTAAACGTATTGAACATATGAACCATTTTGATGTTTAATTGACACCTATATATCATTGGACTAGTTATTGACCATTTAACTAGGGAGGTTATTCTAGCTATAAACTTGATTAGTGAAATAAAACTTATATCATATTTAGTTACAACTCATGACCATTGATTGTATGATCATATCACTATGACCATTAGGGTATGGCCTATGTTTGCATGCTAGATTATATTAATTATTCATGATTATAAGTTACTTAGTTACATGACCATTGTGCTATATTAACTTAGAAATTATAGAATTGGTGACTTGACCATATGATCCTACCACTTAATGCTACCTATTTTAACTCATTGCACATAATCAAAACTAGTCAACTTAGATTTATATGAATCAACAAATCCTAGGCGAAAGCTTCCCTTGTTATAATTTGATCATATTATCTCTTAATTGTTGTGTTGTTACGATAATTGTTATTTATTATTTAGTCTATTTTACAAGCATCCAAAACTTAGTTTTACGAGTTTTTACTAAAACTCGCCTCTAAACTGTTTGATTGATAATTGAAAACCTTAAGTTAGTTAATAATTCCCTGTGGAAATTCGATACCTTTACTTACCAAAACTATACTATTAAATGATCGAGTAATACTTGCTCGTAAGTCTAATAGTCATACAATTAGGTAAATAATTGGATTAAGACTGTAAAAACA
Source organism: Cichorium intybus (assembly GCA_023525715.1). Classification (NCBI taxonomy): domain Eukaryota; kingdom Viridiplantae; phylum Streptophyta; class Magnoliopsida; order Asterales; family Asteraceae; genus Cichorium; species Cichorium intybus. The sequence goes on from CM042009.1 coordinate 17,237,090, forward strand.
TAATAACTAATAGTTAGTTGTTTTGTACACAACAGTTACCACTCACATCCTCTCACATTTAGTACAAGTAATTATGTATAATGTACAAGCCACTTACCTCACCAATTCGATTCATCGTGCAACGCTGCAACACCGCGTGAGGCCAAAAGTGAGAGCACCTCTCACTAGGGGGCGGTGTAGCTCGCACAAAAAGTGCAAGCTCGCACTAGTGCTCGCAGGCACTCCTGAAGGCCTTATAACTGTCGCCGAGCCAGATGTTTTCCGTCACGACACACCAAACCTTTGGCGACTTTCCACCTTTGATGTGGTGGTCTACAATTTTCGCTCTTCAAATAAAGGTAGAACACTAACCTTTTTTTATTTTTAGTTGATTTTGTTAAATTGTTATGTTGTTAGGTTAATATGTTAATTTGTTTGGTTAATTTGTTATATTCTTAGGGTTTAGATCGATGGATACTGAAATGTGTATTATGTTGATTATTCTTAATAAAAGAATGTGTATTATGTTGTTCAAACTTCAAATCTAGTACTAAGCACGTGTATTTATGTTGTTTAAACTTAAAATCGGGTACCAAGCATGTGGATTTTTGCATTTCAAATTTTAAATTCGAATGGTCTACTATTTCCAAAGACAATCTTTTTATTCTACATTTATAACTTTTCTTTATTCAAACTTCAAAGTTGGGTTTTATTTGATTCTGCATAATAGGAAAGTTTTTATTATGTTGACTTTTTAATAGTTGGTTTAATATTTCTAAATACAATTTTTTAGGCAAATTGTCCTCGACTTAGGGAGTGTTTGAGATTGATTTTCGAAATAACTTATTGACTTTTCAAAATGCTAGTAAGTCCAAAAAAATGTTTGAAAAACTTAAATGTCTTTTTTGAAACAAATTTTTAACCCCTTCAAAAAGGAGTGTTTGAAAAATAGGAGATACCTAATATTTTGAAACAACTTTTGACTTTTTAATATTAAAAGACCATAAATACCTCTTATTTAATAAGGGGATGACTAAATAAACACTCTATTTCTACTTGATATACACCCTTATTCAAAGTCAATTGTTTTTTATTGGTTGAAATTACATTGTTTTCTGGAAAAAATTAGATATGAATGGTTGAAAATGTTTAGGCTTTTGTTAAGGGTGTATATAGGATGTATCTTTAGTAGCACCCTTTAATAAACCTTACCCTCTTTCGTCGCTTTTTGGTCATTTTAGATAAGTCATAAACACATTTGCCAAAATGCTAATCTAAACACTTTTTTTGAAACACTTTTTGCCACCACCATAAGTCAATAAACATTTTTGTAAAAAAAACGCTTTTTGAGTTCAAAAACATTCCCAAACACCCTCTTAATACATAATTAATTCACATTGTTATTAAGATATATGGTAAACACCTTACCTTAGATTGTATGCATAAGTGTATTTTTAAAGAAAAGAACATACTAAAATAAAAGTGTAAACCATCTTTACAACTCAACTTAGAAACTATGAAATATTGAAACCACATGGTATTTTTAGATTTATCTTGTCAATATAAGGTTAGATTTGTTAAAAATATATTGTTATATTATTATGTTAATATGTTTAGGTTATTTAGGTTGGTATCATGCTTATGTTTTAGGTTAAGTGTTGGTTAAATTTGTATTGTTAGATTAATTTCTTAAATGTTCTAACAATTTAATATTATTGGCTATAGATCGAAATATGGTCTAATAGAGAATGGATGTATACGGAGAGACTCACTAAGGATTGTTATTTCAATCCAGAATTTTAAAAGCATTTACATTATTCCTTGGAATTTGCTTACATCAACACAACAAATATCCAACATTATATTGAGGGCGAGGTGGAGGTTTGGAAACTAAGTGTCCATGTATAAAATGTAGAAATATTTATAACAATATGAGAAAATTGGTTAAATACAATCCATACACCATGAAGTCATGAAAGGTTATTTGTTAGGGTATTCAAATGGAGAATTATATCCAATACAAAAACTTGTCAATGTTCAAACCAAGTACCATCTCAAGACGTAGGTCAATGTTGAAACCCTAAAATGGTTCAAGACATTGATGACAATGTTGGTGAGTGTCCTAGATATGAGAAAATCATTATTGAAAGCATGCATCAATCTAAGGTTCCTTATTATCTATAAGCACAACAACAGCCAAATCAATCCGCCCAGACTTTCTATAAAATAGTGAACTTGCAGTCTATAAAATAGCAAACTATGCAAGTGGGCCTTTGTGAGACGGCTCCGAAAAGCTTCCACACTCTCCACCACCACCACCAGATTATTAAATTGGTAATCATAGTGTAATATTTTAAACTCAACATTTGATAGACTACTTCCAATATAAAAAGGCAGTCTACGTACGAGTAAGTAGTTTCCTAACAACTTCTACTAGATCAAGAAAAGTGGCGTTAAATGCTTGTAAAAGTGGCGTTTCATGCCTGCAAAAGGGTAAATTGATCAAGAAAAGTGGCATCAAACATGAAAAAAGCGGTCTTTACGGTTTCATTTTGTTTCATGTTTGATTCTTATCACCAACTCCGTTAGAAAAGTGGCGTTAAACGCTTGTAAAAGAACAATTTACCCTTTGCAGGTTCGGATCAACTTTATATTTTTGTTTCACCTGGACCATGCAAAATGACTTTTCTACCGTTAAATGATTTGTTTTTAACTTTTTTTATTATGTGTTTATTTTTAAATTATTGTTAATTGTCATTTTACATGGACTAATGACAAATCTTAAACAAATGCGAAAGTTAGGGACCGATTTGAAACATAAAAAAAATGTTGGACTGAATCTGATGCATTAGGGCGTTTCAACAAGTCAAGCCACTTTAAAGAGAAAGCTTGAAGCATATATTCAAGTTCCTCTGTCTCACTTATTCTAAAGCATACATATTGAAACAAAAATAAAACATAGTCAAATTTAGAAAAATAAAGAGTCAAAATCATGCAATTTGCTCCCATGTTTTTCTTGTAATGACAAATGCCACAAAATAGGTTTGTTAAATAAATATATAAGATTATAGCTCTTACCCAAAATTGCTAAACATTTTTAGGGATACTTTCATCATTTCCATCACCAATTCTGATCAAATATACCAATATGCACGCACCTGCATAGGAGTATAAAGAAAACTAAAAAGGCCGACAAGCATACCATAAAAATATTAATTATCCTATAATAGTCGTCACTATCAAAAACCCACTTCCAATACTTAAAGTCGTTAACCCGTTTATCTCTCTTGAGTCATGGAGCTTCAAAGATATGATATCAGCAATATTAACTTCGAGAAACTTCTTCCTGTAGATACTAGTGCATAACAGGTACTGTAAAAAAATTGTATATGCAAGTAAAACAGGGGGAAACAAACTATCAAAATGAATTAAAGAACATAATGCTAGAAATTCAGAACAAATTGATTGCTGTTGTACGATTAAAACTTACACATTCAAGAAACAGTGGAATAATAAAGAAATATGTAACAAAAAACACATCTGCAAATTTGGAAGTATCATTAATCATCCTATATGAAAAGAACAATTGAAAATTCAACAAATAAACATAACGGTCAAACAATTAAAATCAGCAAATATGCCTAAACAATCAACCAATTAATGATTACGATTACTCAAAGCTATTTGTAATCAGAGTGCAATGGGTAATGATAGTGTGTAATTCAAGTCGAATTGAAGTATTCTATTCGTAAAAATTGATGTAGGGACCGAATGAGAAATTTACCTTTAGATAATAAAAATGGATCAGATCATCACATTGGAAATACTTAACAACAGAGTCACTGAATCTGACTACAACGGGTCAAGGATTTTAGTTTCAATTGGCGTGTGAGATAGATTTTGAGAGTTCGAGCTTGAGAGAGAAAACCAGAACGTGTTTATGGAGTGCTCTGTCTCGCAATGCTCTTCCAAGTTCCAACCCTTTTTTGCTCCATCATGATGGACTCTCACTCCAATTAAAGGCTTGATTTCAAGAAGTCGTAGGAAGTTTGAGACGCTGGCGTGTGAAGGGACGAATCAGGGACGGAATTGGGCCTATCTACTCAATTTTCTCTTAGAAGTAGCTTATATATAATTCAGCCCAGAAATAGCTGACCCCAGAAGAAGTAACAGAAGCCCAATTGGAATTTGGGAAACACGGGAATGAAATCACTCGCTTCCAGCCTTCCTTCTTCTGATTTCGTGAAAACGCAAAAGAAAGAGGAGAAAGTTCCTGTTCCTGTTGTGTCGCTGCTTTACTGCTTGAGTGCTTGAGTGCTTGCTACTCGAAAAAAAAAGCCCCAATCGCTGCTTGCCTTCCTAATCAATGCAACAAAGTAATTGATTAGCATTGGGTCTTTTTTAAAGAGATCACAATGTTTTAGTGCAAGTGTTGAAAGATCTTCCAAAAGATCATGTTCCAATGAATCAATACCTTCAGTTTCTAATGTAAATGTAATTCCACAAAGATCACAAGGTCCACTACCTACAATTACAACTACTCCAATTGCAAGTTTTGATTTGAAGGATTTTCCAAGGGACCCAGCGGATAGACCTAGGATAACAACTTATAATCCAAATCAAATAGATGAAATACGAAGGACGTATTTGCTTCAAGGACCTTGTCAAACAAAGGGTCATACATTTCCATCAAAGACAATAGGTAAGAAAAAGAGACGTTTTGTTGTTGAATGGTTTGATGAATTTGATTGGTTAGAGTATAGCAAAAAAGAAGACAAAGCCTATTGTTTATTTTGTTACTTGTTTGGCGACATTGTGGGACAACAAGGTGGGAGAGATGCATTTGTTACGGAAGGTTTTAATAGTTGGAATAAAAAAGATGCATTGAGAGTTCATGTGGGTAATAATGATAGTTTACACAACAAAGCAAGACAAAAATGTGAATTCCTAATGAAAGAAAAACAATCTATTAGTGTAGCATTTAAGAAGCAAACCGAAATTGAGGAGAGTAACTATAAACTTCGGTTGTGTACTTCAATTGATGCTTGTAGATTTTTATTGAAAAATGGTTTACCGTTTCGTAGTCATGATGAGTAGAGTGAGTCTCTTTCTAGAGGGCTTTTCCTTGATACATTATCTTTCATTCGAGAGCATAATGAAGCAATTTACAATGTTACTTTAGAAAAGGCTCCTCAAAATAATCAAGTGACATCCCCGAAAACTCAAAAAGAAATTATTGAATGTTTTTCAAAAGAGATAATTTTGAGTATTTGCAAAGAAATTGGTAAGGATGTTTTTGCTTTATTGATTGATGAATCTAGTGATGTCTCGAAAAAGGAACAAATGGCTATAGTGTTGAGATATGTCGATAGCATTGGAATTGTGAAGGAAAGATTCATTGGAGTTGTGTACGTGAAGGATACATCCTCTTTGATTCTTAAAGAAGCCATAGATGAAGTATTTACCGGTAATAAGTTGAGTATGACTCAGATAATCCTGCGTTAGATAACATACAACGGGCTTTTGAAATAATGGTTCTGTTCATACGTTCAGCTACACCATTTTATGTCCTTAGAAGTCGACGGTTCGAGGGCTAAAGGATTTTACTCCGTTTTATGTCCTTAGAAGTCGACGGTTCGAGGGCTAAAGGATATGGTGCGATGTTATTTTGTTCAATTTCTATTTCTTTTTCTTTTAAAATTTTTTCTAGTTCCTCTTTTTCGTTATATATTTCTTCGGTGTCACTTTCCTCTTCTACAGTTGGGTTAGGAAGAGAACTTACCTGATTGTCGACTTTCTTCCCGCTTCGTAAAGAGATGACTTGGTTGACTTGGTGTTCTTTTCCAGGTCGTTGACTGTGAGACGGATTCACAGTTGTGTTGCTTGGGAATTTCCCTTCTTCTCTTTTCCCCAGTTGTTCGGCTAATTGTGCTATTTGCTTCTCCATTGCAGCGATCGTTTTAGTGTTGGTGTCGGTCTTCTGGTATGTTTGGGTGATGAATTCCATAATCTTGTCTAGCTTGGTTCCTTCATTTTCTGGTTCCTTTCTGCTTGTACTTCCTTCTCTTCCGTTGTGGTTGGGTTGAAATGTTCGTTGCTGATTTTGATGTTGGTTTTGATATTGTCCTCTTTGATTGTTATTGTTAAAATTCCCTTGATTGTTGTTATGGTAACTTCCTTGATTGTTGTTGTGAAAATTCCCCTGATTGCTGGGTCTGAAAGATCTTTGTGGATTATGGTGTTGGCCATATCCATTTAAATGATTGAGTTCTTCCCGAGTTTTTGTGCAATTATGTGCAACGTGTCCAGTATTTCCACAATTTGCACATGATTTCTGCCCCTGCAAAACATTAACACCCTTCTCTTTCCCAAGGCTTGTAAGTAATAAATCAACTTTTTTACTTAAAGCCATGATGTCAGATTTTACTCCAGTCTTCCATGTTTTATCGAGTGCGATTGTTGCAACGGTTTGATTTGGAATTTCTTGTTTTCTTGTGGAATAATTGGCTTTTGAACCATTACTTAATTGTTCCAAAAATTTCCATGCATTCTCACTATCTTGCAACATAAATGTACCACTTGAGGCAGCGTTTATCATGGATTGGTTTGTGCTATCCACCCCATCAAAGAAATACCGTACAAGTTGCCAACGAGGGAATTCATGATGTGGACACGATCGTAGTAATTCTTTAAGACGATCGAATGCATCATGAAATTCTTCGTTAGGTTTTTGTGTAAAATCTTGTATGGCTTTTCTTATTTCTGTGGTTTTACTAGCTGGGTAAAACTCTTGTAAAAAGTTGGTTCTCAATTGGTCCCAAGTATTAATACTGCCGGGAGCAAGTGATGTAAACCAATATTTCGCTTTTTCTTTTAAGGTGAATGGAAATAAATGCAATTTAAACGTGTCTCTATTGGTTTCTCTTGGCGTATTTGCATTTGCTATTGCAAGAAATTCATACAAGTGATTATAAGGATCCTCATTTTTATAACCACGAAAAAGTGGGATTACCCCAATTAATTGTGGTCGAATTTCTACAATATGTTCGTTTCCGTTTGGAAATATTATAGGTGAAGGATCATCATAATCTCCTGGTTGAAAGTGAGATGCTACAGAATGCCTATTTGGTTGATCTAAATAACGAGGATTGTATTGAAAATTATTACCTTCTTGAAAACCCCCGTTGTGTCGGTTCGTGCCATTCCAATTATTGGTGTTATCTCCTTGATAACCATCGTTGCCATTGTTGCGGTATTGTGGAGGATTTGGTGGATGTGCTTGTGGAATGGGATTTTGCGGTCCCATTTGTGGAGGTTGTATGTGTGATTCATCGGGAACATCCTCTACCAATACTTCATCCAAATTCATTGTTCTAAATAATCGTCTTGCAATTCGATTCTTTCTAAAAGATCTTTCGGGTTCCGGATTGAATAAGAGTGGTGAATTATTGCTACTATGCCTTGTATGCATAAACAAGTGAGTTTGCACAAGAAAAATAATAAAGAGTACAATTTGAACTTTAAACAACTCTTTAGAACTTAAGCGCACATAATCCCCGGCAACGGCGCCATTTTGACAGCGCTATCGTCACACGCGTCAAAAACAATTTATAACCCACTTTTTACTATGTAGATAGGGCAAGCGGGGTCGAGTCCAAGGATTTAGTGGTTAACTTTTAATGAGTTGCAAAGTAAATTTTACGGTGATGGTAAAAATATTGAGATTGTAACTTGAGATTAAAGAAAGAATTACTTCCGGTTTAGTTATCAACAATTAGTTTCACATGTATTATTACAATGATTCCGATATAATTACTTTCACATAATTACAGTTTACTGACAATTACTATTACATAGGTAAATACATAACATGTTGAATCAATTATTTGTCTTTGTCTAACAATTAGGTAGATTAGGCACAAACAATGGTATAGCAATATTATGTTTTATCTAGATGATAGTAACGTTACAACTTTTTAGCATATTAAGTGGGCACAAAGTATATTAACTGATTATCCGTCTTAGCTCGTTATTTAGGTGAGATAGGCACGAATAATAGGTTGGTAATACTATGTCTTGAGAATATGATAGTAAGTAGAAGTAAACACAAATGATTCACTAGTTGTATTCAAAGAAATAAGAGTTTGAGAATTACAATAGTAAAACACTTGTCGGAATCAAAGTAAAAACATGCTATACTAAAAGTTGGATAACATTACCGAAAGTAATCTGAAGAGATTAGCCTTCCATTCGTGTGATGATCGTGATGATGGTCTTGGTGTTCCTCGCCATGTAACTTGATGCGTTTACCCTTCGAGTTATCTTGGATTACAACTAGAATTACCACCGAGAAAGGTAATCTTTTGATTCTAACAACTAGCTAAGAGATATTTCAAACTATTACAACTGATATAGAGTATTTAGTAACTTGGTGTCTAAAGGATGTAGAATGGGTGTCTAAATCCGTGCATAGAAGACTTCTATTTATACTGGCTGAGCACAGTGCTCGCGTCGCGACCAAGGGTCCCGTCGCGACGCGAGGGTGCGTCGGTCGTTGCTTTTGGTCGGCCACTGGTCTGGCTAGTGCGGTTGTTGGTAGTCTCGCGATCATGGAGTTGGTGGTCTCGCGTTCATGGAGTAGGTGGTCGCGTCCAAGCTCTTCGCGTCGCGACCATGGTCACCGTCGCGGCGCGAGCGCTGTATCTTTTTGGTTTCTGTCTTGATTTTCTTCATGTCGCGACACAAGGCTTGTCAAGTCGCGATTGCTGTACTTTTTATGTATTTTTGGTATTTTTGGTCTTAAGTTTGAGCGTCACTTCCTCGGGTTTGATTGTTTCGTTACAGTTCTTGGGTCTTGTTCCTAAAAATAAGCCATAAATGTTAGCTCACAAATCCCTCTTGTTTTCCTCACACCAGCAGCTCCGGAGAACTCTGTTCAAGTTAAACATGAATCGTAATTCATGTTTAGCCACCTGTTAATATAAGCCTGTTTTTGATGTTGAGCTTATCAGGATTTCCTATGGTGAAAACCATAGTTCTGGCAGATTTGCATCTGCAACACAGCAGTGGGCTGTGATGTGCAGTGTATGAAAAATGAGATATTCTCTCGTTTAGCTTGCAATTTTTGTGAGGATGTCTGGGGACTGTAGACAAATTAATCATAATTCTATTGAGAGAATTAATGATATCTTAATAGGATTTCCCCGTGATTTGTGAGATGTTTTCTATGTGAAAACAAATGGCTGGCATGGGTTAGTGTTGACCCGACAGTAGATCTATTATCACCGCCAGACTGTTGGGAGTCTGTGGTGTGCATCAGGAGCTGCCGTTGGAATGTGAGCTTTTGCCTATTTGTTGTGAAAACATGCATTCTTATAAATTGTGATTGTTTGGTTTTAACAGATGAGGTAGGTTAGACGGGTCTGTCTGAACCATATCTGTTATGAAGAAGCATTTTGCATGTTTTAAGGCGGTTTTTGGATTCTTTTATTTTGCACAAAAATATGGTTTTTGTGTGCCTCGGAGCATTTTAATGCGATAAAATAGTCTTTAAATGATAGTGTTTTATTGTAAAAATAAAACACTATCAAAATACTACACACTTGAGGTTTGCTTGTCCTCAAGCAAAATGAAGTTTTTTCGCATTTGATTTCTTTTTGGAAAATTTTATTTTATTTTTATTTTTTTTTTAAACGCTGTCGATCATTTGATATGTTGGGCGCTGAACTGACTGCCAGCATGTTAGATCGCTTTCTGTAATATAATCAACAAACAAACAAACGTCATTCTGAACAATCACAAAATAAACAAAAATAAATTCACACCACACAATAGTTAAATTCAAACCAAACAGTAAATAAAACACAATAGTATCTAAAAGTTTGCACTAAATTGGAAATAAAAAGATAAATACTCACTCATCATCCTCATCATCATAATGAGTCCCCGATGGTCCTGCCCCGTCTCCTGTAGGGTGGCTACCTGTGTACCAGTCAGGTACCGGTGGAACGGTACTCGGATATGGATACTGTGGCTGGAATCCCTGATGGTGGAAGAAGTCGGTCATGGAATCCGCCATCCACTGGTGCTGTACCTGGTGAGCTAGATGCCACTCCTGATGGGTCAGATGCCATTCCTGCATCTGTCGGTACTGAGTCTGGCTTTCTAGACGCCATGACTGCATCTGCTGGTAGATAGTCCCGAGGTTAATCTCGGGCTCCGGGTCCTGTGGTGGTACGGGGGATCTCTGTCGCTGGCGCTGTCGGCGCCTGGGAGGTGGAGGTGGTGCTTGAGCAGCCTCGGGTGCCTGCTCCTCCTGCTCTGGCTCATCTAGTACAAATACCCCGGGTGGACCTGCCTGTCGTATCACCCTCATCAACTCCAGATACTGACGCCCTATGGCTCTCGGGGCTCTCGGAGTCATGGACTGTATCGCTGGTAGTGCGGTGATACCATATGAATGAGCCAGTCGGGTGATCAGATGACCACCACAAAGGGGGCTAGAAGCTCGGGCCCCTGTGGCCTTGCGGGCCAAGAAAAACGCCAATGAGTACGGGAGGTTGCAGTGCCTCCCTGGTGTCAAAAGACACCACAAATAAAAGAGATCTGCTGTAGGAACCTTCTCACAGCCCTTCCGTTGATTGACGGAAGTAGCAACGAGACGGTGTAACACTCTATGGATAGGAGAGCGGATCGCACTCTCCACAGCAGTCTCAGGGAGGTATAAAGTACTGGCAATCCCTCCCCAAAATTCTTCATTAACCAACTCTTCGGGTGGGCTGGTGATGCATCGAGCTAGATAATCTCGGAACTCTGGTGTACGAGCATCACCATGTGGGTAGAGACCCAGTCTCCATCCCAGCTCTACCACGCTGCACTGCCTTGGCTCTCCTCCAAGTCAGAAAGAGAGACCGGTACGCACAAACATGTCCTCCTCGGTCGGATCAAAGATGACCGTGGAGAAAAACTCCAGCATCAGCTCTTTGTAGCTGTGCTCTCGGATCTGGAATAAATTCCTCCATGCGTAGCTGGTGTATGCACCATCGGTCTTGACCAAATATTGGTCAAGTGCTGTAGTAAGCCCAATGGTATTAGCAAAATTCCAGTCTAATACCAAGGCTGGCTCCACGTCTCTTCTTTTGAATCTTTCCAAATTTGCCTCGTACGCATTTTTCCTCACCGCGGGAATGGTATTTGGGAACCGTAACCATTGATGTGAAACGATGTCGTCCCTTTCGACTGGTTGTTGGCGTTGTTCCCTTCTGCGGGCCATATCTGTAAATTTCCAATTCATACAAATCATTAATCTAGTTTAACACGCAAGAAAAATAGCAAAAACGAGCAAAAATTTAACCCCCTGCCCAGCCTTCGCGACCTGGTCGCGTCCAGGTCGCGTCCAGCCTCAAGTCGCGAGGACTGTGGTGGTCGCGATCGCGAGGGCGGAACGGACCGAACGGGATTGCTGATTTCTCACGTTTGGCTCGGTTTTGACTTAATACATTCAGCCATAAGGGTTCCTAAGTGTTATAGCTAGGTTGTACAAGCATCAATTTCATGAAATAACGACATATACAACAACCCGATCGGGAGCCGCGGTTTCGGACCGATTCCGCGCGATTTTACAAAGATTTAACATGTAAAAACTTAAATCAAGAGTAGAGGAAGGATGTATGTACCTTAGATGATGAATCACACAAGAAAAAACGAAGAAAAATGGTGGTTTGGTCGAAGAACTACCCGGCCGTGAGAGAGAATCGCGAGAGGAAGAGAGAGAGTGAAATGCGGCGGCTGCTAGGGTTAGGGTTTATATACCTGATTCACGCTCCTTCGCGACGGGTGCATGGTCGCGACGGAGGTGTTCGTCGCGGCGCGAAGCCTGGCAGATGGTATTTCATGATCGCTATTTTCTGCTCTCGCGGTCGCGAAGGATTTTCGTCTCGTCGCGAGGGGTCTCCAGAGAGCTATTTTTTTCAATTTTTAATCTTGTTTTTATACCCTCTTTTTACCTGTATGTCCGTACATTTAATACACACAATTTTTTTATGTTTTTTATGTTTTTATAAAATAAAACACACTAAAATCAAATAATCAAAAATAATAAAAACAACTAATTAAACACACTACACACTTATGCTTTGCATAAGTGTGAATGAGGGTTTGCAGTGAACACTCCCACAAAGTTCTCGGGTTGCCTCCCGAAAAGCGCTAAGTTTAACGTCTTCAGCCGGACGCAGTGCCTTATGTTCAAATGGTCAGAGTTGTGGGTTAATTAAAGCGATTTTTTCAAACACCACTTTTGAGTTATCCACCATTTGAACGTAAGGCTTTAACCGTTGTCCATTAACTTTAAACGGTTCTCCTCCCTTTTCTGGTTTGATTTCTATTGCACAATGTAGTGCAACATCGGTTATAACATATGGACCAGTCCATTTGCTCTTTAGTTTTCCAGGGAATAATTTGAGGCGTGAATCGAATAACCACACTAATTGTCCTTTGTGAAATTGTTTTCGGACAATGTGGCGGTCATGAAAGTCCTTTGTTTTTTTTTTTTGTAAATCTTCGAACTCTCATATGCCTCTTTCCTTATTTCTTCCAGTTCTGATAACTGGAATTTTCTCTCTTTACCTGCATCAGTTAAATTGACATTAGCATTTTTAATTGCCCACATGGCACGATGCTCTAACTCTACAGGTAAATGGCATGGCTTGCCATACACGAGTCTATATGGGGACATTCCGATGGGTGTTTTATACGCTGTCCGATAGGCCCATAAGGCATCATCTAATCGAATGGACCAGTCCTTTCGGTCTGGTCTGACTGTCTTTTCTAGAATTCTTTTAATTTCTCGATTAGAGACTTCTGCTTGTCCACTTGTCTGTGGGTGATATGGTGTACCAATTTTGTGGGTAACACCATAATGTTTCAAAACTTTTGCAAAATGTCTATTTTTAAAATGGGAACCCCCGTCACTTATGATGGTTCGAGGGATTCCGTGTCTAGAGAAAATGTTCTTTTTGACAAATTTGCATACAACATTGTGGTCGTTTGTTCTGGTGGCTTCAGCTTCCACCCATTTGGACACGTAATCAACAGCTAAAAGAATGTACAAATTTCCAAATGATGTGGGGAATGGTCCCATGAAGTCAATGCCCCAAACGTCAAAAATTTCAACAATTAATATCGGGGACATTGGCATCATGTCTCGTCTTGAGATTCCCCCCATCTTTTGACATCTATCACATGCTTTAACATAAGTGTAAGCATCCTTAAATAGAGAGGGCCAGAAAAAACCACTTTGGAGAATTCGGTGCCCAGTCTTTTTGGCACTGAAATGTCCTCCACAAGCATATGAGTGACAGTGACGGAGAATGTCCGTCTGTTCATCGTCTGGCACACATCTCCTGATAACTTGGTCTGCTCCTATTTTGAACAGATCTGGATCCTCCCATAAATATTGCTTGGTTTGGGAGAAAAAGTATTTCTTTTGTTGAGTGGTCCAGTGTGGTGGTGTTTTTCCTGTGACAAAATAATTAACCAGATTAGCAAACCATTGTAATTTTTGTACAGAAAATAATTGTTCATCAGGAAAATCTTCTCGTATTATTTCTCCTTGAATTTCATCTGTTTGGATCCTGGAAAGATGATCGGCCACCACATTTTTAGATCCCTTTTTGTCTCGGATCTCTATGTCAAATTCCTGTAACAAAAGCACCCACCGAATGAGTCTTGGTTTTGTTTCCTTCTTTTCCATCAGGTGACGGATGGCACTGTGGTCGGTGTACAAGATAACTTTAGATCCCCAAATGTAAGATCTAAATTTGTCCAAGGCGTACACAACTGCCAATAGTTCTTTTTCTGTGGTGGTATAATTGAGCTGTGCTTCAGAAAATGTTTTGCTTGAATAGCAAATGACCACTGGTTTCTTGTCCACCTTTTGTCCCAAGACTGCTCCTACTGCATAATCACTAGCATCACACATTATCTCAAAAGGAAGAAGCCAATTAGGTGCTTGCAAAATTGGTGCTTCGGTTAATTTATGTTTCAGAATGGTGAATGCTTCTTGACAATCGTTATCAAAGACAAATGGTGCGTCTTTTAATAACAACTTACACAGTGGCTTAGAAATGGTACTAAAATCTTTAATGAATCGTCGGTAAAATCCGGCATGTCCAAGGAAGGAGCGGATGCCTTTTACCGAACTTGGTGGGGGAAGAGTGGAGATGATTTGTACTTTGGCTCTATCGACTTCAAAACCGCGTTCTGAAACGACATGCCCAAGTACAATTCCCTCCTTGACCATGAAATGACTCTTCTCCCAGCTTAAAATTAAATTAGATTCTGTGCATCTTTTTAGTACTTTCTCTAGCTGTTTTAAACAATTTTCAAATGAGGAGCCAAATATCGAAAAATCATCCATGAAAATTTCCAGTGATTCTCCCACCATATCAGAAAATATAGCCATCATGCAACGTTGGAACGTGGCGGGAGCATTACATAATCTGAATGGCATCCTTCGAAAAGCAAAGGTGCCATAGGGACAAGTAAAGGTTGTTTTAGCCTGATCCTCGGGATGGATGGCAATTTGGTTGTATCCCGAGTATCCATCTAAAAAACAGTAGAATTTTTTTCCAGATAGTTTTTCGACTATTTGGTCGATGAATGGGAGTGGGAAATGATCCTTTGACGTTGCAGCATTCAACTTGCGGTAGTCGATGCATACTCTCCACCCTGTGATTGGTCTGGTGGTCATCTTCTCTCCATCTTCTGTTTCGACTACTATGATTCCTGATTTCTTAGGCACTGTTTGGGTTGGACTTACCCAATCGCTGTCAGATATTGGGTAAATAATGCCGGCGTCCAACCATTTAAGTACCTCCTTCTTGACTACTTCTCTGAGGTTTGGGTTCAATCGTCTTTGTGTTTCTCGTGCTGGTTTCGTGCCTTCTTCAGTAATGATTCGGTGCATACACGTCGCTGGACTTATTCCCTTCAGATCTGCTATTGTCCATCCAATAGCTTCCTTGTATTTCATCAACACTTCTAACAAAGTTTCCTCTTGAGCACCTGTTAAATCAGCAGAAATTATTACAGGTAGAGTTTTGTTAGGTCCTAAGAATGAATATTTCAAATGTTTTGGTAGTGTTTTCAATTCTAAGACCGGTGGTACTTCAAAGGATGATTTTAGCGGTGCTGAAAAATTCGTGGGTAATTTTTCCACTTGTGGGATCCATGGTGTTTTCCATTGCTGTGTTTGAAAAACTTCTTCTATCATGTGTACTTCTTTTGTGTCCCTATCTTCAATCCTGGTGTTGTTAAGAAAACTTTCCAATTCGTCAGATCTTAAGATGGTTGGTGTAGTTTGATGCACTAAGTCATCAACTACATCAACTTGATAACATTCATGTTCTGTTGATGAATTATTAAATGTATTAAAAACATTTAATCGGAGTTTTCTATTCCCAAAAGCGATATCCATTGCTCCTGTTCTGCAATTAATTTGGGCGTTTGTTGTTGCTAAAAATGGTCGTCCCAAAATAATTGAGGCTTGACTTTCCTTATAAGTATGTTCAGTATCAAGCACTAAGAAGTCAACTGGATAGTAAAATTCATCCACCTTTATTATAACATCGGTCAACATTCCTCTTGGGATTTTCGTGGATTTGTCAGCTAGTTGTAAAATGATGTCAGTATGTTCTAGATTGCCTAGTTCATACTGATCAAACAAATTCCCCGAAAGAATGTTGACACTTGCTCCAAGGTCTAAAAGTGCCTTTTTTATGTTTATGTTACCCACGGTGACAGAGATTAAAGAGTCTAAAAGTGCCTTTTTTATGTTTATGTTACCTAGTTCATAATGACTTTTGTACCGTTAAATGATTTGTTTTTAACTTTTTTTATTATGTGTTTATTTTTAAATTATTGTTAATTGTCATTTTACATGGACTAATGACAAATCTTAAACAAATGCGAAAGTTAGGGACCGATTTGAAACATAAAAAAAATGTTGGACTGAATCTGATGCATTAGGGCGTTTCAACAAGTCAAGCCACTTTAAAGAGAAAGCTTGAAGCATATATTCAAGTTCCTCTGTCTCACTTATTCTAAAGCATACATATTGAAACAAAAATAAAACATAGTCAAATTTAGAAAAATAAAGAGTCAAAATCATGCAATTTGCTCCCATGTTTTTCTTGTAATGACAAATGCCACAAAATAGGTTTGTTAAATAAATATATAAGATTATAGCTCTTACCCAAAATTGCTAAACATTTTTAGGGATACTTTCATCATTTCCATCACCAATTCTGATCAAATATACCAATATGCACGCACCTGCATAGGAGTATAAAGAAAACTAAAAAGGCCGACAAGCATACCATAAAAATATTAATTATCCTATAATAGTCGTCACTATCAAAAACCCACTTCCAATACTTAAAGTCGTTAACCCGTTTATCTCTCTTGAGTCATGGAGCTTCAAAGATATGATATCAGCAATATTAACTTCGAGAAACTTCTTCCTGTAGATACTAGTGCATAACAGGTACTGTAAAAAAATTGTATATGCAAGTAAAACAGGGGGAAACAAACTATCAAAATGAATTAAAGAACATAATGCTAGAAATTCAGAACAAATTGATTGCTGTTGTACGATTAAAACTTACACATTCAAGAAACAGTGGAATAATAAAGAAATATGTAACAAAAAACACATCTGCAAATTTGGAAGTATCATTAATCATCCTATATGAAAAGAACAATTGAAAATTCAACAAATAAACATAACGGTCAAACAATTAAAATCAGCAAATATGCCTAAACAATCAACCAATTAATGATTACGATTACTCAAAGCTATTTGTAATCAGAGTGCAATGGGTAATGATAGTGTGTAATTCAAGTGGAATTGAAGTATTCTATTCGTAAAAATTGATGTAGGGACCGAATGAGAAATTTACCTTTAGATAATAAAAATGGATCAGATCATCACATTGGAAATACTTAACAACAGAGTCACTGAATCTGACTACAACGGGTCAAGGATTTTAGTTTCAATTGGCGTGTGAGATAGATTTTGAGAGTTCGAGCTTGAGAGAGAAAACCAGAACGTGTTTATGGAGTGCTCTGTCTCGCAATGCTCTTCCAAGTTCCAACCCTTTTTTGCTCCATCATGATGGACTCTCACTCCAATTAAAGGCTTGATTTCAAGAAGTCGTAGGAAGTTTGAGACGCTGGCGTGTGAAGGGACGAATCAGGGACGGAATTGGGCCTATCTACTCAATTTTCTCTTAGAAGTAGCTTATATATAATTCAGCCCAGAAATAGCTGACCCCAGAAGAAGTAACAGAAGCCCAATTGGAATTTGGGAAACACGGGAATGAAATCACTCGCTTCCAGCCTTCCTTCTTCTGATTTCGTGAAAACGCAAAAGAAAGAGGAGAAAGCTCCTGTTCCTGTTGTGTCGCTGCTTTACTGCTTGAGTGCTTGAGTGCTTGCTACTCGAAAAAAAAGCCCCAATCGCTGCTTGCCTTCCTAATCAATGCAACAAAGTAATTGATTAGCATTGGGTCTTTTTTAAAGAGATCACAATGTTTTAGTGCAAGTGTTGAAAGATCTTCCAAAAGATCATGTTCCAATGAATCAATACCTTCAGTTTCTAATGTAAATGTAATTCCACAAAGATCACAAGGTCCACTACCTACAATTACAACTACTCCAATTGCAAGTTTTGATTTGAAGGATTTTCCAAGGGACCCAGCGGATAGACCTAGGATAACAACTTATAATCCAAATCAAATAGATGAAATACGAAGGACGTATTTGCTTCAAGGACCTTGTCAAACAAAGGGTCATACATTTCCATCAAAGACAATAGGTAAGAAAAAGAGACGTTTTGTTGTTGAATGGTTTGATGAATTTGATTGGTTAGAGTATAGCAAAAAAGAAGACAAAGCCTATTGTTTATTTTGTTACTTGTTTGGCGACATTGTGGGACAACAAGGTGGGAGAGATGCATTTGTTACGGAAGGTTTTAATAGTTGGAATAAAAAAGATGCATTGAGAGTTCATGTGGGTAATAATGATAGTTTACACAACAAAGCAAGACAAAAATGTGAATTCCTAATGAAAGAAAAACAATCTATTAGTGTAGCATTTAAGAAGCAAACCGAAATTGAGGAGAGTAACTATAAACTTCGGTTGTGTACTTCAATTGATGCTTGTAGATTTTTATTGAAAAATGGTTTACCGTTTCGTAGTCATGATGAGTAGAGTGAGTCTCTTTCTAGAGGGCTTTTCCTTGATACATTATCTTTCATTCGAGAGCATAATGAAGCAATTTACAATGTTACTTTAGAAAAGGCTCCTCAAAATAATCAATTGACATCCCCGAAAACTCAAAAAGAAATTATTGAATGTTTTTCAAAAGAGATAATTTTGAGTATTTGCAAAGAAATTGGTAAGGATGTTTTTGCTTTATTGATTGATGAATCTAGTGATGTCTCGAAAAAGGAACAAATGGCTATAGTGTTGAGATATGTCGATAGCATTGGAATTGTGAAGGAAAGATTCATTGGAGTTGTGTACGTGAAGGATACATCCTCTTTGATTCTTAAAGAAGCCATAGATGAAGTATTTACCGGTAATAAGTTGAGTATGACTCAGATAATCCTGCGTTAGATAACATACAACGGGCTTTTGAAATAATGGTTCTGTTCATACGTTCAGCTACACCATTTTATGTCCTTAGAAGTCGACGGTTCGAGGGCTAAAGGATTTTACTCCGTTTTATGTCCTTAGAAGTCGACGGTTCGAGGGCTAAAGGATATGGTGCGATGTTATTTTGTTCAATTTCTATTTCTTTTTCTTTTAAAATTTTTTCTAGTTCCTCTTTTTCGTTATATATTTCTTCGGTGTCACTTTCCTCTTCTACAGTTGGGTTAGGAAGAGAACTTACCTGATTGTCGACTTTCTTCCCGCTTCGTAAAGAGATGACTTGGTTGACTTGGTGTTCTTTTCCAGGTCGTTGACTGTGAGACGGATTCACAGTTGTGTTGCTTGGGAATTTCCCTTCTTCTCTTTTCCCCAGTTGTTCGGCTAATTGTGCTATTTGCTTCTCCATTGCAGCGATCGTTTTAGTGTTGGTGTCGGTCTTCTGGTATGTTTGGGTGATGAATTCCATAATCTTGTCTAGCTTGGTTCCTTCATTTTCTGGTTCCTTTCTGCTTGTACTTCCTTCTCTTCCGTTGTGGTTGGGTTGAAATGTTCGTTGCTGATTTTGATGTTGGTTTTGATATTGTCCTCTTTGATTGTTATTGTTAAAATTCCCTTGATTGTTGTTATGGTAACTTCCTTGATTGTTGTTGTGAAAATTCCCCTGATTGCTGGGTCTGAAAGATCTTTGTGGATTATGGTGTTGGCCATATCCATTTAAATGATTGAGTTCTTCCCGAGTTTTTGTGCAATTATGTGCAACGTGTCCAGTATTTCCACAATTTGCACATGATTTCTGCCCCTGCAAAACATTAACACCCTTCTCTTTCCTAAGGCTTGTAAGTAATAAATCAACTTTTTTACTTAAAGCCATGATGTCAGATTTTACTCCAGTCTTCCATGTTTTATCGAGTGCGATTGTTGCAACGGTTTGATTTGGAATTTCTTGTTTTCTTGTGGAATAATTGGCTTTTGAACCATTACTTAATTGTTCCAAAAATTTCCATGCATTCTCACTATCTTGCAACATAAATGTACCACTTGAGGCAGCGTTTATCATGGATTGGTTTGTGCTATCCACCCCATCAAAGAAATACCGTACAAGTTGCCAACGAGGGAATTCATGATGTGGACACGATCGTAGTAATTCTTTAAGACGATCGAATGCATCATGAAATTCTTCGTTAGGTTTTTGTGTAAAATCTTGTATGGCTTTTCTTATTTCTGTGGTTTTACTAGCTGGGTAAAACTCTTGTAAAAAGTTGGTTCTCAATTGGTCCCAAGTATTAATACTGCCGGGAGCAAGTGATGTAAACCAATATTTCGCTTTTTCTTTTAAGGTGAATGGAAATAAATGCAATTTAAACGTGTCTCTATTGGTTTCTCTTGGCGTATTTGCATTTGCTATTGCAAGAAATTCATACAAGTGATTATAAGGATCCTCATTTTTATAACCACGAAAAAGTGGGATTACCCCAATTAATTGTGGTCGAATTTCTACAATATGTTCGTTTCCGTTTGGAAATATTATAGGTGAAGGATCATCATAATCTCCTGGTTGAAAGTGAGATGCTACAGAATGCCTATTTGGTTGATCTAAATAACGAGGATTGTATTGAAAATTATTACCTTCTTGAAAACCCCCGTTGTGTCGGTTCGTGCCATTCCAATTATTGGTGTTATCTCCTTGATAACCATCGTTGCCATTGTTGCGGTATTGTGGAGGATTTGGTGGATGTGCTTGTGGAATGGGATTTTGCGGTCCCATTTGTGGAGGTTGTATGTGTGATTCATCGGGAACATCCTCTACCAATACTTCATCCAAATTCATTGTTCTAAATAATCGTCTTGCAATTCGATTCTTTCTAAAAGATCTTTCGGGTTCCGGATTGAATAAGAGTGGTGAATTATTGCTACTATGCCTTGTATGCATAAACAAGTGAGTTTGCACAAGAAAAATAATAAAGAGTACAATTTGAACTTTAAACAACTCTTTAGAACTTAAGCGCACATAATCCCCGGCAACGGCGCCATTTTGACAGCGCTATCGTCACACGCGTCAAAAACAATTTATAACCCACTTTTTACTATGTAGATAGGGCAAGCGGGGTCGAGTCCAAGGATTTAGTGGTTAACTTTTAATGAGTTGCAAAGTAAATTTTACGGTGATGGTAAAAATATTGAGATTGTAACTTGAGATTAAAGAAAGAATTACTTCCGGTTTAGTTATCAACAATTAGTTTCACATGTATTATTACAATGATTCCGATATAATTACTTTCACATAATTACAGTTTACTGACAATTACTATTACATAGGTAAATACATAACATGTTGAATCAATTATTTGTCTTTGTCTAACAATTAGGTAGATTAGGCACAAACAATGGTATAGCAATATTATGTTTTATCTAGATGATAGTAACGTTACAACTTTTTAGCATATTAAGTGGGCACAAAGTATATTAACTGATTATCCGTCTTAGCTCGTTATTTAGGTGAGATAGGCACGAATAATAGGTTGGTAATACTATGTCTTGAGAATATGATAGTAAGTAGAAGTAAACACAAATGATTCACTAGTTGTATTCAAAGAAATAAGAGTTTGAGAATTACAATAGTAAAACACTTGTCGGAATCAAAGTAAAAACATGCTATACTAAAAGTTGGATAACATTACCGAAAGTAATCTGAAGAGATTAGCCTTCCATTCGTGTGATGATCGTGATGATGGTCTTGGTGTTCCTCGCCATGTAACTTGATGCGTTTACCCTTCGAGTTATCTTGGATTACAACTAGAATTACCACCGAGAAAGGTAATCTTTTGATTCTAACAACTAGCTAAGAGATATTTCAAACTATTACAACTGATATAGAGTATTTAGTAACTTGGTGTCTAAAGGATGTAGAATGGGTGTCTAAATCCGTGCATAGAAGACTTCTATTTATACTGGCTGAGCACAGTGCTCGCGTCGCGACCAAGGGTCCCGTCGCGACGCGAGGGTGCGTCGGTCGTTGCTTTTGGTCGGCCACTGGTCTGGCTAGTGCGGTTGTTGGTAGTCTCGCGATCATGGAGTTGGTGGTCTCGCGTTCATGGAGTAGGTGGTCGCGTCCAAGCTCTTCGCGTCGCGACCATGGTCACCGTCGCGGCGCGAGCGCTGTATCTTTTTGGTTTCTGTCTTGATTTTCTTCATGTCGCGACACAAGGCTTGTCAAGTCGCGATTGCTGTACTTTTTATGTATTTTTGGTATTTTTGGTCTTAAGTTTGAGCGTCACTTCCTCGGGTTTGATTGTTTCGTTACAGTTCTTGGGTCTTGTTCCTAAAAATAAGCCATAAATGTTAGCTCACAAATCCCTCTTGTTTTCCTCACACCAGCAGCTCCGGAGAACTCTGTTCAAGTTAAACATGAATCGTAATTCATGTTTAGCCACCTGTTAATATAAGCCTGTTTTTGATGTTGAGCTTATCAGGATTTCCTATGGTGAAAACCATAGTTCTGGCAGATTTGCATCTGCAACACAGCAGTGGGCTGTGATGTGCAGTGTATGAAAAATGAGATATTCTCTCGTTTAGCTTGCAATTTTTGTGAGGATGTCTGGGGACTGTAGACAAATTAATCATAATTCTATTGAGAGAATTAATGATATCTTAATAGGATTTCCCCGTGATTTGTGAGATGTTTTCTATGTGAAAACAAATGGCTGGCATGGGTTAGTGTTGACCCGACAGTAGATCTATTATCACCGCCAGACTGTTGGGAGTCTGTGGTGTGCATCAGGAGCTGCCGTTGGAATGTGAGCTTTTGCCTATTTGTTGTGAAAACATGCATTCTTATAAATTGTGATTGTTTGGTTTTAACAGATGAGGTAGGTTAGACGGGTCTGTCTGAACCATATCTGTTATGAAGAAGCATTTTGCATGTTTTAAGGCGGTTTTTGGATTCTTTTATTTTGCACAAAAATATGGTTTTTGTGTGCCTCGGAGCATTTTAATGCGATAAAATAGTCTTTAAATGATAGTGTTTTATTGTAAAAATAAAACACTATCACCGCCACAGATGCTTACGAAAGAATTGAGGAACTTGCAAAACATTCCCACCATTACCATTCCTCAAGAGATCCGTCATGTCGAAGGAAGCTAAAGGAAGAAGCAGTGGAAGGAATGTCAGCCATACATAACCGACTGGACCAATTTGGGAGAGACCTCAAGAAAATGAATCAAAGCATCCATGCAATCGCGGTAGGATGTGACAACTGCAGCGGTCCTCACCTACAAAAAGACTGCCCTTACGATGAAGACGGTAACAAGAAAGCAGATGCTTGTTACTCATCCGGAGATAGATTCGACTACCCGATACGAAGAAATAACTGGCGGGGAGGAAATGATTTTTACAACCAACAACAGAGGCAACAACCACCATTCGAACGCCAGCAACAACCCTATAATCAACATAAACAGCCACCACCAGGATTTAACCCACAACATACCCAAGAAAAGAAGCCAAGTTTAGAAGACATTTTGGGCAAATTTATGGAAGGATCAGAAAAGAGACACTCAGCAACCGAAGTTCAACTGAGAAATCAAGCAGCTTCCATTCAAAACATCGAAAACCAAATTGGTCAAATATCCAAAGTTTTACAAGATAGATTACCAGGGACGCTTCCCACCAACACCGAGCCGAACCCACGAGCCCAAGCCAAAGCAATAACTACCAGAAGCGGTAAAATCATCCCACCAGCAGTCGTGGAAAATACCATCGATTCAACTCTTGAATCACAAATAGGTAAAGGGGAGAAATATAATGAGCATACAAAAGGGGATGGAACAAAAGAGACATCTTCAACAGAGCCGCACCAACCGACCATTCCATTTCCTCAACGGTTGAAGAAAGAGAAAGAAGACAAAGAATTCAAGAAATTCCTTGAACACCTAAAGCAGCTAAGCATCAACATTCCTTTCGTTGATGCAATCACACAAATGCCAAAATATGCCAAATTCCTCGAAGACCTTCTCACTAACCGCAAGAAAATGGAAGAAGTGTCATTGGTCACATTAAGTGAAAAATGCTACGCTACGATGATGAAGAACTTACCAGAGAAAGTGGGAGACCCCGGCGGTTTACATCTTCCTTGCACATTTGGAAACCATGCTAGTAGCTATGGTTTAGCAGACTTAGGCGCTAGCATAAATTTAATGCCATATTCATTCTATAAGAAGCTAAATCTACCAGAACCGAAACCAGTTCGAATGGCAATTAATCTTGCTAATAAGGCGGTAACTTATCCTAGAGGTATTGTAGAAGATCTTCTTGTTAAAGTTGACAAATTTGTTTTTCCTGTAGATTTTGTCATACTGGATATGGAGGAAGATGATGAAGTTCCCATTCTTCTCGGAAGACCCTTTTTGGCCACAGCAAGAGCGTTAATAGAAGTCCATGACACAAAACTAACCATTAGGGTTGGCACTGACGCCATCACCTTTGGCATGGACCATACGATCAAACACTCGACGATGAGTGATGACACAGTCTTCCATATCGACACTTTCGATTTGCTATTGGAAGAAGAGGCAAGGGCGATACAAGAAGAAAACCACAGTCATGAAATGCAACTTGCTGAGAAATCTTTCGATCCAGAAAAAGATCTGAAGGAACTAGAAGAACTGTTGAAAGATGAACCTCATTTCGCTGACCAAGATGAAACGATACTTCCAAAGCAAAATTCTCCAAGGAACCAGAGCATTCCAGAATTGAAAATACTTCCAAACCATTTGGAGTATGCATTTTTGACTGAGACCAAAGAGCACCCAGTTGTCATTTCTGCTGAATTGAGCCAAGAAGAGAAAGAAGAGCTTATGAAAGTTCTCAGAAGAAGGAAGAATGCCATTGCATGGAGCATCTCAGACATCAAGGGAATAAGCCCTACCATATGCTCTCACAAGATACTGATGGAATAGGATTCAAAGCCATCAGCCCAACACCAGAGAAGGCTTAACCCAAAAATGCAAGAGGTGGTGGATAAAGAAATCATGAAGCTACTTGATGCGGGTATCATCTACCCGATTTCTGACAGCAAATGGGTCAGCCCAATCCATGTCGTTCCTAAGAAGGGAGGAATAACCGTCATCACAAACGAAAAGAATGAAGTTATACCTACCAGAACAGTGACTGGATGGCGGGTGTGCATCGATTATCGCAAATTAAACGATGCAACACGAAAAGACCATTTTCCTCTTCCCTTCATTGATCAAATGCTGGAACGTTTATCAGGAAAAGCATATTACTGTTTTTTGGATGGTTTTTCAGGTTATTTTCAAATTCTCATTGACCCAGAAGATCAAGAAAAGACCACATTCACCTGCCCTCAAGGAATCTTCGCATACCGAAGAATGCCTTTTGGTCTATGCAATGCTCCAGCAACTTTTCAAAGATGTGTCTCGGCAATCTTCCATGACATGATGGAAAACTCAATGGGGGTTTTCATGGATGAATTTTCACTTTTTGGTAACTCATTTACCGATTGTTTGTCTAATTTAGACAAAATGCTTAAACGATGTGAAGAAACCAATCTAGTGCTCAATTGGGAGAAATGCCACTTCATGGTTAAAGAGGGAATAGTCTTAGGCCACAAAGTATCGGGTCGAGGGATTGAAGTCGACATAGCAAAAGTTGAAGTCATTGCTAAACTTCCACCACCGACCAACGTGAAAGGAGTCAGAAGCTTCTTGGGACATGCCGGTTTTTACCGGAGGTTTATAAAAGATTTTTCTAAAATAACAAAACCTTTAACACAACTTTTACAAAATGATGTAAAATTTGATTTCAACGATGAATGTGTTAATGCTTTTGAATTTTTGAAGCTTCAATTAACCACTGCTCCAATCATGATCGGCCCAGACTGGAATTTACCTTTTGAACTAATGACAGACGCAAGTGATATCGCGTTCGGAGCCGTCCTGGGCCAAAGAATCGAAAAGAAGTTCAAGCCAATTTACTACATCAGCAAAACTCTGAATCCTGCCCAAGAAAACTACACTACCACTGAAAAAGAACTCCTAGCAGTAGTGTATGCTTTGGATAAATTCCGGCCTTATCTAATTTTATCAAAAACCATTGTCTATACAGATCACTCAGCAATCAAATACCTGTTCAACAAGCAAGATGCCAAACCCCGCTTAATTCGTTGGGTCTTGCTGTTACAAGAATTTGATATTGAAATTCAAGACAAGAAAGGATCCGAGAATTTGGCAGCAGATCATTTGTCAAGACTGGAGAATGCGGAGCAGAAGGCAAGAAAAGAAAAGGAAGTAAACGACTCCTTCCCTGAAGAACATGTAATGTCAATTCATGTTAAAATGGAAACCCCTTGGTATGCGGACATCGTGAACTACCTTGCAGCCAAAGTGCTGATCAAAGGGCTTACTCATCAACAGAAGAAAAAGTTCTTTGCCGACATCAAGTACTACCTATGGGATGAGCCATACCTTTTCTGATCATGTCCGGATAACATCATAAGGAGGTGTGTTCACGGGAAGGAAATTGAAGACATACTTAAGCAATGCCATCAAGGACCTACAGGTGGACATCACGGAGCGAATTACACCGCGAGAAAAGTGTTTGAAGCAGGCTTTTATTGGCCCATAATCTTCAGGGACGCAACAACTTTCGTCAAGACATGCGATCCATGTCAGCGAGCGGGTAATATCTCCTCCAAAAATGAAATGCCATTGCATTCTATACAGGTATGTGAAATTTTCGATGTATGGGGTATTGACTTTATGGGACCTTTTCCTAATTCCCAAGGAAACAAATATATATTGGTTGCGGTTGACTACGTATCAAAATGGGCTGAAGCAAAAGCTTTACCCACAAATGATGCTCGAGGTGTGGTTAAATTTTTAAAAACCATTTTTGCACGTTTCGGTGTTCCTAAAGCTCTTATAAGCGATAGGGGTACTCATTTTTGCAACAAACAAATGGAAAACGCTTTAAATAAGTATGGGGTGACCCATCGAATATCCACACCTTATCACCCGCAATCAAGTGGTCAAACGGAGATCACAAACAGGGCTTTAAAACGAATTTTGGAAAGATCCGTGGGAACTAGTCGAAAAGATTGGTCCGAAAAGCTTGATGATGCACTCTGGGCTTTTCGAACCGCTTTTAAAACACCTACTGGCACTACCCCCTACAAATTGGTGTATGGAAAAGCTTGTCACCTCCCAGTTGAGGTTGAACACAAGGCATTCTGGGCCTTGAAATCGTGTAACATGGATTTTAATCTTGTCAGTACTAACCGTTTGTGTCAATTAAATGAGCTAAATGAACTACGAAATGACGCATACGAAAATTCAGCGATCTACAAAGACAAGATCAAAAGGTGGCACGACTCAAGGTTAAAAGGAAACAAAGATTTCCAACCAGGGGAAAAAATCTTACTTTATAATTCACGCTTAAGACTTTTTCCTGGAAAGCTGAGGACAAGATGGTATGGTCCGTTCACAATCAAAGAAGTGTATCCACACGGGGCTGTGGATCTTTTTAAGGAAGGAGGAGAGAGCTTTAAGGTGAACGGACACAGACTTAAGCGATATGAGGAAGGCGTTCACATCGAGAACGAACGCGAAGACATCCCACTCCAAACAGTAGAACCTTAGAGTGGAATGGAGTCCAGCTAAAAAGACTCCAAATCTATGAAAAAGAAGCGCTTCCGGGAGGCAACCCGAGTTTTTGATTGGTATGTTTTATTTGTTATTTTTCCTTTGGTTTTATTTTCCTTTGGTTTTATTTGATTTTATTTATATAAAATAAAATAAATAAATAAATAAATAAATAAAAATAAATATAAATATAACATACAAAATAAAATAAAAATGTGTGGTGAAAATAAAATAAATAAAAGAAACAAGAAATGAAATTAGAGGGCAAATTTATAAGAGCCAAGGTGTTCAATCGGGCGCAGGGCGCACCCCGCCCAGTAGGAGGCGCACCGCGCCGGTTCACAGACATAAAACACAGGTAAGCTGTGTTTATTTCATTTGTACCAAACTCTTTCTTCTCTAGCGCGACCCGCCGACAGGAGCACGAACCAAACACCTCCAAAACTCGATTTTTGCTTCATATTTCTTGGTTAATCTTCATATATGGGTATGTTTTCTTCGTTTCTTTCCTTTCCTTGTGCATTATACTAAGTTTTCTTGCTAGATTTCATAGTTTTTAACATCAAATTGATTGAATTTCTACCAAAATAAGTTCTTGAGTTGAAATTGCGTATTCCTTGGTTATAATCAAATTTGGGTGTTGTTTTGAAAGGATTATTGATACATATGACTAGTAGATTACATTACAAACTTCAATTGCATACAAAACATCAAATTTCACACAAATTTGACAAATTGGGGAAGAACAAACCCTAGAATTTTGAATGTTGATTTTAGATGTAATTGATGTTTGTTTTGTGATATGTGTGGTCTCTTGTATCAATAATCATAATGCATACACGAATATAGGCTGGATTTGAACAAAAACTTGGTTTGAAAACGACTAGAACAGGCAGAACCCGATCAGCCGCAGGGCGCACCCCGCCTGTCCCAGGGGCGCAGCGCGCCTGCCTCCTGCCAGGCCAATTTGCTTGATTTTCTTGATTGTTTAGCTCATTGTTTGTATTGTTATTGCAGGAACTAAATTCAAAACCTCTAAAACAAGTCACCCATATTTGAGATTTGGCAATTCAGATGAAGACCGGGATGCAAAATATGTCTTGGCTAGTTTGATAAAGAAGGATATGAATGTTGCTCCAGCAGTGGATTGGGACAAGCTGGATGCAATTGGAATATCAGACAAACTGGCACCTTACCTCATCCGCCAATTCGAAGATCCATTATTTGGGGTAGTGATTGACGAGGCTTGGAACAACATCTTCCGGATAAACGAAAACGTACATATGGAGCTAACGCTAGAGTTTCTTTCTACTTTCAAATATGAGAAAGAAACTGATGAAGATATTCGTTTCCGATTGATGGGAACTTGGTATGATGTGTCCCTTGCCCGATTCGCTTATCTACTGGACCTTTACCCCGAGGAGCTGGCATTTCACCCACACTTCCCGGCTTATCTTTCGACGTATGACAAAGGCGAATTCAGCGAAGGGAGATGCAGTGAGTTCTTTCAAGAAATAGCAAACGTCAACAATACAATACCACGAGATAATAAAGCTTCCCAAATCCAAAATCCTATCCACAGAATACTCCACCGTTTTCTAGCGTTCACCGTGAACCAATCATACGGGTTTGACAAATGCCCGTACCTAGATTTGCCGGCACTTTGGGGAGCAATTAACCCCGAAGTGAAATTCCACCTCCCACACGCGATTGCGGTATTCTTTAGGGAGCGAGCAAAGGGGCAAAACACGCTTAGCCCAATTTGCGGTGGCAACATGATTACACGGATCGCCAAGAAATTGGGCGACTTTTCCTCCATCAACATGCTCACGGTCAAAACAGAGCACCCGAAAATCCTCTCCGAATCACATTTTAAATCTATGATTCGGAGGGTGGCGCCGAACACGTACGATTTCATCGGTATTACTACCACCACTCCGCCACCGGGATTTGGGGCAGAAGCAGCACAGCCCTCTGCTTCCAGACAGAGCCGACGACGCCAGCACGAGCATGAGCAGCAAGGACCGGAACAAGAGGTAAATTTAAATTTCCTCTATAACCAAATGGTCCAGATGGATTTGCGTCGCCAGCAAGAGGCGAATGCCCTAGGACACTACCTGGATGATACACAGCAGTTCATGGGACACATGTATCAGCAGGCAGGATGGCAGCTGCCCCCGCAGTATCCCTATCCGACATGGGATCAAAGGATGGGAGGAGCAGGACAGTCTAGCGGGGCTCATGGCGATCCATGAGGAGGAGACTATCAGCCGCAGGGGCATGGATTTGATGATACTGAGGAATTGGATTGACATTTATGGTATTGTTTGTCATATATTTTTATTTTGGGTGATTTCAATAAAAAAAAAAAACTATGATTTGAATTTTTTTTATTATTTTGATTATTTAGTGTGTTTTTTATTTGTGGTGTGTTTTATTATTTGTGTGTTTATCTAACCGTATTGTTTGAGATTTTGCGTGTTTTATTTGATAATTGTGCAGAAAGACTGACTTTTGTTTCAGTCCTTTTTATAAATAAAAATAAAAATATAGTAAGATCGCTTTGAAACGATGACATCTCACGATCCATTCCGAGAGCTCCAAGTTCAGCATCTGCAATCACCTGTACAATACCTCAGGGGAGTCGGTTCCAATACTCCTTTTTCATAAGCTTATTTTTATAAATATTTATACAACGGGGACGTTGTATTGTTCAAGTATGGGGTAGGGATTGCAGTACTTACACTTGTATTTTATTTGTCTTTGAGCAATAATAGGTTAATTTTGGGTAAAATTTTGAAAAATTTATAAATCAGATACCATAGTTCCAAGTCATAAAAAATTGAATCATAAGATTGGTCCTGAGTTTTGTCTGAAATTCTTTATACTAAACAAATGAATCACACTTTTAGCCTAACCGACCACTGTGAAACTACTTGTTTGGAAGACAGATGCAGGTGCTCAATGAATTAAGATACGTTAAGATGAGGTTGATTGGGATGATGTGTACACACAAATAATAAGCCTTGCATATTATTTATCAGAAAATTCGCATCTTGGCTTCTGAAAGGATTAACCCTTTGTACTCCCAAGTCTCAAA
Organism: Cichorium intybus; assembly: GCA_023525715.1. Lineage (NCBI taxonomy): Eukaryota > Viridiplantae > Streptophyta > Magnoliopsida > Asterales > Asteraceae > Cichorium > Cichorium intybus. The sequence continues at coordinate 17,267,541 of CM042009.1, forward strand.
CAACCTTACATTGCCACCTTCTCATCACTATTTTTGATTCATCGCATGGATTCCTGATGAAACTTGAAGACGATCCCCTATTATACATCATTGGGATCAAGTCATAAAATTGATCGATAATACCAGCTTGATCACAATCTACTTCCACACATCTAAGAAAATTCTTAGAAGCCAAGTTCTTGAGAAAAGAGAAAAAGTCAAAGAGATCCAACGATTAATTAAAGACTTCAAAAGAAAATGAAGAGCAAAAAGACGAAAACATCAAGAAGTCTACAAAAATTAGAGACTTAACCCGAGCTAAAAATTGAAGATATAGAATATATTGGCATGTCGAGATCGAAGATTGAAGTTTTATGATTAGTGATGAGAAAAAGGAAATGAAAGGTTTGAGACGGTAAACAGTAAAGGACAGTACAAGGGTGAAACTTTCAAAACCGGGTGTTTGCCCAGAGGAAATTTAAAATCCCAGTTTCAATAGGATAAAAGCCTCATAAAAGGTAGATGAAAAGTACCCCCACTGGGTACATCCTCTGTTTCATTTGTCTGATACACACTCCTAATCACCAAATCTTGACGAGTCTATTCGTCCTTCGAGTAGCCAAAGAAAGTGGTTCACAAAGCTAAAAGTGGGTAACGTTTGTTCAATTTATAGAGTCCTTACAAAACTGATTCTGACCATGTTGACTGACATTGACCTTTTTCTATGGTGTTTGTATTTGTTTATTTGGATTGAATTTTTAACCTAAAAATTATTCTAAGAATTGCTTGAGGACAAGCAAAGTTCAAGTATGGGGTATTTTGATATCGCGTAAATTATACATATTTTCCGGGCGATATCAGTGTCATTTTAGTTTAGTTTCATACATTTTATGAACTAAAGATACCTAATATGCTAAAAATACATTTTGTAGCTAAAAGACACATATGGAGCAAAAGATCGGATTTTACAAGAGATTTGAGCGTTAATTGAAACAAAGTGAAATTCTGATTTCAACAGGGGCGCACCCCGCCCAGACCAAGGGCGCACTGCGCCTAGGATGATGCCAGTGTTCGACATGTTGGTCCACTTGAGATTAAAATAATGAAGCATGGGTTCATCTAATGATTCAACCAGGTTACCTAGCATGTGCAATGGCGCACCACGCCTCACCTTTAGGCGCACCGCGCCCCAGATCCAATCTGAAAAGCGAACCATCACGTGGCCTTTCCAGCGATAAAGACTGCCAGATCTCATCCACTCAGGCGCACCCCGCCCTCATCGAGGCACACCGCGCCCTGAGACTGCAGCTGTTATAAATAGAAGGCCATTGACGACCATTTGAGGAACCATTGTTAGAATCCAAGAGAGAAATCAGTCATTTGACATTTTAGAACTATTGTACTTCGTGTATTTCAACATTTGATGTGTGATAAATATATTTGAGAGTTATTTACATTACAAGAAGGAGCTAGGATCTTCATTTGTTGCAAGGATTCATCGAATTTAACCGGTTGGTATCTTTTATCATGTATTATTCATATTGTTATTGTATACTTGATACCATGCTAGGCTAGATTCCCTGTAGCTTTTGCCTAGGTGATGTTGATTCATTAATATAAATTTGTGTTGATCTAGTTCTTGATTTGAGTTAAATTTCGGTTAGGATATATAAATTGCATGCTATACATATTGAATGTGATTAAAGTTTATAATCTTGATAGCCATCTTCATATGATTAATGTTTATTGACCATTTAAACGTATTGAACATATGAACCATTTTGATGTTTAATTGACACCTATATATCATTGGACTAGTTATTGACCATTTAACTAGGGAGGTTATTCTAGCTATAAACTTGATTAGTGAAATAAAACTTATATCATATTTAGTTACAACTCATGACCATTGATTGTATGATCATATCACTATGACCATTAGGGTATGGCCTATGTTTGCATGCTAGATTATATTAATTATTCATGATTATAAGTTACTTAGTTACATGACCATTGTGCTATATTAACTTAGAAATTATAGAATTGGTGACTTGACCATATGATCCTACCACTTAATGCTACCTATTTTAACTCATTGCACATAATCAAAACTAGTCAACTTAGATTTATATGAATCAACAAATCCTAGGCGAAAGCTTCCCTTGTTATAATTTGATCATATTATCTCTTAATTGTTGTGTTGTTACGATAATTGTTATTTATTATTTAGTCTATTTTACAAGCATCCAAAACTTAGTTTTACGAGTTTTTACTAAAACTCGCCTCTAAACTGTTTGATTGATAATTGAAAACCTTAAGTTAGTTAATAATTCCCTGTGGAAATTCGATACCTTTACTTACCAAAACTATACTATTAAATGATCGAGTAATACTTGCTCGTAAGTCTAATAGTCATACAATTAGGTAAATAATTGGATTAAGACTGTAAAAACATAATAACTAATAGTTAGTTGTTTTGTACACAACAGTTACCACTCACATCCTCTCACATTTAGTACAAGTAATTATGTATAATGTACAAGCCACTTACCTCACCAATTCGATTCATCGTGCAACGCTGCAACACCGCGTGAGGCCAAAAGTGAGAGCACCTCTCACTAGGGGGCGGTGTAGCTCGCACAAAAAGTGCAAGCTCGCACTAGTGCTCGCAGGCACTCCTGAAGGCCTTATAACTGTCGCCGAGCCAGATGTTTTCCGTCACGACACACCAAACCTTTGGCGACTTTCCACCTTTGATGTGGTGGTCTACAATTTTCGCTCTTCAAATAAAGGTAGAACACTAACCTTTTTTTATTTTTAGTTGATTTTGTTAAATTGTTATGTTGTTAGGTTAATATGTTAATTTGTTTGGTTAATTTGTTATATTCTTAGGGTTTAGATCGATGGATACTGAAATGTGTATTATGTTGATTATTCTTAATAAAAGAATGTGTATTATGTTGTTCAAACTTCAAATCTAGTACTAAGCACGTGTATTTATGTTGTTTAAACTTAAAATCGGGTACCAAGCATGTGGATTTTTGCATTTCAAATTTTAAATTCGAATGGTCTACTATTTCCAAAGACAATCTTTTTATTCTACATTTATAACTTTTCTTTATTCAAACTTCAAAGTTGGGTTTTATTTGATTCTGCATAATAGGAAAGTTTTTATTATGTTGACTTTTTAATAGTTGGTTTAATATTTCTAAATACAATTTTTTAGGCAAATTGTCCTCGACTTAGGGAGTGTTTGAGATTGATTTTCGAAATAACTTATTGACTTTTCAAAATGCTAGTAAGTCCAAAAAAATGTTTGAAAAACTTAAATGTCTTTTTTGAAACAAATTTTTAACCCCTTCAAAAAGGAGTGTTTGAAAAATAGGAGATACCTAATATTTTGAAACAACTTTTGACTTTTTAATATTAAAAGACCATAAATACCTCTTATTTAATAAGGGGATGACTAAATAAACACTCTATTTCTACTTGATATACACCCTTATTCAAAGTCAATTGTTTTTTATTGGTTGAAATTACATTGTTTTCTGGAAAAAATTAGATATGAATGGTTGAAAATGTTTAGGCTTTTGTTAAGGGTGTATATAGGATGTATCTTTAGTAGCACCCTTTAATAAACCTTACCCTCTTTCGTCGCTTTTTGGTCATTTTAGATAAGTCATAAACACATTTGCCAAAATGCTAATCTAAACACTTTTTTTGAAACACTTTTTGCCACCACCATAAGTCAATAAACATTTTTGTAAAAAAAAAACGCTTTTTGAATTCAAACGCTTTTTGAGTTCAAAAACATTCCCAAACACCCTCTTAATACATAATTAATTCACATTGTTATTAAGATATATGGTAAACACCTTACCTTAGATTGTATGCATAAGTGTATTTTTAAAGAAAAGAACATACTAAAATAAAAGTGTAAACCATCTTTACAACTCAACTTAGAAACTATGAAATATTGAAACCACATGGTATTTTTAGATTTATCTTGTCAATATAAGGTTAGATTTGTTAAAAATATATTGTTATATTATTATGTTAATATGTTTAGGTTATTTAGGTTGGTATCATGCTTATGTTTTAGGTTAAGTGTTGGTTAAATTTGTATTGTTAGATTAATTTCTTAAATGTTCTAACAATTTAATATTATTGGCTATAGATCGAAATATGGTCTAATAGAGAATGGATGTATACGGAGAGACTCACTAAGGATTGTTATTTCAATCCAGAATTTTAAAAGCATTTACATTATTCCTTGGAATTTGCTTACATCAACACAACAAATATCCAACATTATATTGAGGGCGAGGTGGAGGTTTGGAAACTAAGTGTCCATGTATAAAATGTAGAAATATTTATAACAATATGAGAAAATTGGTTAAATACAATCCATACACCATGAAGTCATGAAAGGTTATTTGTTAGGGTATTCAAATGGAGAATTATATCCAATACAAGAACTTGTCAACCAAGTACCATCTCAAGACGTAGGTCAATGTTGAAACCCTAAAATGGTTCAAGACATTGATGACAATGTTGGTGAGTGTCCTAGATATGAGCAAATCATTATTGAAAGCATGCATCAATCTAAGGTTCCTTATTATCTATAAGCACAACAACAGCCAAATCAATCCGCCCAGACTTTCTATAAAATAGTGAACTTGCAGTCTATAAAATAGCAAACTATGCAAGTGGGCCTTTGTGAGACGGCTCCGAAAAGCTTCCACACTCTCCACCACCACCACCAGATTATTAAATTGGTAATCATAGTGTAATATTTTAAACTCAACATTTGATAGACTACTTCCAATATAAAAAGGCAGTCTACGTACGAGTAAGTAGTTTCCTAACAACTTCTACTAGATCAAGAAAAGTGGCGTTAAATGCTTGTAAAAGTGGCGTTTCATGCCTGCAAAAGGGTAAATTGATCAAGAAAAGTGGCATCAAACATGAAAAAAGCGGTCTTTACGGTTTCATTTTGTTTCATGTTTGATTCTTATCACCAACTCCGTTAGAAAAGTGGCGTTAAACGCTTGTAAAAGAACAATTTACCCTTTGCAGGTTCGGATCAACTTTATATTTTTGTTTCACCTGGACCATGCAAAATGACTTTTCTACCGTTAAATGATTTGTTTTTAACTTTTTTTATTATGTGTTTATTTTTAAATTATTGTTAATTGTCATTTTACATGGACTAATGACAAATCTTAAACAAATGCGAAAGTTAGGGACCGATTTGAAACATAAAAAAAATGTTGGACTGAATCTGATGCATTAGGGCGTTTCAACAAGTCAAGCCACTTTAAAGAGAAAGCTTGAAGCATATATTCAAGTTCCTCTGTCTCACTTATTCTAAAGCATACATATTGAAACAAAAATAAAACATAGTCAAATTTAGAAAAATAAAGAGTCAAAATCATGCAATTTGCTCCCATGTTTTTCTTGTAATGACAAATGCCACAAAATAGGTTTGTTAAATAAATATATAAGATTATAGCTCTTACCCAAAATTGCTAAACATTTTTAGGGATACTTTCATCATTTCCATCACCAATTCTGATCAAATATACCAATATGCACGCACCTGCATAGGAGTATAAAGAAAACTAAAAAGGCCGACAAGCATACCATAAAAATATTAATTATCCTATAATAGTCGTCACTATCAAAAACCCACTTCCAATACTTAAAGTCGTTAACCCGTTTATCTCTCTTGAGTCATGGAGCTTCAAAGATATGATATCAGCAATATTAACTTCGAGAAACTTCTTCCTGTAGATACTAGTGCATAACAGGTACTGTAAAAAATTGTATATGCAAGTAAAACAGGGGGAAACAAACTATCAAAATGAATTAAAGAACATAATGCTAGAAATTCAGAACAAATTGATTGCTGTTGTACGATTAAAACTTACACATTCAAGAAACAGTGGAATAATAAAGAAATATGTAACAAAAAACACATCTGCAAATTTGGAAGTATCATTAATCATCCTATATGAAAAGAACAATTGAAAATTCAACAAATAAACATAACGGTCAAACAATTAAAATCAGCAAATATGCCTAAACAATCAACCAATTAATGATTACGATTACTCAAAGCTATTTGTAATCAGAGTGCAATGGGTAATGATAGTGTGTAATTCAAGTGGAATTGAAGTATTCTATTCGTAAAAATTGATGTAGGGACCGAATGAGAAATTTACCTTTAGATAATAAAAATGGATCAGATCATCACATTGGAAATACTTAACAACAGAGTCACTGAATCTGACTACAACGGGTCAAGGATTTTAGTTTCAATTGGCGTGTGAGATAGATTTTGAGAGTTCGAGCTTGAGAGAGAAAACCAGAACGTGTTTATGGAGTGCTCTGTCTCGCAATGCTCTTCCAAGTTCCAACCCTTTTTTGCTCCATCATGATGGACTCTCACTCCAATTAAAGGCTTGATTTCAAGAAGTCGTAGGAAGTTTGAGACGCTGGCGTGTGAAGGGACGAATCAGGGACGGAATTGGGCCTATCTACTCAATTTTCTCTTAGAAGTAGCTTATATATAATTCAGCCCAGAAATAGCTGAGCCCAGAAGAAGTAACAGAAGCCCAATTGGAATTTGGGAAACACGGGAATGAAATCACTCGCTTCCAGCCTTCCTTCTTCTGATTTCGTGAAAACGCAAAAGAAAGAGGAGAAAGCTCCTGTTCCTGTTGTGTCGCTGCTTTACTGCTTGAGTGCTTGAGTGCTTGCTACTCGAAAAAAAAAAGCCCCAATCGCTGCTTGCCTTCCTAATCAATGCAACAAAGTAATTGATTAGCATTGGGTCTTTTTTAAAGAGATCACAATGTTTTAGTGCAAGTGTTGAAAGATCTTCCAAAAGATCATGTTCCAATGAATCAATACCTTCAGTTTCTAATGTAAATGTAATTCCACAAAGATCACAAGGTCCACTACCTACAATTACAACTACTCCAATTGCAAGTTTTGATTTGAAGGATTTTCCAAGGGACCCAGCGGATAGACCTAGGATAACAACTTATAATCCAAATCAAATAGATGAAATACGAAGGACGTATTTGCTTCAAGGACCTTGTCAAACAAAGGGTCATACATTTCCATCAAAGACAATAGGTAAGAAAAAGAGACGTTTTGTTGTTGAATGGTTTGATGAATTTGATTGGTTAGAGTATAGCAAAAAAGAAGACAAAGCCTATTGTTTATTTTGTTACTTGTTTGGCGACATTGTGGGACAACAAGGTGGGAGAGATGCATTTGTTACGGAAGGTTTTAATAGTTGGAATAAAAAAGATGCATTGAGAGTTCATGTGGGTAATAATGATAGTTTACACAACAAAGCAAGAAAAAAATGTGAATTCCTAATGAAAGAAAAACAATCTATTAGTGTAGCATTTAAGAAGCAAACCGAAATTGAGGAGAGTAACTATAAACTTCGGTTGTGTACTTCAATTGATGCTTGTAGATTTTTATTGAAAAATGGTTTACCGTTTCGTAGTCATGATGAGTAGAGTGAGTCTCTTTCTAGAGGGCTTTTCCTTGATACATTATCTTTCATTCGAGAGCATAATGAAGCAATTTACAATGTTACTTTAGAAAAGGCTCCTCAAAATAATCAAGTGACATCCCCGAAAACTCAAAAAGAAATTATTGAATGTTTTTCAAAAGAGATAATTTTGAGTATTTGCAAAGAAATTGGTAAGGATGTTTTTGCTTTATTGATTGATGAATCTAGTGATGTCTCGAAAAAGGAACAAATGGCTATAGTGTTGAGATATGTCGATAGCATTGGAATTGTGAAGGAAAGATTCATTGGAGTTGTGTACGTGAAGGATACATCCTCTTTGATTCTTAAAGAAGCCATAGATGAAGTATTTACCGGTAATAAGTTGAGTATGACTCAGGTAATTGAAGCTTTTTTGCTTATCAATTATTATGTATTTTAATTGAATATTATTCTTTTTGTATCTAATGTCCTATTCTTTATAGGTAAGATGACAAGGTTACGATGGGGCAAGTAATATGCGAGATGCATTCAACGGTCTGAAAGCCTTGATATTACAAGAAAATGATTCGGCACATTATGTACATTGCTTTGCACACCAACTTCAGTTAGTGATTGTGGCTGTAGCAATCAAACACGAAGGTGTGAATGACTTTTTTGATCAAATTTCTTTGATGGTTGATGTGGTATGTGCTTCATGTAAAAGAAAGGACATTATACGGGAGAATTACAGAGAAATAGTGCAAAAGGCAATCGGTAATAGTGAACTTGAAACCGGAAGAGGGTTAAATCAAGAGACTTCTCTTATTCGAGCAGGAGATACAAGATGGGGTTTACATTACAAGACAATCACAAGCTTGATGAATTTATTTCCGGAGGTTATTGGAGTTCTTGCTTATGTTGAAGAGGAAGGATCGACTTTAAGTAACCGAAATCAAGCACGTGGTATTTTATTATACTTCAAGACACTTGAGTTCGTGTTTTATTTACATCTGATACATGAAGTTTTAAACCTCACGGGTATATTGTCAAAACATCTTCAAAAAAATGATCAAGATATTGTAGAATCAGATTCTTTGGTTAGAGCGACAATGAATGCACTTAAAACTTTGAGAGCTACGGGGTTTGAAAAAACATTGGCAAAGGTATTTTCATTTTGTCATAAACATGATATTAATATTGTGGATATGAATGAAAATTATGTCACTTCGAGAAACCGTAGGATCAAAGTTACTAATCAATATCATTTTGAAGTTGAAATATTCAACACGTTTTTGGACATGCAAATTATAGAATTCGGGAACCGATTTAGTGAAATAAGCACCCAATTACTAGAATACATGGGGGCTTTGAGTCATTGTGATTCATTTGCTAACTTTGACAAAACAAAGTTGTTGAAGTTGAGTGAGTTATACAAAAATGATTTTGATGATTTTGAAAGAATGCAACTTGATGGTGAACTTGAGATATATTATCACTCTTTGCATAATGATGATCGATTTGCTAGTTTGAATGGAATTGCCGACCTTTCACGTTTGATGGTGGCAACGGGGAAACACCGTTCTTATCTGTTGGTTTATAGGTTATTAAAGTTGGTTTTGGTTTTACCCATCGCAACCGCAATAGTAGAAAGATGTTTTTCCGCAATGAAGCTCTTGAAGACCGACTTGCGTAACAAACTGGGTGATGACTATACGAACGATGCATTGATTTGTAATGTTGAAAAGGAAGCACTTGTTATGAATAAATTATATCGACAATAAAATAAAATAATAATACGATAAAGAAAAATAAATGTGGACACAAGGATTTAACGTGGAAAAACCCTTTCGGGAAAAAAAACCACGGGCACAACCGATGATGATCACTATATGAGAAAAATGAGGAGGTTACAAGGTTTGGAACTGAAAAATATATATCTCTCTTTTCTTTTAATACACAGTCTCACAAAATATTTCTATGTATATATAACACTCAATTTAAATGAATGTTTTTGGACGAATTCGATTGAACTATAAACATCCCTTTATATAGGGATGAACAGCCGTAACATTTCCGTAAATGTTGAAAATGAATTGCGTGCGCCGAATTGCCGTAATTGAAAAGTCATTGGTCAAAAGTTTCCACGTGCAAGATTGCAATTTGAATTTGATTACATGAATTTGATTACTATGCCCCACATGAATTATTTCATTTGTCTTCTGCTTTTGAAGGCAATAATTCACAATCTCCACCTTGACTTTAAAAGCAATAAGTAATCAAACAACTCCACCTTGAGACAAATTTCCATTTGTAGAACTCCTCATTTTAAAATCATCGTGTGCCGACAATCCTTGGAATTAGATTGTCATACCAACCAAGCTTGAGCAAAGCTCAAACTTAGTTGCTGGAACCGGCTTCGTCATCATATCCGCCGGATTGTCATGAGTGCTAATTTTTTGAACTCGAATATCACCTTTGGAAATAACATCTCGAATAAAGTGATAACGTACATCAATATGTTTCGTCCTCTCATGAAACATTTGATCTTTTGTGAGATAAATAGCACTTTGACTATCACAAAAAATCTTTGTGGGAGATGTGTCTCCACAAAGTTCACCGTATAAATTTCTTAACCAAATAGCTTCCTTACAAGCTTCAGAAATTGCCATGTACTCTGCTTCAGTTGTGGATAAGGCAACAGTGGTCTGTAGACTTGCCTTCCAACTTACAGCACATCCACCAATGGTAAAGACATAACCTGTCAAAGATCTTCTTTTGTCTAAATCTCCAGCATAATCAGAATCTACATAGCCCACCAGTCCTTCACCAGAACTTCCAAATTGTAAACATGCATTGGAAGTACCGCATAAATATCTAAGAATCCATTGAACAGCTTTCCAATGCTTTTTTCCTGGGTTAGCCATATATCTGCTAACAACACTTAAAGCGTGAGATAAATCAGGGCGAGAACATACCATGGCATACATTAGAGAACCAACTGCACTAGAATACGGAATTTTTGCCATGAGGTTAATTTCATCATCTGTCTTTGGACAATATGCTGAAGACAGTTTGAAATGTGCAGCTAACGGAGTACTCACTGGCTTGGCTTTATGCATGTTGAATCTTTGAAGAACTTTCTCAATATACCTCTTTTGACTTAGGTATAGTTTTCCATGATGTCTGTTACGAGTAATTTCCATACCAAGAATTTTCTTGGCTGGACCTAAGTCCGTCATTTCAAACTCTTTGCTTAGTTGTGTTTTCAGTTTTGCTATCTCTAGTTTATCTTTTGCAGCAATCAACATATCATCAACATAAAGAAGCAGATATATTGATGAACCATTGACTGACTTAAAATAAACACAACTATCATAATCTGATCTTTTAAAATTCTGAGATAGCATAAAAGAGTCAAACCTCTTATACCATTGCCTTGGGGATTGCTTTAACCCATAAAGAGATTTTTTCAATCTACATACTAAGTTCTCTTTTCCAGGGATAATGAAGCCTTCAGGTTGCTCCATATAAATATCTTCCTCCAATTCACCATGTAAAAATGCAGTTTTGACATCTAACTGCTCAAGCTCATAGTTATGCATGGCAACAATACTAAGTAAAGTACGAATTGAGCTATGCTTAACAACAGGAGAGAAAACATCAGTAAAATCAATGCCTGGAATTTGGCTATAGCCTTTAGCAACTAACCTTGCTTTAAATCTTGCTTCCTCATTAGGAGTAATACCTTCTTTTCTTTTGAAAATCCATTTGCAGCGGATAGGCTTCTTTTCTTTTGGTAATTTCACCAATTCCCAAGTGCCATTCTTTTCAAGAGATTCCATTTCATCATGCATGGCAGTTATCCATTTGTTGCAATGTTCTGAAGTAATGGCTTCCATGTAAGTTGAAGGTTCTTTGATACCTTCAATTTCTTCAGCAACATTTAAAGCATAAGCAGCAATGTTTGCTTCTTCTATCAGTCTCTTGGGAGGATGAATAACCCTCCTAGGTCTATCAGTTGCTATAGAACGTTGTGGTTGGTGAGAAGGAGTAGGAGTAGAAGACTCTTGCTCAACTGATGGATTTTGATCAATAGAGTTTTCTTTTTCTGGTGTATGTTCTGAGTCAACAGATTGCTCCACCTGCACACTTGTCTTTTGTTGACTCTCAACAGGAATATTAGTAGGAGAATCTTTATGTAGCATAGCTGATTCATTAAATACTACATTTCTACTAATCACGACCTTTTTAGTTTCAGGACACCATAACTTATATCCTTTCACACCAGACTTGTAGCCAAGAAAGATACATTTAATTGCCCTAGGTTCTAATTTTCCATTATCAACATGAGCATAAGCAGGGCAACCAAAAATTCTTAAATCTGAATAGTTTGCTGGGGAGCCAGACCATACCTCAATAGGAGTCTTTTTATCAAGTGGAATAGAAGGTGACATGTTAATTAGATAACATGCAGTAGAAGCAGCTTCTGCCCAAAAACGCTTAGATAATCCTGCGTTAGATAACATACAACGGGCTTTTGAAATAATGGTTCTGTTCATACGTTCAGCTACACCATTTTGTTGAGGTGTGTGAGAAACGGTGTAGTGTCTAACAATTCCTTCTAGTTTACAATATGAATTAAATTCATTTGAACAAAACTCCATACCATTATCTGTGTGAAGCTTTTTGACCTTCTTACCAGTCTGGTTTTCCACCATGACTTTCCATTCTTTGAATGCAGAGAATGCTTCAGATTTAAGCTTCAAGAAATATGGCCAAACTCTTCTTGAATAATCATCAATAATTTTCAACATATAACGAGCACCTCCTAGTGATGCTTCTTGAGATGGTCCCCATAAATCAGCATGTACATACTCCAAAATGCCTTTTGTAGTATGTACCGAGGTGTTGAATTTCACCCTCTTGTGTTTGCCAAAAATACAATGTTCACAAAATTCCAGTTTGCCAACGCATTGGCCATCAAGCAATCCTCTTTTGCTTAATGCTGTTAAACCAAGTTCACTCATATGCCCAAGACGCATATGCCACAGGTTAGTAGTATCAGTAGATGAATTTGAAGTAACATTAGAATTACCTGTTACTGTACTACCTTGTAGATGATACAGGTTTGCAGATTTAATATCAGCTTTCATCACAATCAAAGCTCCTTTAGAAACCTTTAAAACTCCACCTTCACCGGAATATTTGTACCCTTTAAGGTCAAGAGTACTTAAAGAAATAAGGTTTCTTTTCAAACCTGGAACGTGTCGAACATCAGACAGAGTTCTGACAACACCATCAAACATCTTGATTTGAATTGAACCAATTCCAGTGACTTTATATGGTGCATTATCACCCATCAATACGGAGCCGCCTTCTATAGGTTGATAATTTGTAAACCAGCTTCTGTTTGGACTCATATGAAAAGTACAAGCTGAGTCAAGAATCCATTCATCATTGGTTTTTAGGATTCCTGCAAAAGCTACAAGAACATCTCCATTAGAGTTATTTTCAGCAACATAAGTAGCTTTTCCTTCATCATCTTGATTTGGTTTGTGATTTTGATTAGAAGCTCTTTTCTCCTTGTTCTTCAACTTGTAACATTCAGAGATATCATGTCCTTCCTTTTTGCAATAGTTGCATGACTTGGAACGTCTGGATCTAGATTTGCTTCTAGAATTTCTTTTGTTCTTGACTTTGGAATCATTCTTATATGTTGGTCTGCCACGAACCATCAGACTTTCTCCTTTAGAGTTTGAACCTTCAGTGGATACCATATCTTTCATCTTTTCTTTGGCATGCAAAGCTTCATAAACTTCTTGAAGTGTTAAAGTATCACGACTATATAATATGGTATCTCTAAAGTTTGAATAAGAACTAGGCAAAGAACATAAAAGAATTAAACCCAAATCCTCTTCATCATATTTTACCTCCATAGCTTCAAGATCAGTGATGATCTCTTTAAACGTCGAAAGATGATCCAGCAATGATCCACCTTCTTGCATCTTAAGCGAAAATAATTTTTGTTTAAGGTGCATCTTACTTGTGAGATCTTTGGTCATGCAAATTTGTTCTAATTTTAGCCATAAAGAGGCTGCAGTAGTTTCTTTCAAAACTTCCTGCAAAATATTGTTAGATAAATGAAGATGGATATGAGAGAGAGCCTTACGATCTTTACGATCCTTTTCTTCATCTGACCAAGACGCAGGCATTTTGTCTCTGCCTAACAGAGCATCATCAAGGTCCAACTGAGCCAATACAGCTCGCATCTTTACTTGCCATAATGAAAATCTTGTATCTCGATTCAACAATGGAATATCGTATTTCAAAGTAGCCATGTCGATATAATACTCAATAAATTGAGAATGAGTATAGAAAACAGCGTGGCTCTGATACCACTTGTTATGAATAAATTATATCGACAATAAAATAAAATAATAATACGATAAAGAAAAATAAATGTGGACACAAGGATTTAACGTGGAAAAACCCTTTCGGAAAAAAAAAACCACGGGCACAACCGATGATGATCACTATATGAGAAAAATGAGGAGGTTACAAGGTTTGGAACTGAAAAATATATATCTCTCTTTTATTTTAATACACAGAGTCTCACAAAATATTTCTATGTATATATAACACTCAATTTAAATGAATGTTTTTGGACGAATTCGATTGAACTATAAACATCCCTTTATATAGGGATGAACAGCCGTAACATTTCCGTAAATGTTGAAAATGAATTGCGTGCGCCGAATTGCCGTAATTGAAAAGTCATTGGTCAAAAGTTTCCACGTGCAAGATTGCAATTTGAATTTGATTACATGAATTTGATTACTATGCCCCACATGAATTATTTCATTTGTCTTCTGCTTTTGAAGGCAATAATTCACAGCACTTATGAAAGTTAAGACTGAAGATGTAATTGATCGCTTTCAAAAAATGTGTACAATAAGATGTCAACTTTAAAATGTAACATCTATACTACTTTATTATATTTAATGCAATCGTACTTTTTATTTTTTTTAAAATCTTATTATATTGCATAAAAAAAATTTGGTGCCACCCCTACTCCACATTTCTGGTTCCGCCCCTATGACGAATTAGTTTTTCTTGGGTTAAAAACTAGATTAAGTCGCAAGAATACAGAATGGTAGGATCAAATCTAGTAGCATCTAACGATCCCAACCTCGAGTTCCCGATCTCTTGAAAAAACATATATGGAGAGGGAGGGATTGCTGGCGTAGATATCTTCATCATTGGTAAGATTGATCGTCGTCGGACAACTTGAGGGCTCTAATGAGAGTGAGAGAGAGAGAGAGAGAGAGAGAGAGAGAGAGAGAGGGGTTGAGGGGTTTTTTTAAAATATTTATTGAACTATACGGTGATCAAAACAAGTTTTAAAAAAATGTTGTATATTAAAATGAAAAAATATATATAAGTGTTAATAAGTCATTTTTTTAAAATTGTTTGGATTGACTTATTTCAGAAAATAGTTTCTTTTTTCCAATAAGTCATTAGAGATTTGATAAACAGTGTTTTATTAGCTTTTTGAAAAGCAACAAGTCAATAACTCTCTCTGAATCATTCACTACCGGTCGATCACCACCAAAAACCCTAACAAATACTACTTAGAGAAAATGAGAGAGCAAAATATATTCTATCTCAATGTTTTTCCCATAAAAAATAACCTTAGAAATCTTGACCACTTGCATACTTGATGCATCGCCGATATTTCTTTGAACAACAAACAAATACATATCCAAACTCTATATCTCCATATCATAATCTACACCGATATAATTAACCAAGAGGTCATGTACCCGTATCACACAATTATACTTTGATCCAAAATTAAGCATTTAACAAAAACATGATGCATTATTCTCATGAAATACTCACTACGATTGGGATGCACCTGAAGACTTCAACTTCTTTGGAGGCGGGTTTCCTCCAGACACCATAACATAAGTATAGAAACATAACATAGCAGCACTGAGAAAAAAAAATAAAAAAAGGTAATGATTTTAAAGGCGAAGTTTCAGATTTTAAAAAACAACATGTGTGATTATTGGATAGTTTGCTACCTTAAAACAGCATGGAAGCCGGTTGGTAAAATCTTCTTTGTCTGCAAATCAAAAGAATATTTCCAGTTACATGGAAAGTAATTGTGTGGTTATTTAATAGTTTAATGGTATTGAATTTTACCAGTGAGTAGGTTTGAATGTTCTTCCATAGAAGCATAGCTGCGATTCCTGTAATATGGGAAACATAATAAACCATAACATCTTTTGATTAAACCACAAAAATCAATAAAGGGTATTTTGGTCATTTTCCAATTCCTTTAAAAGATTTTCCAACCAAACAGAAAACATCAAAGAAATGGAATTAAACGCATGACTGATTCCAATTCCTTCTTGCTAATTAGCCTTCTATGTGCCATGTCGGCATAAACTAAAATCAAATTAATTATTTACCTGCTTGTCCAAGAATGAAAGGTAAGCTGGAATGCCCTTTTCTCCATATCTTTAAGCTTAAAAAGCTAAGGGCCATCAAAGCACCTCCATAGAGTCCACCACTAATCAAAGAAGCAGGATTTCTTGAAAAAATAAAGCCAAAAATCCCCCCACTAAAAACAATGCCACCTACAGTGTCATCAAGTATAATTTGTATTTAGCTGCTGAACTATTTATATTATACCTTTTTGACCATTTAAAAAAAAAAAAAAAAAAAGAGCAAACACTTGTTCTTCTCTAAATGGTATAAAAAATTCATCAAATAGACTCACCATATGGAAGTCCAAAACAAAAATCATGAATTTTTGCTGATCGTTTTTGTTCAGAGACTACATTTTCCACTGGTTCACTAATTTCTTCTCCATTCACATATTCTACTGCACTTGAGTTGGATTTCACTAGAATCTCATTATGTGATTTTGATGCAAATGTTGCATGATTTAAATCTAACCCACTCTCAGAACTAAATGCTTTTATGGCCTGCCCATCATTGTTCATCACCATTAACACCTGAAACATAGAATGTTTGCATGACCACTTAATCGAAGAACAAGAAAATACTGCAAATCCATCAACATTTAAAGGGAAAATAAAGCAAGCAGGCTTCTTATATACATTGCATAAGTAAAACAAAACAATATAGTTTTAAAGAAACAGGAAGAATATGCTGAGTTGGGAACAGATGGACATTGACACTGCTTTGCAAGTTGTGGCCAGGCTTAAATGAACTTATAATGATTTTGAAACAAGCAATGATGTTGTTTTTCATCTAATCATTAACTATTCAACCATCTACATTGTTATAAATCAGCTCTTGTCTTTTCCAATTACCTGAATTATCAATTCGAATTCCGTAATCAAGGAATTCTACTAGTTTGGGATAATGATTTAGTTGAAATAGTTAATCCCAGGTGAGCCACATAGCCACGTATAAGATTAGGTATTTGTAACTAGATGTTCATGGGTTCAAATGGACTACTTTTCAGCTTCAAAATCTATATAAAAATTTAGATCTAAAGAAAATTTTGATAAATGCAATCAACTCTAGAAACAAAATTTGTTACAACTGCAACAACTTCATGGCAAAACCTGATTTATTGAGTTTAAGAGGTCACAGATTGAAATTCATAATCGAAGTCTGTAGAATTTCTTCGAACGATTGGAGCCTCATTTCATTACTAACATATAAAACCGCATGTTGATGGCTATTAATACCTGCAAGATCTCTATACTTTTCAAACCTAATTATCTTACCTAGTACTAAACAACTGATTCATATAGAAAATCGCATACATATGCAGTTCCTTATGGAAATTCACAAAACTGAATGATTAAGCTCGAGACGAGGAGATTGAAACAATCAATTACCTTGGAACGAAGAAGGTGGGGGTGCGATCGAGCACGGAGGTGTAATCTGCTGTGAATCGTAGAGAAACATGATGCTTGAGATATTGCTGAAGACATATTGCACCGAATATTGCAAATACTTTCTCAATCTCGAAACAGAGTTGTTGAAGGGAAAATTTAGGCGTGTGTTTGATGGGTGATTATGTTCCCGAGTCTCGTTTGGACGGCGCTGAATTTCGTGGGGGCAGTTCGCACATTTGACCCTCCTTCCATTTTTTTTTTTTCCAAAAATATATAATATTAACCTTATCAAAGTATAAAAGATTAAAAAAAAATTGAGATTAAAAAAATTGACGAAATTCTAAAATTGTTTATATTTGGTTATTTAATTTAATTTTGTGCTTCACTTATTCATATATTTCTTTTTAAATTGTTCACATAATACTCATAAGTAAGTTCACTGAAAAAAAAAAACTCAGTCAGTATAGATTACCATAATTCGAACCACAACCACAGAAAAGAACCGAGTGGACTTACATGTGAGTTATCGTACACCAAAAATCGTCTACATGTGTTCTTTTCTGTGGTTGAGGTTCAAATAAGTGAACGAATACCAAAATCACAACGATTATGGTAGTTCATACTAGAAGACTTGCTAACTTGAGAGAACGTTAAGGGGGAGGAAGACATTGCAAGATTAAACAACCATTTGTTGTAAAATAGGGCAAAAAAAACGAACCCCAACTAAAGACCACTGCCTTTAATTATGTCACAGATTTTTTATGCCACGTTCGATGTCAAATCAGCATAAACCTTCTATCACCGGTCATAATGATATAATATGAACAATTTTAAAAATTGCATAGGTAAATTAAGCACAAAAATAAGTTCAGTGATCAAATGTGAACAATTTTGGAAGTTCGTTATTTTTCCAAGTCTTATAGGATGTCACGTAGGATGTCAAATCAGCATAAACATTTTATCACCGGTTATAAGGGTATAATGTGAACAGTTTTAAAAAGTTCATAGGTAAATCAAGCACAAGAAGAAGTCTAGTAATCGGATGTGAACAATTTTAAAAGTTCGTTACCCTTCCAAATCATTATCCCTTAAAAAATACACGAAACATAACATACAAAAGTCGCCTAACATGTTGCTTAACGAGCCAGAATCTTTTTCAAGTGTTTATTTCCGAGTTTTGTCACAAGTTACGAACTTGAAAGCTAAAAGAGACGGTTTTGGGCATATTCAAGATAAGGGTGAACATTCTGGAGGGTTGAATCCTTGTGTTATTGGAGCTTAAATTCAAGCAAGGGCGATTCTACATGAAGTTTAAGGGTGTCCATGGACACCCTTGGTTTTTGAATGTTTATGCAATTTAGACATTAAGTTTTAGATGGAAACTTATGAAACACTTTGATGGACACCTGTGGTTAACATTAAAAAAAAAATCGACATCTATAGTTACACAAAAACAAAAATCATGTTAACTTTTCAGTTTAATGTATGATTTTGGATCTTGAACCATAAATTTGATAGAAAGTAAAATAAAAATATAGACAAATATTAAACAAGTCTATATACTATCTTAAGTTTGGACGTCAAATAATAATTAACTAAAAATCATTTTAAACTTTTTATCGTTTAAACGATCGAGACACATTTAATCTGACCGGTAATTGGATCCATAACTGGTTTTAACATATTTAGAATAATTATTTATTTGGCCATTGATTAAATATATATCTTACTTGTTTGTATATACTATTATCTTTCCTGATTGTACAACTTGTTCCGCTAATCAAATTTTTCGATCTATTTCCTTTGTCAATTGATTCATGTTGGACACCCGTGACTTTGAGTTGTAGATTCGTCACTGAATTCAAGGTGTTGAATCTATTGTATTTTTTTTCCTATATGATAATGTTTGTCTTAGGATTTCATATCTTGAGATTTTATGGGATGATGAATGTGAACCCTAATAATCCTTATATGTTACGTGTTAAAAATATATAATGGTTGCTATGTAAAGATGTTATGATTTATGGTCTTAGTATTGTTATAGTATGTTACTACGCAAGGGCGATTCTACATGAAGTTTAAGGGTGTCCATGGACACCCTTGGTTTTTGAATGTTTATGCAATTTAGACATTAAGTTTTAGATGGAAACTTATGAAACACTTTGATGGACACCTGTGGTTAACATTAAAAAAAAAAAAAAAGATCGACATCTATAGTTACACAAAAACAAAAATCATGTTAACTTTTCAGTTTAATGTATGATTTTGGATCTTGAACCATAAATTTGATAGAAAGTAAAATAAAAATATAGACAAATGTTAAACAAGTCTATATACTATCTTAAGTTTGGACGTCAAATAATAATTAACTAAAAATCATTTTAAACTTTTTAGCGTTTAAACGATCGAGACACATTTAATCTGACCGGTAATTGGATCCATAACTGGTTTTAAAATATTTAGAATAATTATTTATTTGGCCATTGATTAAATATCTTACTTGCTTGTATATACTATTATCTTTCCTGATTGTACAACTTGTTCCGCTAATCAAATTTTTCGATCTATTTCCTTTGTCAATTGATTCATGTCGAACACCCGTGACTTTGAGTTCTAGATTCGCCACTGTTACTACGACATAACATGTTGTTGCCACTACCAACGAACTTTGAACTTATTAGGTCAAACAACTAGAGCGGATAGAAAATAACCAAAAGGGTTTTAAGAATCATTTGTTCAAACTAGTTGTACTCTAAAGTATGAGATAGTTGGGTTCTACAAAGCACTTTAGTCACAATGGAATACGAAATGATCACTAAAGGCCACAAGTGTATGCTTACCAGTGTATTGTTTGATAAGGTCGTATCTAACAAATATGTGCTTCTTAGAAGCCCTATGGATGTACGTTATTTAGTCTATGAGCCCATACAGTCAATATGACTGGCCCATAACCCGAATTATGCTTATATTTTTAGAGTTTTCTGCCCGGATATAAATGGCATCTAAGGAAGAATTAAATAATACTTCATCATTTTTGCGTGAAATTTATAAAGAAAACAATCTTATTAGGTTGTTATTGAGATCTTTAGATGGCTAGCTAGTTAATAGTTATTGTTTGGCACCCATTCCTTGTTGGAAACTGCTAGAGGGGATTAAACTAGTCCATTCATTCGTGGAATTTCTACTCTAAATCAGGTTGCTTTGTGAGGTATAAATTACAAATCACATATGGTTGTGCATGTTTAATTGGTACATGTAAATTGATCATGGATGTGGAGTTTAGTTTTTGTTTTAATTTACGTTGTTACATAAGTTTTATCTGAAATTGTTCTTATCATTGTATAAAAACCAATGTTGGTATTCGAGCCAAATGTAAGTTTACTTCTTAATTTTATAGACATCATAAAGTTCAAAGTTGCAAAGTATTTGTGTCACTATCATTTTCTTAGCATATACCCTATACGACACATCACTACATCATAATCGCTTATTGAAGTCAATTTCCCCTGCCACTTTATTTACACCATAAGGTACAACATGTTTTTTCATATTTTCTCTTGAGAATATGTATTCCACATGACAGTCACAGCGATTGAAGTCACTTTATCATACTCCTGAGAATGTGTAATAACATACTTCTTTAATATTACATTCGTCTAATACCCATAAGGATTATACTTCATCACTTTTCATCATATTATTTTTTTCTTTGTATGATATTTCATCAAAATGATCATCTACAGGATCAAATATTTACTAATATAGATTTGATTGATGATTATCTCATAGACGGCTATTTATAAGACAACTTATAAAAACATTATAAAAAAATAACTAAGATTGACGGTTAAAGCTAATTAGCAGAAGTTGAACTTTCATGGACTTAACTAGTTTTTAAAGATTAGACACAGTCTACTAATGAAAGGACTTTAGCCATTGACTTGAATATATAATGTTTATCCTATTAAATGTAGTTTGTTGAAGAAAACTAATCAACTAAAGGCAACTGATATTTAGTTGATCCAATCTAAATAATGGTCTTTGGCCTAAGTGGTTTTAGCTGAAACCATAAAGAGTCTAAATGATCATAACAACTCATTATAGTTGAAGAATCTAAAGCAATAGTTAAAGTGATCAAATACAATGATATATGTCTAAAAGTGTAACACATACATTTAGAGGTCAGGCAATTCTAACCTTTAGGATAACATTTGATTATTTGATTACCCGTTTTTTACATTTTGGGTGCAAATTCAATAGACTGAGGAGTGGCGAGATATGGATAAACCTTGACAGGATAAGCATTAAGGCATATTAAAATTTTTAACTACATTGTTATATCCGTACTTTGACCTTAATTTTGAAAAAATGGAGATTTTTTTCTAGGTAAGTGTAACTTAACTTAATTAGAGAAATTCAAATATTAGTAGTATAAACTTTTATCACGTTTAAATTGTGTCTTAAATAAATATTAAGCCCTTAAGAGAAAGGTATAAATATCCAAGATATTTCATTTTATGGTTTTGAGAAGGATTTTAGACATTTGAGGAGAAGATAGAAGAGAGAAGTCAAATATTGTTTGATCTCAAAAAATCAGTAAGAAAATGTATTTGGGAATGGGTTGCACTGGGAAGTGATCAATCCATTAAATGTCATCAATGTAACAATTACTAACAAATTGTATTGGTTTTGGATGGGGGTTTGAAAATTTTGGGAGAAATCAACTATTTCTATGGAGATTGGACTATTCAAGGTGTTATTAGGTGTTGGAACAATGTTTCCAACACCAAATTATGGTTTTTAGTCGATTTAAGTAGCTATCTTTGGGTAGAAATTGGTCCTTGAATGCATAATAACCAAAAAATTATAAAAATATTGTGTTTTTGAGAAACGGACTTACATGAAGCTTGGTATGGCTTGTACAAGGATCATAGAAAACGTATCAATCATCGAGGAAATAGGAAATCAAAGGTTTGATGGTACAACCTCCACACAATGGTGTACAATCATGTGCCTTGTGGTGCAATATTGAAGAGTTCCATACATCTCTATTAAAATGAAAGCTTGTACAAGATGTACCACTTTTGGTTGACCGTGGGGTGTACCGTATAATCTAGACGATGGTTTGGACAGAATTAGTTAGGAAAATAGAAAAAAAAGTGTAGTGCGGCTTGTATGGCCTTCACACAGCCCATATGATGACTTGGTATGCCTTTATGGAAATTACACAAGTTGTATGGGAGTAAACATTATAGGGTATTCTTGGGGCATCTAGTATGGCCTAGTAAGGTAGCATATAAGCCTTATAGGCGTATCAAAGTACAGTAGTACATGCTTTCCTCTTTGTATTGGAAACATAATTCTTATACCTATTATGGTGAATTTTACGTGAACAAAGGAACTTTTAGAAGCCTTAAGGGAGTTCTAACTTCAAAGAAACCAAGGTGAGTACATAGTGTTTGTTTTAGCATATGTCCCCTGAGAGGTTGAATCTATGTTTTGTGTTAAAATGCAAAAGTAAAATTGACATTTTACCTTTACCAAAACGAATTACTATTATTGAAGGATACAAACTGATTTTTCAAGTCAAACAATATTAAATGATCCTAAAACCTAATGTATGAATAAAGTAAGATATCAAAATTCGATTCTTCAAGTCAAATGACACAAGCCCTTCATAGAAGTAAAACCTGTGTGTAAATGAGATAAAAGATATGAAACTAATAATGTTACACCCAAACACCTCACTACACGACATACAAGGAATAATGATATGTCATACTCAGGTGGAAAGGAGACATGAACACCACCTATCACCATTACCATTAATGAGCGACCTTTTATATGATTTTTTTTGGAACCGGCAAATAAATTTATAAATAAAAGACCCACCCTGCCAGCAAGAGGCTAACAGAGAAGGGACGAACAAGAGTACAAAGAAAGAATGAAAAAAGTTATAATTACAAACATAGAAAATGGGACTTAACCCAATTACACCAAACAAAGTTTCCTTTACCGAATCTATGCTTCACCCATCCAAATACCATTGATTGAATAAATCCAAAAAGCTTCGCCGGTTCCATAGGGATATTGTTGAAACATCTATCATTCCTTGACCGCCAAATACACCATAGGACACCAAATACAATTGCGATGAGAATCTTCTTATGCTTTTTAGAACCTCGCCTATTTGTCACCGCCATGTCAATGCAATCTTTAACTGTTAATAAGGTCAAAGCGTGATTACTTAGATCACACCATTTAAGAACTTTTGACCATATCCAAATCGCAAGGGGGCAAGTCACCAACAGGTGATCCGTCGACTCCACAGCACCTATGCAAGAGCCACAGAGCTTTGACTCCACGTAGACCCCCTAGCCTCCAACGCCTGAGCAGATGGAATCCGATCAATTCTGGCTCTCCACACAAAACACAACACTTTCAGTGGCACCCATTTTATCCAGGGGAAATACCCATCACAGATGATATGGGAGGAACGATCGATCCGAAGCCTGAGACTCGCCACACTGAATTTGCCGTCTACAGAGAAGTTCGAGATCCAATTGTCTCCCGCTTCATCGCGTCTTATAACCTCACCTGCAGAAATATGAATTTTTTCAAGCAATCTCCTAGTCTTAACAATACTTTTCCATACACCACTTCTTCCTGCATTAGCCACAAGACTCATTCTATTGAGAGAAATATTATGGAACCCACGAATGGCAATTGCCCACAATGTCTCCTGTTCGTGAAATAGTTTCTTAAGCCATTTTGATAGAAGTGATAAGTTTAGGGCTTTAATTGAACCCAAACCCAATCCACCAACACATTTTGGAGCAAGAATCTTCTCCCAAGCAACCCATCTAATCTTTTTTGTTGAACTACAACCCCCCCAAATAAAGTTTCGCCTTATTTTTTCCAATGAATTGATAACCCCATCTGGTGCAACAAACAAAGAGAGATAATAATTTGGGAGACTCCCTAACACCGATTTAGCCAAAGTAATGCGCCCACCGAAGCTAAGTGTTTTAGCTTTCCAAGTGGACAATTTATTAGTAAGATTTTCTATGATGGGTTGCCAATTCCTCTTAAGATTCATATTTGCACCGACCAACACCCCGAGATAATGGAACGGAAGAGAAGATGGCTCACAACCAAGCGGAGTAGCCCAACTTTTAACAATACAAGGATCCACCCTAATACCGAACACCTTAGATTTATTAAAATTAACTTGGAGACCCGATGAAACATAGAAACATCTCAGGATTCTAGCCAAATTTTTAATATTACTTTTATTCCACTCACCAATGAACAAAGCATCGTTGGCATAAAACAAGTGGGATAATTGTAGGTCGGAATTAGGAATGGAGATACCGTGAAAAACACCTTTCAAGACCGCCTCCTTCATAGCCACATTCAAACCTTCCATCACTATAATAAAAAGAAAAGGGAAAAGAGGGTCCCCCTGTCTAACCCCCTTTTGCAGCGGGAATTCAAGCGAAGGGCTTCCATTTACTAGAACCGAAGCGCGGGCTGATTCCAAGCATCCTTTGATCCATCCTCGCCATTTTGTACCAAAATTCATAGCCTCCATCATCGAGTCTTGAAAATACCAATTCACCGAATCAAACGCTTTGTTAAAATCGGCTTTGAAAAGAAGTATCTTTTTCTTTTTTGCTTTCCCCCATGAGCAAACTTCGTTGATAATTAACGGGCCTTCCAAAATGTTTCTTCCTTCTATAAATGCAGACTGAACTTCTCCAATACATTCACCTATCACTCGTTTTAAACGGCATGCTAGGATCTTTGCGATAATCTTGTAAAGAGATCCGATGAGATTGATCGGTCGATAATCGCTAAGAACAAGTGGGTCCTTGATTTTTGCAGCTAGAGTAATAAAAGAAGAATTGCAACCCCTGGAGATCTTACCAAAGCTACCAAAATGACAAATACACCCAAAGATGTCTTCTTTAAACAAGTTCCAAAACTTTTTAAAGAATTTGAAAGAAAATCCATCGGGACCCGGAGCCTTGTCACTGCCACAAGCCCATACTGCTGCTTTTACCTCTTCCATAGAGAATCCCTCCTCCAAAAACTCCCTGCTAGAACTCGATAATTTTTTGAACAAGTTACTCTCTAACTTTGGCCTACAGTCCCATTTTTCTTTAAATTTCTCCTCAAAAAACTTTGCTATCTCGCCCTTTAGAGTACTCGGATCATTGACCCAGGACCCATTAATAGTTAATCCGTGCATATGATTCTTCCTGGTTCTATGCGCAACAAAACCATGAAAGAATTTGGTGTTTTCATCTCCGTCCACAAGCCATTTTATACGGGCTTTTTGCCTCAAATCGAGAGCAATTTTCCTCTCTATTTCAGCGATTCTAGCCGAGATCTCCGAACTATTATCAATATCATCATCCGTGGCCAGATTGTGGTCTAATTTTCGATCAATTTCGGATCTCACGTCTTTAAGTTTTTTTCAGCTCCTCGTTTTCACGGTTAAATTCAACTTCTCTCCAGGATTTAATATTATTTTTGACTGCCTTAAGCTTATTTGCCAATTTTGCATCAGGGGGACCGAAACCAACAAATTCTGAACATGACTTTGAAACAACAACATACAGTCCATCATTTTCCAGCCACGAGTTAAAGAACTTGAATGGCGCAGGACCGAAATCGTGGGAGACAGGAGATAAGAGGATGGGATTGTGATCAGAGAGTTCTCTATTTAGCACCGTACAAGCCGCATTAGGGAAGAGACTTACAAATTCGGAAGCGACCTTTTATATGATAGAAACATTTTTATTCTTGGACATAACTCCCGAATAATAGCTAAATTTTTGTACTGAGTTGTTTTTTTTCTCTAAAACCTAACTTAAGCATGTGAACCTATATTGTGGAGTAGGTATAACGCTTAGATCTTCATTCGTGAATGATTGCATAATCGTTGGAGGACCTTTAACAAACTTGTTACTAAAAGATAGATAACCCAACAATCCCCACAACATCAAGATACAAAATCCAAAAGATATATCAAAGGTCTAACATGATTATGAATACAAGAATACTGAAGAAGCGTTAAATTTAAAAAAGGTTGAATTTCCATTTCGTCTTATTAGGATTGCCTGGCTTGACAAAACGAAACTGGGACATATCCAATATGATTTGTAAGATACAACAAAAACAATTATTAAATGAACAAGCGTTAAAAAAATGGAGTTAGGACGTAATTATGCGATATAAAATTTAATTTGTTTTCAGGATAGAAGGCAGTTGGATGAATTAATTAACAGTAAATAAAAATACGTTTATTATAAAGAATTGAATATTCTGAAATACAATGTCGGTTGAACGTTGTCCACAAGTTTTTCTCATCAAGTTTACTAGAAAGACTAGGCGACTCGCACTCGCCACCAATGCGCGTCAATCACGGTTATTTAAAGGCAAGTATACTTTTTCAAATTCTCAGGGTTTAGAAACGTGTTTTTTTTCCTTCTAGAAAAATTCTTTTTAGGGGTATTTACATTTGCATCTTATAAATTATATAATATTATACATTTTGAATTGATAATCGAATTTCAAAAATAGATATTATGAGATATTATCGGAGTGTGGAACTACGGATGATAGTCTGAATAATAAATAAATTAATTGATAGACCTACCAAAGAAATCCTATAAGAATGAAGATATCTTGGAAAGCACGAGTAAATATCTCAAAGTAGGTACACGGAAAAGTTGAATATATAATTTATTTTATTATTTGATAATCACTTTTTCTTTTAACTAACATGAAATAGATTGCCGATTAGTGCGGAAAACCGTTTGATCTGTAGGTAATGAACCAATCATACTTCATACACAATTTTGGTAAGAATAGTTAAATAATCAGTTGTAAATCACATATCTAAACGTACGAGAATCAATATCATAAGATAAAGGGTTTTAAGTTTGATTTATTATACGTGTCATAGTACGATTGTACATTATGGAATGTTTTTTATTAAATAAAAACTTTTTTTATTATAAATATACGATATTAGATTCTAATATTATACCTATGGACATATATTACAAAAGATGAAAAAAAAATCATCATCATCATGAATTTAACGACTCACATATTTAGTGAAAACATCAGGTTTATGAATTATTACATAATAATAATAAAAAGCGTGTATTGTTTATTAATTAATAATTAACTCCATAACAAATCCGGGTATTGGTAAAAAAACCCTCTCATCATGAAAATATGATGTCCCATCAATTAAGGTTTCTTTTTATATTAGTTTTAATATATATATATATATATATATATATATATATATATATATATATATATATATATATATATATATATATATATATATATATATATATATATATGCGTGTTATTTGGTCGATTAAATCGGGTTTCGGTTTAAGTCGGTTTTTTTAAATTTTCCAAATTAATCGTAACCAAACCAAATAAGATTCGGTTAAATCGGTTTCGGTTTATTCGATTTGGTTAATCGGTTTAGGTTTATTCGGTTTGGTCAATTGGCTTCGGTTTATTCGGTTTGGTTAATCGGTTTCGGTTTATTCGATTTGGTTAATTGGTTTCGGTTTATATATATATATATATATATATATATATATATATATATATATATATATATATATATATATATATATATATATATATATATATATATATGTATATATATATATATATATATATATATATATATATATATATATATATATATATATATCATTTTCCCTTGAGTATTTCTAATCATATATATTCCAATCCTACACCGTTGCATGACACACTTACCACTTCGATCAAATCCTCCACCGTTGCATCAACGCACCCATATTGCAATTGCAATTGTTTGTGGTTCTCATTACGTAAAAGTTACATTGAATGAAGGATACCCGATGCCTCCAATTTATCCACAGTGAAATTATTTCAAGTATGACAATGCATCTGAATGGACTACTCCTTATGAAAGACAACTACATATGTACATGAATCATTTCCGCTCTAATCGTAGCACTAAAAGAGTTGTATTGGATGATTGATGATTATTTAAGTAATTTAATATTGTATTTTATTATATTCATTTATGCAAAAAAATAGATCAATTAGAATAATTAGAACAACACTATATTACAACATTTGATAATATAAACGAACAAAACATATAAAAGTGTATTCAAACAAAACGTCAAAAATTAGAAAATTAGTACGTCAAAAATTAGAAAAATAGTAAATTATAACGTTAAATAATGCAAACGAACAAAACGTAAAAAAAAACATATTAGAAAATATATTCGAACTAAACGTCAAAATGTTAAATAATTATTTATATTATAAATACCTAAATAAGTAAATAAATTAAATAAAAATAATATATATATTTATATATATATATATATATATATATATATATATATATATATATATATATATATATATATATATATTATAAATAATTATTTATATTATAAATACCTAAATAAGTAAATAAATTAAATAAAAATAATATATATATATATATATATATAAATAATTATTTATATAAATAATTATATATATATATATATATATATATATATATATATAAATAATTATTTATATTATAAATACCTAAATAAGTAAATAAATTAAATAAAAATAATATATATATATATATATATATATATATATATATATATATATATATATATATATATATATATATATATATATATATATATATATATATATATATATATATAGGGAAAAGTGAATATGTGGCTGTTATACACCTAAGCTTAGGTGTAGAACCATCAAAATTCATTATTTTTCTTATGAAAAACATGTATTTTTATGTTTTTTAATATATGTAATCCATGTGATTGATTATAAAATGATGAAAAAGCATGGTATGAATTATATAATAGAGTGATTAAAAGTATCACCCCTACATGTGTCAGTGATATAGAAGTTGGTGGTCAAAATATACAACACTAAAATAGAAAGTAAATAAGTTAAATTGATTGGAACAACAAATTGTGTAAACTATGGAGAACAAATTAAGTTGATCGACCTTTCATTTTTGTTAAAAACGGGGATGTTTTAATGGTTCTATACCTAAGCTTAGGTATATAACAGCCACATATTCATTATCCATATATATATATATATATATATATATATATATATATATATATATATATATATATATATATATATATATATATATATATATATATATAAAAACTAATATAAAAAAAATCTCAATTGATGAGACATCATATTTTGATGATGAGAAGGTTTTTTTAAGATCACCCATGAAATAATCAACCGGACAATTCAGTAATTTCGCACAAAACAGGGGCAACAAATGAGAACTCGGGAAAACAACCACGCACCGTATTAGAGACCTGTCCAGCCCCAGGATAAAAACCCAAAAATTTCTCAACACCAGGGTTTGTCTACAGATTTTCGGTTTTCAAGTTTCAGGGCTAAATCTAAGGTACTCATCTTCGATTTTAGTTGAATCTTTATCTCCTAACGCGATCTGAATTTTATTCTCTAGTCTTAATTTCATTTGTTTAAATTTAAACATTGTCGTTTGAACGAATCGCGTGTTTGTGGTGTAGTGATCATGGATGGTTGGACAGATCAAGGTGTTAATTGCAATCAAGAGGTCACAAGAGCAAGGTCAAATAACTACAAAAGGCCTCCTCTCGGTAATGATCCTTTCACTGTTTTGATTTTGTCGATTTTTTTGTTATGATGCTGTCTGCCTTTGTCTGTATTCTGTTTCTGGTGTGAATCTGTCAATTTGGTTCCATGCTTGGCTTTTTTTATCTTTCGGAACAAGTGAATTGCTGCCGGAAAGTTTCTTCTTCTGCATTTGGTTGCGTGCATTCTGGTGTTAGACGAATGTGAAATCTAAATAACCGCCAAATCTACTACTAAACTCGTCATCTCTTTCTCTGCGAATATGAGTTAGTTCACATGAGTAATTGATGTGATTTCGATGTTAACTTTGGTGGCCGCCATATATTTTTCCCTAAATTTAGCGGCTATTATATACACATCACGGTTCTGTAACTGCAAATTCCCATCGGTAATATGCACTTGTTGGTTGTTATTTTTATGACAATCATAAGAAATTCCTCAGTAACAATACTCCTTGGCTTTTATGAGGGTCGGGAAGAATAGAAGCCTTTCCACCAACACTTTCCAGTTTCTAAATATGATTTTCAGAGGATTAAACCCATGACCATGCATTCATAGTCAAGTTTCAGTCATTTATGATACTTGTTTTGCAAGATTTAGGTAACCATTTTGATACCTAGATAAGTAGATATTAATAAGATAGAAATTTTCATAATTTGGGGTAGAAATCTTATTAGTCGCACTCTTATTTTTCTTCTTGTGTTTCTAAAATCGGTACATCTATATGAAGATATTGCCCCATAATTCCAGAAGCCTAAATTACATGATCAATGTACTTGAAAGCTGGAAAACATAATTACTTTCCTTTTATTCTGAATATTATTATCCATCCCTTTGCTTTAATGCCTTTTAATAGATTAACCACTTGAATGTGATATCCCCTGATTATTCTGATTACTTTTTTGTTTCCTAGGTTTCATTTAACACATGTTTGATTTGTATCAAGTCATTATTTAAATGCTAGGCTTCCTTTAAAGTTTCTTGTGTTTCATTTAACATTGTGGTTATAAATATG
Organism: Cichorium intybus; assembly: GCA_023525715.1. NCBI lineage: Eukaryota > Viridiplantae > Streptophyta > Magnoliopsida > Asterales > Asteraceae > Cichorium > Cichorium intybus. Next base: position 17,298,655 of record CM042009.1, read on the forward strand.
CTTCTTATTTCTTCAGGTGGGAATTCAAATTGGCAACAAAGTGTCCCCTCATGGGAGAAAAAGTTCTGTTCTTCAGTTGGCTCAGTACCATGGAGGAAACTTCTAGAAACAAAAAAATTCATCCATCTATACGACAATGTAATTAAATGGAACGATTCCGCAGGAAAAGAAGCATTTCAAACCGCAAAAAACAATTTTTACGCAAATATACACGGACTTCCCTGCGACAATTCGTTACCCGATCCCGATATTTACATCGACAAAATCGATTGGAATTCCGAAGTCGACCCAAACCTGATTCTAGACCTCGATTCCGATTCCGTGGTTCCTGATTCCGATCCCAAAGACGAACAAGTAGTAATCTTCGGCTCGAGCTTCCCCCCTTCCTACCAAAACTTCTCGCCTTACGGATGGGGCGATAGCGATGATGACAAAAAGAAAGACCCGAACACATCTCCAGAAAACAATCCGTGTCGAGACAATACCGGAAGTGTAGGTGGCGTTGTTGACAATAACAATAGTTGGTGGGGGTGGAGTGAAAATGTGGAAACAGCCATGTATGATAATAACAACTGTTTCTATGGTGAGGTGAGATATGAAATGAAAGATGGGAACATGTCGAGGTATAAAACATCGAGGTTTACGAGAAATCAGACTCGGAGGAACACTGGAAACGGGAGGAGGCCGTGGAAGGCGGCTTATGATTGTGCGCCGGTGAACCATGGTGGTTCACCGGCGGCTTATGGTTGTGGTCCGGTGCACCAGGGTGGTGCACCGGGGGGAGGTGGGCATAGATGGAGTGTAAAGAAAACGATTTCTTGAAATTAGGCGGGGTCGGTTTTTGCTCGATGAAATGCTTTTCGTGTAGTCATTGTGTATGTGGAAAGTGACGAGAGTCGAATGTTATGTGCGGGTTTTTGCGTATGTTTGTGTTGGTTTTTAGGTTATGAGAAAAATGAGAAAAGTTTTGGTAGCGGTTTATGTGTTGTTGATCTCTTTGTATAGTGTGAAGATGTTATAATCTAGCTCCTTATATTAGTGTAATTGGGTGCTAATTGGATTGAATGGGTAACGGTTTATGTTTGTAGTCGACGGATGTTAATAATTAATGTTTAAATACGACTGAGACGGCTCGTTTAAGTTGTATATGGATGAGTGGCTGAATAATAACGATGTGTGTTGTATATATAAAGTGTGTTTTTTCTTTTACTAAATGTCTGAATAAGATTGGATGATAACTTTACCCTTATAATTTAAGACATAAAATTTATAATATTAATATAGAGGGACCGGGAAAAAAAGATGAAAAATAATCAGATAAATGATTGGTGTTTCGATACATTAAGGATGATTTTTTTTGTTTAATCTGTTAAATTATCTTATTTAGATTAAATAAAATTAAATAGTAATATGTTGTTCGGATAAGTTGTTTACGAGGTAGACGTAGGAGGTGTTTGAGATTGTTTATTTAAGTAGATAAATATTTTTGGGCAAAAATGCTAATTAGTTTATGATTTTTTAAAATTGGGTCTTTAGAAAAGTGTTTGAATTCATTTATATGGTGACAATAAGTTATAAGTTATAAGTTGTTTTTAAAAATATGTGTGAATTAACTTATAGTTACTTTAGGTGAATAACGTAAGTACTTTTGAAAATTCATACTTTCTAACTTCTTCAAAATGGATTTTTGAATGATAACAAAAAGCACTTTTGCTTATTAACCTATAACATATTTCTTTTTGACTTATTAACTTTTTGAAAAGCTAATAAATCAATAAGCATTTTTGAAACTCAATCTCAAACACCTCGTAGACATTATGAAACGAGGGAGGAGTGTGGACGAAAGTAGATGAACTAGATTAACTTATGCTTTATATTAACATTTTAAGTATCCTTCTTTGCTATAAAACATTAAAGGGGAGTTATTATACTTAATAATGTTTGGTTTTGGAGAAAAGGACTAATTCTACTTTTGGGTATGCTCACGGTTTCATAATCAACATGGTTAAATATAAAATTCAAATAACAAAAGAGTATATTATAAACTTGCATATGAAATTTTATATTGATTATGTCTTTTTCTTGAAAGGCAATATTAATGTATTTTTAAAAAAAAAAAAAAGCAAACATACCCTTACAAGCAAGTCACTGTATGAACGGAATTTATGGAGGGAACATATCATTGAATATAGTCTCAACCTATTTGTCACATATCACATCAGGTTTTTGTCTTTTCCTCTCACTTTAATCTTTTCCAAGCCACAATACAAATGATCTATCTTTCACAAGTCACTCCAAATGTACAAGAATCGAAGTCTATTGTACAAGCTTAGAGAGAATGTTTGGAGATAATGGTGAGCCCACTGAATTCGCATATTTCACCACAAGAAGTGGTGATCTTAGAGTCCCTTCGGTACCATCTTTCACTCTACTTCGTGCATGAAGGCCATAGAAAAGAGTTTTTAAACATTACAAGATAAAAATGAGAGGTAATCCAAACATCCCAATTAATGTAACTAAGTTTCGTTTTATATTTCACACATGATAATGCATTGGTAACCAAGTCTTTTAATATCGTTATAAGGATACGTTTTAATTGTTGAACTTCATGTTGTTTCTTGTTTTCCAAATGAACGATAGCAAAAATGATCGTGTCGAATAGCTTTGTCGATTTATTCAATCGAACCGAGTTTCAACTGCTTCTAAAAGTGAATTGATCTCCAAGGGCTGCTACAAGATGTGTTTACATGTTGTTTGCTATTCCATTTTTTCCAAATGTCGAGGGCAAAGGGGCATAGTCATAAAAGATGCTCAACATCTTCAGTCTTGGTAGAAGAGCATAAAACGCAGCACAATAATGGATTCATGATCCCACGGGTAAGAAGATTGACGGTAGTGGGAAATTTTTTGAGTGAGAATTTCCATCCCACGGGTAAACACGCCCCGTGTGTTTTGCAACTTTCAAGTTTTCAGCACTTCTTTTGCTCCAAATGGCTCTGGTTCGCTCCATAAGCTTCCAATTGCCTCCAAAATGCTTTCTAAGCACTCCAAAGCTCCTAGTGCTCCCATGATCTAGCCTACTTACTTTGGTTCTCCAAGCTTCCTCGCTCCAACTCGATGTACCTACAAAAACCAACACCAACCATGAAAGTGAAAGTGTCCCCGAAAGATAGACGAAAATGCATGGAATTAATTAAAATGCATGAGAGAGTAGAAAAAGTGGTCCAAAAAGTGTGCATAAAATGAATCTAACAAATACGAGGAACTAGTTGATCCAAATACTACATTAATGTTATTTTAAGAAGGAGACCCTTTTGCATTCTTGAATCGACTATCTGGAGGAACCGAAGCTGATGAACAAATCCAAAAAGATGATGAATACATTGATGAAGAAATGCATATTGAATCTCTGGTTCGTCAGAACTCTCTTATCATTCTAGCAACTGAAGAAGCCCCAAAGCTACCATCTAATGAAGAGACTACTCAAACTGATACATCCAGTCTTGAAGCTTTTTGAGAAGAATTGATCACAACACTTAAGAATAACCAAGATCTTATGGCTAAACAAATGTAAAATCTCAACAAGTCCTTAAGTGCTAAGATTGAATTTCTATAAGGAAAACAAATTGGTTTGAAAACTGCATTTGAAAAACTCATTAATGAAGTAAATAAGAATTGATCAAAATTCTCGCTTTAGGAAACATTCTTGTTCCATAGATGCAGCCTACTACTCCCACTCCCCAAAATTCTCCTGAGCAGGAAGTTGCCTCTAGACTCGTGAAAGAAAGGCTCGCTGAGACAGAATCCATCAAGATTAAAGTTCTAGTAAATCTAAATGTGTAGCCGACTCCACCCCTCGAGCAACTTGAATTTCCTGAAACGAGTAGGAATCAACGTCACGAAGAATCCACATATACTACTGCTGATAAAGGAAAAAGAATTGTCGAGTCTTCAACTCCACATTCTCCTCTACATTCTCATTCACATCTAGAGCCAGAACCAGTGTTAACCGACAAGGAACGTACCTTGAAGCTTTTGATTGAAGAACTTACAAAAGATCCTATAGATGGTAAGCATCCTCAGTCCAAACTTACAGGTTCTCAAATTATCGCTGACTTTGAAATAGAATAGAAACTAAAAGTTGGCAAGTAAGAGAGATAAGCCGAGAAACAATATAGAATTACCAATCTTCCTAAACCAAAACCAGATGCCAATTTCATCCCTTTTCCTCTTAACCAAATCTGAGGAAGAACTCTTACTCTTATCACTATCTATATCAAGATGCACATGATGTTATCCGACCAACCAAAACACATAAGGTTCCCTTAACTGGATATACACGGTAGGACATCCCAATATCTCTTCATGCATGCAAGTTCAACATATGATCATTGGAGAAAGATAATACTCTTACCTAATTCAAAAGAATCCCTCTCAGGTTGAAGAGCTTTTATTAAACTTGAACCCTTTGAAGGGAAACCTTATTTTGTTTTGAAGTTAGAAGAGCGGATAGTAATGGATACACATTCTCTGAAGCTAAATTTTCTGTCATGAATCAAAATGACCTCCATTGTTATTTCTTACAAGCTGAAGAAAACTTTACGTATCATAATTGTTTAGATAGACTGAGATACTATTGCATCGAACTGGTCAGGGACTTCTCCTCCTTGAACATTGAACTATGTAGGTTCAACCTTGCAACACTTCATCAACCAAATCTATTTCTCCAAGTTGCAGTTGGTCATCCTTCTGGTTTTCTAATGATCAAACTGGTCAAATGACTTGTATACAAAGTTTGAGGAAACACTCAAACACCAAATTCAAATTGTATGATAGACAAAGCTACCCCACCATGCTTACTCAGACCATTATTAAGTAATTAACCACTATTGGAGAACCACACAAAGTCAAGAGATAAGAATATCTAGATCTTCTGAGATGGCATCTTGCTTTTAGAGCATGGGTGATAGAGTTAAAGGATAGGATTGAATTCCTTGAGAATTGCCAGAAGATTACGAAGAGGATTAAAATTGGCATATGATTCTCTTTTTGATTCATATATCTGTATTTTGAATAAAACTCTTTATTAAACTTGATATGTACTCATCATTATCAATGTTTAATATCCCTTTCTTTTTTTCTTTAAGAAAAATTTTCATAACTTGATTTTTAATTCATTTATCTTGTGAGATTTTCCTTAGTTTTTCGACTCTATCTAAATATATGAATTTCATTCCTTAGTATTTTTCATCAAATATCACATAGGGGGAAAATGTTGGAAATTATTATATGTGAGAATTTTACAAAGCAAAATTAGTAAAAACAAAAAGTCAAGTTTTTGGTTAAAGTTTCACGGACCCACAAAAACTTAACCAGACTACACAATTAACCAATCTCGGATCCACAAAATTAGATTAGGAACTTATTGTTTTTGTCTTTAAATAATGCACCGCATGAACTTGCCATGTAGATTGTGTTAAAGGATATAGAAGCAAATAACTGAATACTTCATTGTATTTCATTCATGGAAGCCTTACACTTAAATACAGATGCTTGACCCTTTTACAGAAATAAATAATAGCCTGACAAATTACAGTGGGGAACATAGTGGGAAACATAGAGAATCATATTGGATCTAAGTGGGATGAATGATGGGAGATGATGGAAACTGATCCCTACAATATAAATTATTTCTTTTAACACTCCTCCTCACGTTGAATAGTGGGATTCCCAAAATTCAACTTGACCAGACAATTGTTAAGAATTTTTCCATTTACAGCTTTTGTCAGAATGTCGGCTACCTGGTCTTCTGATCGAACGAACGGTAATTCAATGATTTGAGCTTCTAGCTTTTCTTTGATGAAGTGTCTGTCAACTTCCACGTGTTTTGTTCGGTCATGTTGAACAGGATTTTCTGATATTTGAATAGCAGCTTTATTATCACACATAATTTTACTTGTTTCTTTACGGAAGAGACCAACTTCAGTGAGAAGTTTTCGTATCCATAGGGCTTCTGCGACTCCTCGTGCTATTCCCCTGAACTCTGCTTCAGCACTTGAAAGGGATACCACCTTTTGTTTCTTACTTCTCCATGTGACTAGATTTCCACCAACTAAGGTGAAGTATCCCGAGGTTGATCTTCGATTTCCTTTGTCTCCTGCCCAATCTGCATCAGTATAGATCTGAGTTTTTAGATGTCCGTTTGCTTTAAACAGCACTCCATGTCCTACTATTCCTTTGAGATATCTGATAATTCTCCATACTGCTTCCATATGAGAGACTTGGGGTTGGTGCATAAATTGACTAACTACACCTACTGCATATGAAATATCTGGGCGGGTGTGTGAGAGATATATCAATTTTCCCACAATTTGTTGGTATATTTCCTTATCGGTTGATTTTGCATTGTTGTCAATATATAGCTTTTGGTTTGTTACCATGGGAGTTTCTGCAGGTTTGCAATCAATCATTCCAGTTTCTGCTAAGAGATCTAGGACATATTTCTTCTGGCAGATAAAAATCCCTTGTGTTAACCTTAAAACTTCAATTCCAAGAAAGTACTTAAGCCGGCCTAGATCTTTCATCTCGAATTCTTGGAATAAGTTTTTTCTTAGTTTCGCCATTTCTTCTTCATCATTTCCTGTAATTATCATATCATCGACATAGATAATTAAACATGTTATAAGTTCGTTTCTCCTTTTAAGAAACAGAGTATGATCAGAATTACTTTGCTTGAAGCCGTATTTTTTCATTGCTAAGGAAAATCTACCAAACCAAGCTCGAGGAGATTGCTTCAATCCATAGAGAGATTTCTTCAGTCGGCAAACTTCACCTGGTTTAAAATCCTTCGTGAAACCAGGAGGTGCTTCCATATAAACTTCTTCTTTTAGCTCTCCATGTAGAAACGCATTTTTAACGTCAAATTGATGTAGTGGCCATCCTTTATTTGCGGCTATGGAAAAAAGAACTCGAATAGTATCAATCTTTGCAACTGGGGAAAAAGTCTCAGCATAGTCGATTCCATAGGTTTGGGTATAACCTTTGGCTACCAACCTTGCTTTATATCTTTCAACAGTACCATCTGGTTTATGTTTTATTGTAAAGACCCATCGACATCCTACCGTCTTTTTCTCGTTTGGAATAACGCATTTTTTCCATGTGTCATTTTTTAATAAGGCTTCTATTTCAGTTTCCATTGCGTTTTTCCAATTCTTCGTCTTCAAGGCTTGCTCCACGGTGGTTTGAATTTCGTCAGAGTATAGTGCAACATTGAAGGCCCTAGCTTCTTGAGTCAAATTTCCTTTAGCCATATTTGCCATAGGATATCTAGAACCTCGAGATTCTCTTTCTGGGGAATATCTCTTTGGAGGAATCCCTCTGTTAGTTCTTGGAGGTAATGTATATCTTTCTGTTGGTTGTTCCTGTATTAGTTCTTCGTGTTCTGTAACAATTTCATGATCAGGGGTAACATGTTCAACATGTTGAGAAGACTCATGAATATGAGAAGACTGAGTGTTACTTACCTCGGATGTCAGGTTAGGAGACTGATCTGGAATGGCACTAGAATTAGGATTTGTATATTGTGTGGATGGTTTGGGTGATTCTTCTGTTGTGGTCACCTGAGCATATTCTAACCAACTTAGTGCGTCTGAACACTCTATCTCCCCCTGACCACGATGTTGGGAGGCATAGTAGTAATCTGTTTCAAGAAAATCACAGTTCATAGTGGTGAACATGTGATGAGTCTTGGGATTATAACATCTGTACCCTTTTTGATTTACCCCATATCCGACGAATACACATTTTTCAGCACATGGATCGAGCTTACTTCGATTAGACTTCGGTATATGAACAAAGGTAGTACACCCAAAGATCTTGGGTTCTAACATAAGAAGTGAAGGAATTTTGACAAATTCTGATAGGGTTTGTAGTGGAGTTTTAAATTTGAGAGTGTTGGTTGGAAGTCGATTTATAAGGTATGTAGTTGTGGCGAGGGCTTCAGGCCAAAAAGATTTTGGAACTTTTGATTCGATTAAAAGAGCTCTTGTTATTTCTAACAAAAAACGATTTTTTCTTTCAGCAACACCATTTTGCTCTGGAGTATGTGGACATGTAGTTTGATGAATTATTCCTTTTGATTGAAAAAATTGTTTCATATAAGTGTTAACGAATTCCCCCCGTTGTCAGATCGAAAAATCTGGATATGTTTTTGAAATTGGGTTTGAATCATGGTATGAAACATAGCGAATTTGTCAAGAACTTTAGATTTATTTTTTAAGAAATAAATCCATGTCATACGAGTGCAATCATCTACAAACAGTACAAAGAAACGAAGGTTTTGTCCTCCCATGATTGGTGATGGACCCCATACATCAGAATGAATTAATGAGAAAGGAACGTCAACCCTGGTGTTATTTGGTTTGAATGTTTGTCTATGACTTTTGGCTAACACACATGTTTCACACAACGATAGTTTTTTTGAAGGAAATAACTTAGGAAAAAGAGTATGTAAATAACCCGTAGAGGGATGACCCAATCTTCTGTGCCATAACCATGCTTCTCTTTCTGTGGTTCCATGAGCCATCATCACAGTACCATTTTGAGTCACCTCATCCACATAATACAATCCTTGTTTCTCAGTGCCACGCCCAATGATCGCTCCTGTCCTGATATCCTGTAAGATACAAAAAGTTGGATGCATTAGAACTGAGCAATTTAGTTCTTTTGTAACATGACTTATTGATAACAGATTTTGAGAAAGAGATGGAACATATAGGCAATTAGAGAGTTTTATCATAGGAGAAAACTCAATTGTTCCTCCTTGTTTGACTTCCATTTTTCCACCATTTGCAGTTTGTACAAGTTCTTTTCGAGGTTTGGATAACGAAATAAGATCCGAAATTTCATGAGTCATGGTGTCGGTGGCTCCGCTATCAAGTATCCAAGTTTTGTCTCGTATATTATCACAAGAAAATATTATATTTGCACTTCCTCTATTTTCCGGATCATTTCTGCATTTTTTTAAGCTTTTTTCTATATAGGGAACAAGGGAATAAACTTCAGTGGTTAGTTCTGACATTTCAATTTTTTCAGGGTCAAAATTGATTTTTGCATTTTTAGGGTTAAAAATCGGGATACCCTCATTCCCGTTACCTTCTTCTTCCATTTCACAGAGGTTCTCCTCCCCTCTCGATTTCGTATCTTTTTCTCCCAAAAAATGGCTGAACTCGTGGCTTTTCCGGTGGTTTTTCCTGCTATTCTCGGCGGCGGAGGGCGTTCCATCCCGATCGCACGTCCTTCTCGGTAGATGCGCACGTTTTTCCATGTTCATCGCACCAAATACAGGCTCGAAACCCTCGTACCTGTCTATTCCATCTCCGTTCGGAGTTGCGCCGCTATTGCAGACGGCGGCGGTGGTTGTCTGGTTGAGAGTGGTGGTCTGATTTGGCACAGTTGAGCGGCGGTTCTTTGGCGGAGATGTGGGTCGAGTTGTGGGTCGGAGCTGATTTGTAGATCCAACTGCTATTCCTCCGAAACCACCATAGCTACCGTCGTCGTCGATGGCTGCGCTGCTGTTGCCCACGGCGGCGGAGGCTTTGCCTCGTCCCCCTCCATCTTGTCCGATCGAAGCTTTATTCTTTTTATGCCCGTCGATCCACCACTCGGGGTAACCCACAAGTTTGAAGCATTGCTCCTTGGTATGTTTCATCATCCCGCAGTGTTCACATTTTAGGTGTGTTTTATCTTCTTTGGGAAATCGGTTACCTTTTGAGAAATTTTCTGGTCGCCGGTTTCCTTTTGAGATAAATCCACCTCCACATGAATCTGAGGTAAATAGTCTCATCGCTAACCCCTGCGGTTCATTTGAAATGGTTCCCAAAATGTTTTGGTGAGCCGCTTCTTTTCGGACAGTAGCGTAAGCCGCCTCGGCGGTTGGTAGAGGATCCCATCGGAGGATCTCTCTTTTAACATAATCATATTTTCGATCAATGGCATTTAAAAATTGAAAAAGTTTTTGGTCAGACCTGATTCGGGTGTAAGTTTGAATGTCTACTGGACATTTCATGGGATTTGGATCGATTCTTTCGATTTCTCCCCAAATTCCTTGTAAAGTGATCCAGAAGTCTTCAAGTGAAGTACTACTCTGTTTAAATTCATTTGCCTTTACATGGAGATTGAAAGTTTGTAGCTTGTCTTTTCCGCTGCTGTAAGTGACCACCAAGGCATCCCAGAGTGACTTTGCTGTGGGATACTCGGTCAGGTTGCTTGCAAGTTGTGGTTCTATGTTTTGTATTAGCCATGAAAAAATGACCAGATCATCTTGTTCCCACTGCTCGAATTTTCCATCATCTTGATCTGGAGGATTTGAGGTTAAGTGGGATAACAGGTTTTTTGATTTTCCGCCTATGGCAACCCGTATCATCCGGGTCCATAGAGCATAGTTCTGGCTATTGAGTTTGAGGTTGATTTGCAAGCTGTCGGATAATTTGGGATTTTGTGGTTGGGTGTTTCTGATCAGATTTGCTAGTTGTATAGCCAAATCTGTATTTGGATTATCACCTTCAGACATTTTTGGGTAAGTGATGAGCTGGTTGAGGATCTCAACACTGCTCTGATACCATGTTAAAGGATATAGAAGCAAATAACTGAATACTTCATTGTATTTCATTCATGGAAGCCTTACACTTAAATACAGATGCTTGACCCTTTTACAGAAATAAATAATAGCCTGACAAATTACAGTGGGGAACATAGTGGGAAACATAGAGAATCATATTGGATCTAAGTGGGATGAATGATGGGAGATGATGGAAACTGATCCCTACAATATAAATTATTTCTTTTAACAGATTGGATCAAGACACAGATCAGCAGAATCTTAAGCAGACGGTCAATAGAATATTAAGCAGTTGATCAACAGGATCTTGACCGGACTGACCCCGCATAATCTTGAAGATCAAGCATCCACACAATTTTGCCTAACCTCATCAGTAAAATCTTTCCAATACCAAATCTAGAACTCATCACTTTCTTGTTTTGTTAAGTATTTAACGTCGTTACCCCTCATAATCTTAACAAAATATTCAATTATACGTGCAAGTTAGCAATAACAAACTTTTATTCTCTTTGCATTTTAACAAAATCCTTCTATATGGACACATGTCACACTCTCATTAATAGTCATTTTGCATACATCCTCATCGACCTATATATACCTATTTGAATTACCTTTTTGGTACCACCATAAACACACATTGGCTTGCATATTCAAAGGATTATACATATTCCCTCTCCATTATTATGTTGTTGAAGATTTGAAGATAAGAAGATGGAGTTCTTTGTAAATATATGTGGAGCCCAAGAGTGTCTTTCCAAAAGAGCCTTTGTAGAGAGAGGGGAGACTCCAACATATATACAAACTTATAGGACCGTGTCGCACCAATGTGAGATACACTAACACCCCCCCTCAGAGACGTAGGCTCAATGAGGTTCGGGGATGCGGGACACCGGCTCTGATACCATGTAAATATATGTGGAGCCCAAGAGTGTCTCTCCAAAAGAGCCCTTGTAGAGAGAGGGGAGACTCCAACATATATACAAACTTATAGGACCGTGTCGCACCAATGTGAGATACACTAACATTCTTGATACTTTGAGCATTATATCATTGTACTTGAAGCTTATGTCATTGTACTTGTTCTTCTTCTTCATCTTCTATATTTTCCATTGTAACTCTTGATTTTAACGTTATTCAACGGAATCCCTTTACATTTTATGTGTTCTTACCTGTTGATTAATTTTGTCAAATTTATTTTCCGTTTGTCATTCTAGATCATTGATTAAAACTTGTTATTGAGTACATTAATCCATGTATTTTAAACAATAGTTAATTTTTAGATTTTTATATGAACCATAGGTGAGGTTACAACAAAAACACATGATTTAACGAAAATATCGTGGCACAAACTACGAGTGGCTGATAATATAATCTAGTTATCGTCTTCGACAATAGTTAAAAACGTCTGAACACATACTTTGAAGAAGGGTGTGTAGATTGATTGTTGATCAATTACTTTGAGAATTGCCAATGACTCCCAGCCTAGCTGGGAAGAGGCATGGGGTTATATACCCATGTGGGTGAAAGGTCTCGGGTTCGAGCCTGGTTGACGCCCCATGTGGGTATTTTCCTTGGCGTGGGGGCACAGGCAGCATGACCCGGGCCGCCGGCTAAATGCCGACCTGGAGGAGCTGAAGGTGGTTATACTGTGTCGCCGGTTCCAAAAAAAAAATTACTTTGAGAATCATCTTAAATTCAATCTTAATCTAAATAAATGAGTAAAAAAGGATAACATTTAGAGCCTATGGTTTGCTACAAAATAGCCCTAAAATTTCAGTTTTTCATAAAATGAACCATCAATTTTACAGTTTGTTACGAAATAACCCCAACAGTTTTCGTGAAATATCCATCAACTTTACATTTTTATTTTTGAACGGCTATCAACTTTACTTAACCTACATTATGCTTCTACTTGAGACATTTTTTTAAAGTTCTCTTAATTGTATACAAATGTTTTTGGGTTATTTTTACTTAACCTAGTATTTCATTTTCTTGATATAGAACTCTTTCCCTACTGAAAAGATGGTGTTGTAGAACTCGTGTTTTCCTGTAAAAAATTGCTTTTCTTTACGATAATCAAGAGAACTTCACAAAAAGTTACATTAAAAGAAATATACGATTTCTTAATAATATAAACAAATTTTATAGTATACAAATTAAAAAGATCACAATACATATTTTGTCTTTTAATATATATATATATATATATATATATATATATATATATATATATATATATATATATATATATATATATATATATATATATATATATATATATATATATATAGACTAAATATCAAATGGGAACCATTTTTTTCCTAAGAACCTAGGAACCTTTTGACTGAAATTTTTTTTATCAAAAAAATGACATAATACACCTAATCGCTTATATTTAAGACATTTTATAAAAAAAATTTGAAAAAAAACATATATACACGAAATGTGTACATATGCACGAAACGTGATCATATACACATTTGCGAAAAAAGTGCATATATGCACATTTCGTGTATACATATTATTTTTCAATTTTTTTTTTGACAAAATGCGAAAAAAGTGTATATATGCACATTTCGTGTATACATATTATTTTTCAATTTTTTTGACAAAAAGTCTTAAATATAAGCGACTAGGTGTATTATGTCATTTTTTTAAAAAAAAAATATTTCAGTCAAAAGGTTCCTAGGTTCCTAGGAAAAAAATGGTTCTTCCTTGAAACGGACTATATATATATATATATATATATATATATATATAGAGTCGAGATCATGAGAGAACCTAAAAAAACCTAGGAACCTAGGAACTTTTTTTCTACACAATATTTTTAAAAAAAAATTGCATCCAATTTTTTTATTTAAAGCGTCTAAGAGATTTCTAAACCCTAAACCTAAACATAAACTTTAAACCCTAAACCCATATGAAAAAAAATAAAAAAAATGATTTTTTTGCATCCAATTTTTTATTTAAAGTGTCTAAGAGATTTGTAAACCCTAAACCTAAACCCTAAACCCTAAAACTAAACCCTAAACCCTAAACCATAAATCCTAAACCCTAAACCCTATACCTAAACCCTAAACCCTAAACCCTAAACCCTAAACCCATATGAAAAAAAATTAAAAAAATGATTTTTTTTGAAATTTTTTTTTGATATCTTCTAGACGCATCATAACAAAAATTTTGGTATATTTTTTTTTTGAAAAATATTGTGTAGAAAAAAAGTTCATAAAATGGATTCTTAGGTTCCTAGACTTTTTTAGGTTCTCAATTGAACTTTACCCTATATATATATATATATATATATATATATATATATATATATATATATATATATATATATATATATATATATATATATATATATATATATATATATATATATATATATATATATATATATATATATAGGGTAAAGTTCAATTGAGAACCTAAAAAAGTCTAGGAACCTAAGAATCCATTTTATGAACTTTTTTTCTACACAATATTTTTCAAAAAAAAAATATACCAAAATTTTTGTTATGATGCGTCTAGAAGATTTCAAAAAAAATTCAAAAAAAAAAATCATTTTTTTAATTTTTTTTTCATATGAGTTTAGGGTTTAGAGTTTAGGGTTTAGTGTTTAGGTTTAGAGTTTAGGTTTAGGGTTTAGGGTTTAGGTTTTAGGGTTTAGAAATCTCTTAGACGCTTTAAATAAAAAAATTGGATGAAAAAAAAAATCATTTATTATTATTATTTTTTCATATGGGTTTAGGGTTTAGGGTTTAGGTTTAGGGTTTAAGGTTTAAGTTTAGGGTTTAGGGTTTAGGGTTTAAGGTTTAGAAATCTCTTAAGCGCTTTAAATAAAAAAATTGGATGCAATTTTTTTTGAAAAATATTGTGTATAAAAAAAGTTCCCAGGTTCATAGGGTTTTTTAGGTTCTCTCATGATCTCGACCCTATATATATAATACTAGTTTAAAACCCGTGTGTTACACGGTTAATAATTATAAAAACTTATATAATAATAAAATCATTTTATTTAATCATTGAAATTAGCAAGGAAAAAGCAAGAAATTGAAAGTAAGATGCTATAACTAACAATTAAATGAAAGCATGTCATTATTTTTTGAAATTTAATCATGATCCTTTGTGTGTTTTAGGATTCTTTAGGCTATAATGTTAATAAGACTTTTCTATGACGTTGTAATTAGCTAAATGAGTGCATATTTGAGCTTCAGTTGATAAATTCATTAGCTAAACTTTAAACATTTGGACTTCAGTGGATAAATATATTATTTAAGCTTATAAGAAAGTAGTTGATATTTTTGGATAACTTGACATGTAATTTTATTGTTTTTTGGAACATGAGAGTTTTATTTAGAAATATTATTTACCTATAACAAAATTAAGAAAATAAAAAGATATTAATATGTTTGATATTGGAATCTAGGTAAGCAACTTTTTCACTATTCAAAATGTAATTATTGAAGTATCAAGTACAAACCAATTATCAAATAATTTTTATAAGTTTCATAATTTTCAAATGATGATATCATTAAGCATTATACATACTAACAATATAAATTGCAACCGTCGAATTAGTTTAAGCACAAAAGGTTACAAACTATTTCATTCATGAATTCTTTTCCACTTCATAAAAGTGCAGATCCAAGATTAGAATATTAACTCCACGTCTAGATAAGAAAATTATGAAAATATAGTTACACAGTATGTAGACAAATAAAAAAATTATATACTATGAAAAAAACATCTTATTTTAAGAGTATGTTGCTATACGTTAGTAAATATATTATTTTAGTATTTTAATTGAAAAAAAAATATATGAATCTCATGATATTTAAAATACAAATAGTAAATTCATATGTTGATTGGTCATATAAAAACATTGTCCAAGTAAATCGTCGAGCCATTATTTATAAGTGACAAATTTACATATATCAAATAATATATAATGATCTATGATATAATATTGTAAGTTTAGTAACCAAATAGATATAAAAAAGTCTGTAGCCCGAATTAGATAAACAAAAATGCTTGTTATACAACTTAACTTACCGTTTCTCAAACAACAATATAATGATTACATATATTAAGCCATTTTTTAATAGGCATTCATATTTATATTTCAAAATTGGGGGTTCCAATCACTATCTATGTACACAATCCAAAATGAACACAATTATCATCTTTTACAATAATTACAAAAAATAGGTGGCTATAAAGTTCATTTTATAAATACTGTGTACCATCTTGGTGAGTGGAAGATGAGTCGAATGTTGGTCAAACTTAGGATGGGCCGACTTAATTTGTTCTATTCCGTTAAAATCCTGCCAAAATAATTCCTAGGAAGATAACAAAAAACCTGATACAACTTCACATGTAGAAATATGAAAGCATGAGAATTCATCCTCTATGATGCCTTGAAATGGGGAGATAATGAAAATCCAAGCTTCCATATTTATTCATTAATTATACACACACAAAGCACATCATACACACACAATACAAACACACAATACATACATCACAAACACACACCAGATGCTTGCCATCTTCAAGCACATAAAACATAAATAAAGAAGCGGTTTTTGGAATCACTAACAGTGATATTAGATCGAAATCTGAAGGTTCTTTCTTGACCTAACTACAAAGATGCGGATTTCTGGAAAGATACAAAATAGAACTTCTAAAGTGGTTTTGGAGAGAAAGGGCTGTTGAAGGAAGACGCCGGTGGTGAATTTCCATTAGAAGCGTAAAACTATGAAAACAACAAAAAGAACAAAAAACTCAACTTAAATTAGATCCGGAAAATCAGCATTCTTTTCGACTCTTTGCGAGTCTATTTTTTCCTTCAATTTTCTCAGATTTGGTAGAGATGAAAGTGAATAGAAACTCACATAAACATATATCCTAGTCAGATACGGAAACTCATCTTCTCCTTCATCGGAAACTCAGATCATCAAGTTCTAACAAACTATTTGATCTGGTGCTACACTGAAGAAGAAAGGACTGAGTTTTAGATATTAAAGGAATTTAGGGAGAGTGACAAAACACAGTTGTGTCATTGCCACACTTAGACCTCAAATTGAATCTGCCCCTTCATGTATAATACAATCATAAGGTTAAAAACTGTAAACAAACCCAAGGTGATATAAAGTACCATAACATTCTACAACCCATCCCTTTACGCTTCCACAAGGATAAGAAGAAAAGTCCACATTCTAACCTGCAACGACATATTCTACTACAAAATAAAACCCACCTGTGAAACAAAACCTGCAAATCAAGAACAATTTCAAATTAAGACTAATTTGTATTTCAGGAATTGCATATAGTTTCAAAATCCAAACCCAAAATTGAAAATTGTTAACATCTTATAACTTAAAATCGAAATCCAAACCCAAAACTGAAATTTTTTAACATCACAAAAAGAAACAGGATGAAATTTGAGATTAGTTTTGGGTTCCATTTCAGAAAACGGATGTACTACTGCGAACCTGTAAAGAAAGGTGATGGAATTAGAGATTAGTTTGGGAGAGATAGAAAGGTGATGGAATTAGAGATTAGTTTGGGAGAGATAGAGTGTGATCGGAGGATGAGGATAAAATTTCAAAATTGAACTGTGATTGAGCTTCACTATGTGCAAAAGGGATCGAATCTCGTCTGTTTATCCTCCCGGCAACGATTTCTGCTGCACACTACTCCCCTACCATCACAACCTCTCCTTCCCTCTCCCGATCGAATCTTGTCCTCTTCATCGCATAGACACGCACACTCAGTGTGTGTGTGGGTGCGTGTTGTGTTTCTACGTTTTCCCAAAGAAGATATCAAACCTGCAAAAGCAAGAACCAGAAATTCAAAGAAGAAGAAGATAAAGATGATTAATAGAATCTGTAATTGGGTGGAACAACCGTTATTGCTGATTGTAGAGGAGAATTTGGTAGAACGTCGTAGGAAGAAAATGATATAAATCGGTTCCTAATTTCTCACCCGTTCCTAATTTATTGTAATCGGTTCCTAATTTCTCGTATGTGGAGTTACAAAAGTGTGTGTGAATGAAGATAACTCACAGTATATTTTGAGCGGGAATGAAGATTAGAGTAGGTCTAGAAACACGACACTTGGCATCTTAAGATATAGAGAATGATCTATAGAGAAGGATGTACACTCACATTAGCATGAGGGATGTAACGTCGAGGTCATGGGAACAAATAGCAAGAAAGATGGAGTTGAAACAGTGAATCGATAAAGATTTTTTGGTTGGATAATTTGGTTTTTAAAAGGAATTCAGAAATTGAAGCCGAAATTAAATGAGATAGAGAGGTGAAAGCAATAATTTTGGCGTAAATTTAGGACTCTTTTCAAAATTGAACGGCAACTCATATAAGCATATATAAAAGTACACGTGTCAGCTTCTTTCAGGCGGGAAAATAAGTTTTAGGAGGCTTAAGAAAATGACAAGTGGCACCTAATGGCTTCCTTTATTATAGTAGATATATATATATATATATATATATATATATATATATATATATATATATATATATATATATATATGGGGATCCGTATAAATTGTTTTTCACAACAAATAGTAATTTCACTATATATCTCTATAAAACATAGGGTCCGTAATTTCACTTGATATCTTACAAAACGTTGGGTCGTTTATAGAAATGATGGTGTTAAATACACATTCTTGATAAATACGTACGGTCTAGTACGGTCAACCATACGGCATTATGATATCGGTCCACCATACGGCATTATGATATTAGAATCACCCTTACGAAGATGGTACGAAAAGGGCTATAACGGCTACATTGACAAAATCCAAAGGCTAGTATATATGGTTTTTGATTAGGGTCCTCAGACCCCAGATTTACTGACCAGACCCCCTAATAATTACTTTTTAGGTAAAAATTTAAAGTCAAAGCTGTTACTTTCTTTTCAGCATTTACAGACTGTCAAAACTTCACCTTTTCAGTCATTTAAATATTTATTTATTCTTTCTAGAGACTGTCAATGACTTCACATTTTCAGTCATTTAAATATTTATTTATTCATTCTACAATTTCAGTCGACTGGACTTCACAACTAAATGAAATCAGTTGTTAACAACCAGTACGTCTTATTTTTTTATTTCACCATTATAAACTACTCCGACCATCTATTCCGGTAACCTTTAACAGCTAACCTGCCGGAGATTATACAGTCAACCAACAACTCCGGTGACCACCACCAACCTCTCCGGCTAACTGGTCTGGTAGCAAAGAGAGAGAGAGAGAGAAGGTAAGAACGGATTACAGAGGGAAGGAAAGAAACCGTCGGCCTCTCCGGCTAACTGGTCCGGTAGCAAAGAGAGAGAGAGAGAGAGAGAGAGAGAGAGAGAGGGTAAGAACGGATTACTAAGGGAAGGAAAGAAACCGTCGGCGGCGGTTGCGGTGGCGGTGGTGTACCAACGGTGGCAAAAAATAGAAACAGAGGGAGAGAGAGAGAGTAGATGTCAGAGAAATATGAACAGACGACTTGAGAGTAGAAGTCCTCCGGTGACCTAAAACCGGCGGTGTTGGCGGTCTCCGGCGGCGGCGAGGAAGTGGAAAGGAGCCGAGAGTTGTAAAGCTTTTCAAATGAGTTTTTAGGGTTTTAGTTTTTATAGGATGAATTTAGGGTTTCTAGGGTGTTGGGGCTTTTTTTGGGTTTGGGTTATTTTTTTTTTACGAAAATGGGCTCATTTTTTTTACAGTATTGGGTTATAAATTATTATTATTATTCAATAATTAGGGTATGATTGTAGCTATTTATGGAAATTTTGAAGAGTAATCACGCACTAACATCAAAGCAATTTTATCAGTTTTCTCTAATCAAAGATTGGATGACCACCATTTACAAGGATCTTAGAAAGTTACCGGAGCAGATTCATCAATATCTTTGATGTTGTACCCAGAAAATATAGATAGTTTCCTTTATTATATACCGCCAGTATATAATAAAGATACCAAAAGAAACACCATTTTTCCATTACACGAACTAGACAATCTCATTAAAATAAAATATAAATATCAAATTTTTACATGTTACTTTGACGAAAGTTGAACTTATAATAAACACATGAAGAGCATCACACGTCACAAGGTTCAAGAAAATGCTGCAAATACCTAAGCCCGTCATCAACCCCAACGTATCTCCAACTTACAATACTCAACACCCCTACACACACCCTCTCCACCACCTTCTTTTGACCCTCCTCCCTCATAACCAACCTCATATCCGCCACCATCCCACTTGAACCACCGCAGCTCGATGCACAGCAACACCCTGGTGCCGGCAGCTCGGCCGAGAACCACCCATCTGTACCCGACACAAAACTTCCTTTACATTTGCAGTCCATCATCGTGAAAACACCTTCAAACCCTCTCAATACAACATTCCATGTCACCTTCGTCTCCTCCAACACCTCAAACCGCAGCCACTTCTCGTGATCACGAACGTCGAAATCAAAACGGAACAAGGATTTCGGGTCCAGCGGCAGCGCGGTGCCGGGTTTAATTAAGGTGACTGGCGGCGACTTTGAGTTGCTCACGGTTATTATGAAGAGGAGATTTTGTAGGGTGATCCGGGGTTTTGAAGGCGGTTTTTGGCGGCGTTTGGTTGACGTGAGCCCAAGGGCGAAGAGACGGTGGTAGGGGAGGGATGGAGCGACGGTGGAACGGAGGTGGGAGAGAGAAGGGAACTGGGTGGTGCAAGGGCGTTCCCAGAGGTGGTCGGAGGACATGGCGGAGCACCATGATTTGGAAACGCAAGAGGCGATTGCTAGGGTTTTGGGGTCAAGATGGTTGGCAACAAGATCTAGAGCCTGCCATGGAATCGTTGACGACGGTAGCGACGCGGTACGAGTTGCCATGAATGAAATGTGAATCCTAAGTTACTGCACTCTATCACCGAAAAAGTAGAGTGATTTATAGGATTTGATGGGGATAAGAAGGCTTTGTGCAGGGTTGACACATGGTGCGATATAACTGTTTATGCATGTAGCGTGCTAACACGTGTGCATGATCCATGAATGAAGCTCACACGTGTGAATCAAAACATACCCTCTAACAGTGGTTTGTTAGTTATCTGGAAAAGGAGACCGAGAAATAACGAAAGAACAAAGTTTGCGATTAATAGACACGACGTTTGTGCGAAAATATAATCAAAACTTAACTAAGCAAATGAAATATATAAAAATGATATGAATATTATTATTGGTGTTCTAAATCGTATTTTTTGAGAGTGGTCATTTTGAGATTGAAATAGAATTTTAATATAAAATAATCTATTTTGAAGTGTTTAAATCTCAAATGATTGCAATCAATGACAAGTTCATGGTAATAGGGTAAATTAATAAGAGGTTGATCTGGCGATCACGACATAGAAAGGGTTATTCACTTATTATTCTATAGATTAAAGGATTAATAATATAAAAACTACTATAATTTGAGTAAAATTCTGGTTTAACCACTATATTTTTTTTTGTTCCATAAAAATCATTCACACTTTCAAAAAAAATCATATTGAGCACTGTTCATTTTATTTTATAACTTTTAACGATTTTTTTCATCGAAAGATTATGTGAAAAGTTTCATATCGACATTTTAAACAAATATTAGAACTTCATTGCAGTGTAAATGATACATAATGTTGTCTACATATAATTTTAGTTTTCGTAACTACAACTCTTCGGCCACGTTGTGAATGCATAGAGTGTCCAAGTGAATCCACTAAATTTTGAATGTGACGGGGGTAAGAAGTGTTCCGATTTGGCAACATATAACCATGACTTTAATTTGTTATAGTGGTCGCAATGTATCTTTTTGAAAATATGAGTGGTTTTTACGAATTTTTTTGAAAGTATGAGTGGTTTTTTTAGAACAAAAAATATATAGTGGTTAAACCGGATTTTGACCAAACTGTAGTGGTTTTTATGTTATTAGCCCTAGATTAAAATACAACATCTTCTCTAGAAGAATTGAGGGGTGGGGGTGGGAGGGGGGGTTAACGGGGTGTTTTTTTTTAGTGGGATGCTTGTCTGTCGTTGGTCCATGTGTGGTCTCTCTTTTGGCCCACGTGGTGCTTGCTTCCCTTTTTGCTGTCATCTACCTTTTCATTACAGGTTGACTCATCATCCCCGACTTACTCTCTTGACAAAACGGCCACATCTAATTAAGCCGCACCACCACATCTATTCGGCACCATCACCACCATCGCAGACTCTCCCAGTCATCGTTCTCTCAACTTAACGCCTTCTGATCTTTGTCTCTTTTCGATTTCTAGAGCTTTGGTTGAACAGGAAACCACATTCTCTCTCTCATTCCTTCCATCTCTTTAACCCTAGACCCAATCGGGCGTCACACCTGACCTTGCAGCTTACTAATACTGAAGTTGAATCATACGGTTGAACAAGGTCATTCAATCCAAGGCTCTAAAAGATAGAATTTAGTGAGTTTGTTTTCTGATTTCAATAAGGTAAGTATTTGTTATTTTTGTTAGTTTTATGTATCAATTTTTAATAAAACAATTATACACGGTTCAATTAATGAATAAAATTTAACTAATGAAACTAGCGGTTTATTGAATTCAACATTTTTAAATTTCATGCTAGATTACTTCATACAAGTTTGTGTTCATGACTGTTGGTCGTTCATAAAATGTTCTGAATGTTTACCATTATTGCATTAGGCGGTAAGGAAGATGATGAGTTTATAGAGAGTTTCAACATGTATCAACATGACTTTACGGTTTTAGCTATCAATTCATTGCTCGGTTGGTTTTCTAGATAAAGTTCATGATCTCACAGCAACGCCTTCGTAGGCTTCAATTGATTTGTAAATAATCAACCACAATTAGCAAAATATACTCTCACTGATGAGTTTATTATTTAATGGAAAATTAGTGTGTATTCCCGGCAAAAAGTACATAAATGTATTCTTGGACTCACTTAATGATGATGAAATTGACATTAATCTTTAGGAAAATGACAACGCCTAGTAATATCAAGTATTTTAGTCGTTGTTGAGCTTTATTATTGATGATTTTATATTATATATGCTTTGGTATTCTTACTTTTTGTCTCAGTGCTTGTTTGGAAATAAAAGTTACAAGCAGGGGTTAAATGTGTACAAAATGGAAGAAGTTTGGAGATAAAGACAAAAACAGTCGCCTGAACACGCGCGCCGCGGATATGTATGTGGGCGTGCCGCACTGAGTCAACGATAAGGCGGTGGAAGAAATTCAAATGACGAAAAATCGGGGATAAGGCTACACGCGCGCCGCGGATATCAGAGTTGCGCGACGCGGTCACTAATTTTCCACAACTATAAATAGAGGCCATTAGGTCGAAATCAACAGGCAAGGAACGACCCATAAGGTGGACTTAAGGCTTCTTTGACTCCAAGATTCGGATTTCAGCAGCCATTCGTGGTATTTTATGTTTCTTCATTTATTTTCATTATTAGTTCAATTGTTCTTAGTTATTAGCTTAGTGTTTCTGGGTGTGACAACCAGTAGCAATAGGTTATAGCTTTTTATTTTCGTTGTTTACTATTTTGGATGCTTTGGATTTGAGTTTATGCAAGTTAATCATTCGGTTAATGTTTATTTGCTCTTTTTACATTTTTATTGCTTTGGATGTGTTTGGATTGTTCTTGTTGTTCTGGATTTGGATCATACTTTCTGATTTCAGTAAACAACCTTAGTTTAGGAATTGATTTGGTTTAGTTTGGTTAATGCTATATTTGGTTTTTGACAATTGTTTGAGTTTTATGTTTTTGGACTGTTTTTGGGAAAGTAGAGATTAGTCCCTCTGATTGTAGCGTGACACTGCAACTGGTAATCTATCACCTATCTTGACCACGAAACTCATGTGGATCGACCCTGACTACCACTGTACTAGTGAGAGTGATGTTTTTACTATTTTTGACCGCACGACAACCTAGGCGTGTCAGAAAGCGAGAATTTTTATATTATTCAAGATTTTAACACATGATGATAAAGTAGCATCTGCAAGTGGTGAAGCCTAAGGGGGCATCCATGCATACCCATGAATGAAATTTTACTGACTTTTGTCATGTAAAGAAAAAAAGAAAATCATAATATGATGCCTAATTGCCCAACTTTTGCTTATTTTTATTACGTAAATTGACCTTATTTTCTTTTAATTGTGATTATTTTTGTATCCTTTCTGACCTTCTCAGGAAACTCCATAAGTTGAAGAAGACTATAGACAATGGAGTTGGCACAGAAATGTTAGTATTCTCTTCCTTCTTTAATCAAGAATGTAATCTTTTAGATAAATATTTTCTGTATTCACCAAGATTAATAACAAAAATTATACGTTTGATATCAACTCATTATGGGACGGTTATGCTATACTATCCCATTAAGATTTCCTTTGATTCTTTGGGAAACAAAATAGAGTCTTGCATTAGACGTGTTGCTGGATCTAATAAAAATTGAAAGTACATTGGTATTTTATGCATCAACTGTTGATAGAAATTTAATTGGACATATTTTCAATGTGCAATGTTGTCAAAACTCTTAGAAATAGCAACTTACTTTCTTTATTTTTTTCTGGAAATAACATCACGTGTAAATTTGAAAATTAAATACATCGTGTAAGTTTAGCAATACTTTCAATGTTGAATGTTTTTAACTAAATGGTTACATGTTCTATAGGAAACAATAATGCACTTTCATTTTTGGTGTATGATGGCATCTCGCTTTTGTTTATTTCTATTACAGCTTTGGAAGTTGGATTAGTTGGAGAAAAAAGACGTGGTCGAAATAGATGACGATGAAAAATACAATAAAGATGATGGACAACAGGAAGTGATTACACAAGAGGTAAATAAATAGTTTCATTTTTTTATTCTTAATACAAATTCCATTGATGATATTTATCAAATTTCAGATTTCTGGCAGTTGATTGTTAGAAATTAGCTCTGGTTTGGATTATAACTCAAAGGGGTTTCTATAAGACTTTTGGGGTGGGGGGTTAAGGGGGTGATCTGTTTGTTTAGTTCTATTCGCTGCCAACTACTGATATTCTCTTATATTTTTAATGTTTGGGTGATCCGATGTTGACATGTTGCTTTCGTGAATGATTAGGCAGTTGAGATTAATCTCATTTTTGGTTTATTAATATCTTCTTATTCTTAAGTTCGGATGTATAAAAACCCCCAAGTGTAAGAAATTAGATAATCGGTATTCCATGGTCCATGAAATTATGAGAAATAGATGTTCATATTTTCTTGATTTATGGTCAATTCCATTGAAGTCCCTTTCAATTGGCAATACAATAGTATACCTAAAACCTTGACAAAATGACATAAAGATTCACAAAAGCTTAGAATGATAATTTGGTTGAACAAAATAACATAAGGATTCACAAGATGACACTATTTATTCTTAATAAGCATTTTATCTGCAGACTCATGGACTAAGAGTTGGGCAAGAAACTGCAAAGAAAACACTTGGATTCATAGAGGTATTTGATGTTTATATTATCTAGGACTAAATACAAGAAATAGCAATGTACTTTCGTTTACTGGTTTATTATAACATCCTACTTTCATTTCATTCTTTTACAACATGATGAGATAAAGAAGAATCAAGTATGTCGGTAGATTTGGAGGTACCATAATTTATTTTTTGATACATGACGTAAAGACACGAATGGGCAAACAAAACGACACCCCTTCAATTAAATCGAAAACCTACCAGGATCTGGGAAAACAACGCGAACCGACCCACCCGACCCACTTAACAGGCTGGGCCACCCACCGATCTGACCCGATCTGTGCATAGCACGGATCCAAACTAGTTCACGTTAATCGACAAAGATGATATGGATTTCCTTATCGCCAATCGATCGTTTCCTATCTATTTCCCTTTCCCACCATGCCGATGAACAAGGAATCGGTATTTTTTAATTGGTTTAATAAATAAAACAGTTAAAGAAAAATGAAAAAATTAATAATTGTAAATTGGTCTTTTTACTGGCCAATGGACTACTTCTGCAAGCTAAACGAAACCTTGAGGACTCATAAAGTGAAATTTCAAAGTTGGACTCTTATTGAAAGTTGGGCCAAACCACAGAGACCAAAACTGTAATTTATTCTTTTTTTGGTGTTGCGGAATGAAAACCTCAAGCGAACGTATGTAACCCTCCTTGTGTTACACTATGTTCTTGAGTCCATTTAGCTAATGAAATGGAAATATTTGGAAGGGTTCCAGCTCTAAAACATGTTCTTAAGATTTTTTTAAGAGGGGGAAGGGGATGGGATGGAAGAGAATGGAAGTAAAAAGAGGCTATTTTTCACCAGCCCACTTTTGGGAGGGTTAGAAAGGGAAAACTCTTAAATTACTTATTTGCCCTTACTATTCACCTTCATCAAGTTACAACTTTAACCAAAATCGTAAATTCCCCTTCCATTCCCCTCCAACTCAAGAACGCAAATGCTTAGCTGTATTTCCCTTCTATTTACTTCCCTTCCTTTTCCTTCCATTTCTTTCTGTCCCTTTCCATTCATTTAAAAACTAGAGAACATAGCGTTAAGCCCATGCTTTAGGTACATGGTGAATTATGGTTGGTTAGTTCTTATTTTTTTGTTTCTTCTATAAATATGAGATTTATGTGACGGATATTCAATTTTGTGCATAAAAACAAGGTCTCCATACTCATTTTTGCATAACAAGCTTACCAAATATCCAAACAGACCTTCACCTACAAAGGTGTTGGAAATGAACGCAGTTCTTCCGGTTATGAAAAGTTGATACTGCCCTCCACAGACCACATTTTAATAAAAACAATATGAAAAGGTATGCACATGTGAGTGTTTAAATGATAAGGTTTTTGGGTTTTGTTTATAATTGGTTATTTTGGTCTCTTATTGATTTATTCAGAGATAGTTGTGATGAGTTGACATCATTTTCGTGCACGTGTTCTCTCTTCTTGGTAATTTGACATCCAACATTTGTCTTGAGTGTGGATTGTATCATATCATGCTTTTTTTCAATGTAATGTGCAGTAACATGATGAAAACTTTGTACTAGATATTTCTTCTATATTATGTCAATTCTAAAATTATGATGTAGATGCTAGAGTTTTCTTAAAACTGTTCCTTTTAACCTCAAAAATAATGAGGAAACTAAAGATTTAATAGAACACAAGAGGGTTATACATTTCATGAATCACGTGTGTTACAAATGGAACAAGCATAAGACTAACACCATGAACCACCAAGTTTCCAATTCTAAAATTATGTCTTTGTGATCTAAGAAATAAAGGTGTATGTGTGTGCACCCACAAGATGGCTATGGTCAACGATAGTTATGCTTCCTCTATATCAATGTATACCTCTAAGCCCAAATTAACACCATCATTTTATATAAATATGGGTATGTAATAAGTGGTAATTTTATGAAAATTGTAGGATATTGCAACTTTTATGTCTATCAATAATGATTCCATACAAAAGGAACCCTTGATAGTTGTTGAAACAATCCAATCTTCAAACTAGTATAATACCAAAATGATAAACGCGGTTCAAACAATGTTGTGAGCATCTTATTTTTAGACAATAATTTTAGGGTAAAATTGGGATTTTGAATAGAAAAGTTGAATTAACTTCAAAATCTGGTGTCAATTGTTTTTAGTTTTTATAGGATCAGATGTCATTCATACGAGTCTATTATGTGTGTTGATGTCAGTGTTGCTA
Source organism: Cichorium intybus (assembly GCA_023525715.1). Taxonomy (NCBI): domain Eukaryota; kingdom Viridiplantae; phylum Streptophyta; class Magnoliopsida; order Asterales; family Asteraceae; genus Cichorium; species Cichorium intybus. The sequence continues at coordinate 17,326,030 of CM042009.1, forward strand.
TGTGTTAAATTGCTTATGTGTGTGTGTGTGCGTGTTTGTGTGTGTGCTTGTAGTTGTGAGTCCATTTCATTATGAGTCCACTTTATTGTATTCGTAGCATTTGATTACATGTTTTCTTTCACCTTGCTACAATAGTCATATTTCATTGATATCTATGTTTTAAATACACGAACACGAAAATAAATGGGTTTGGGTCATAAAGGGGTTGACCTGCATAACCCATTTATTAAACGAGTTGTGTCCGGGTTGATGGTTAGGTTCGCGGGTTGACCCGTTAATCCGTATATTTATAATACTTCAATAAAAATATTTTTTAAAGAAACCAGATAAGAGTAATTCTGTAGTCTAGGAATCAAATTCGTTATGAGTCATGTCTTCACCCACCAACCCCTTTAATTATATGGGTTAGACGCGTCGTGTTGTGTCAAGCTTATTCGGGTTCATGTTAAAGAGCATGACCGATATAATTATATTCGTCATGTAGTTTGACTCGCCAACTCGAACACGACCCGATTGCCACCACTCTATTTTATTTAAATCGAGACCATTTGTGTGTTGAATTTGAGGATGATGATGCTGGACTCCTATCTCGGAGAATATTTAGTAGCATTAAAATTTTCTTTTACATAAAAAAAAATGTTGCTAAATTTGATTTTTCCCCTTCCAAATCCCAACTATTTATTTATTTAGGGTATGAAAAACAAACATGAAATACATAAAAGCATACCTGATTTTATGGAATACGACTTCATGGAGACTGTAAGATGGAGAAGGGGGACAATGGCTAAGGTTTCTGAAGGAAGTCGGTGGATGAGATGGGAGTGCGTTTTCGGGTTCAACACCGAGAAAAAGAGAGAGATAGAGAGGGAGAGAGAGAGTGTGTGTGAGAGAGAGAGAGAGAGAGAAATGGTATGTTTTTATGGGGGTGAATGCAGCAAGTCGCAATGAGATTATGGTGATGGTGTGGTTGACGTGGTGGTGCGGTAATCTCTTAAAGGTGGAACATCAGTGGCATCTTATGGTGGTTAGAAGGAGAATATGAGTAGTGGTGGGTTTTTATGGTTTTTATGGTGGGGAGACGGGAAAGACGCTAAATACAAACAATAAATTGAATGGGTTTAGGGTAAAACAGGGAAGTTTGTTACTCATAGCTGTAATTTACGTATTAAGAGATTGATATTTGTAGGGAAAATGATTTATTAGGGTAACCAACTATTTAATTTGTTCACGTTTGATCACTTTTTTGTGTTTTATTTTCCATTAAATTATTTATTTTGTTCATTATACATCCTTATGACCGGAAATAGCATGTTACAACCTAGTTGACATCTACATGACAAATAGGTGGCATCTACATGACTTTTTAGGTTTGGAAAAATGACTTATAAGGGTAACCAACTATTTGTGTTGTTCACGTTTGGTCATTTTTATTTGTGCTTTATTTGTCATTAAACTATTTATATTGTTCAACCTAAATCCTTATGACCTACAATAATAAGTAGTGTCAGTTTAATCACTCAATGTCGTAATACAAATATTATGTGGGTTGATTACATGTAGCAATGTCTTCACCCCTGAAATTTGTATCCTACCACATTATACAGACACACAACTAGGAAATATATAATTTCTACACTACAAATCTTCCATTTGAAAATGGTTATTTAATCACCTTATAGCAAGCTACAGAATACCCATGAATCGGTGAAATATGAATGATCAATTGATAAATCAAACGGGCCATTAAGCATGCTACGCGATCGAGTCCAAACCCCAAGTGTTTTTTGAAAAAGGAATATGAGTTATAAGGATAATGATACATATAATCACCCACATAATACTTGTATCACGACATTGAGTGATTGAACTGACACTACTTATTATTGTCGGTCATAAGAATTTAGGTTGAACAATATAAATATTTTAATGATAAATAAAGCACGAATAAAAAAGCAAAGTGACTAAACGCGAACAAATCAAATAGTTGGATACCTTTATAAATCATTTTCCCTAACTTCAAAAGCCACGTAAATGCCACATATTTGCTACATAGATGACAATTAAGTTGTAACATGCTATTTCCGGTCATAATAATGTATCATGAACAAAATAAATAAGTTTAATGGAAAATAAAGTACAAAAAAATGAAAATAACAAAATGTGAACAAATCAAATAATTTGTTACCCTAATAAGTCATTTTATCATATTTGTATACGCTTTAGAGCTTGTATTTTATGCATAATAATTTGAACGTCTTAAAATTATATTATTATTTTATACAAGAATCCAAGTTTACTTTATAATAGTATATAAAAGTATATAGATATTACTCTCAGTAAAGGGCATTGTTGTTCAATGTAATTTGTCTATTATATATTTATATCAATTACTCTTGCGTTTTGTATATCTGTATTGTTTATATCCTAATGTTGAATAACATAGTGTATTATTTTTATCGTTACATAGCATTTTGTATTGTTTGACCGATATCTAAACTCAAGCTTGGGACAAACGAACAAAGAGGAGAATCAATCATATGGTGAGAGTTGGAATAAGGCACCAACCACTAACAAGATGCAAAATCATATGCTCACTTACGTCCACCTTTCTTTGATATATCTTGAAAAGTTCACTTAAATTGCAATCATACAAAATTCTAAAATATATCCAAACCTTTTTGGCTTTTGCGTATTGCTTTTTATGGGTATAACTGAAATAACATTATTTATTTGTTTATACGTGTATTATAGAATTTTACTATGCTATTATTAATTCCTGTTTTACTAAATTGAACTTCTAAAACGGTATCATGTTATAGCACAGCAATTTTGATTTTTTTTCATTTAAATATTATAATTTAAAATTTCTGTTCAATTATATCAGTGTACCTAACAAGTTTTGCTATTTGCTGAGAGCTAAAAACTGTTAATGGGTAGTTAGAAAACTAAATCTTTTATTTTTATAGAGGTGTTAAATGCATATTGATTCCTACCTTTTATTCCTACTCTTGTTCCTACCCATGTGAAATTATGACAAATGTCATATTTAATAAAACCAATAATATTTTAATACACATGTCACAATTTAACTTGGATATGAAGATTAGTAGAAATAAAATGTAGGAACAAAAACAATTTCTCAATGCATATATTTCTTTACTTCGGGTTTTTTTCTTAGACTTTAAAAGTTGGACCGAACATACTATAAAGTTTAAAAAGTATATTGTATTTAAATAACGGTATTATAAATAAATATGCTTTTTAAAATACAATATTACGATAAAATGAATTGAAACTAAAATACTATATTAAACAAATAAAAAATATATATTGTACTTTTGTATTTAGCCCTATTCGGTTTTAACTAGTTATAACTTATAAGTGTAAAGTTTTGTTGATCTATCTTTATATGGATAATCTTAAGAATAACCGTATCACTGTTGACATTATCCTATGTATATATTATGTACTTTGCTTTAATTTGCAAAAAGTTATCTCTCGTCCTTCGGGTCCAAAAACTACAGAACTGAACCTGAAAAATGGAAAATACTAGAACCAATAAACAAACCATAAACCTTATTCGGCTCCAAATCGCTTCCAGTTCTGGTTCACTTTAGGTTCCAGATTAAATAATTGGTTCTTTTGCTCATCCTTAGTTGAGTTTTGGAGCCTGCTATCCCATTAACGTCATAGTCCCTTTAGAGGGCAGTTCATATATCAGATTTAACATATATCATAGTTGTGAACAATAAGTTTGAAGCACAACTATAAGGGGTAGAAAAGAAGCTAAGTTATAGACGTTATTCGAAGTGTAGGCAGGAAGTGGAGCCTGGATGAGAAGCGGAGTTCAGAGTTTTCGCAATATAGCCAAAAAAATAAAGCCCAACTACGGGTTGCAGAACTCAACACTTGAGATTCACCTTTGGTATATTCTAAGCTTCTTTTTTCCTTGATGGTCATAAGCAGCCCTAGAGTTCAAGTTGTGAATTAACCTAAAAACTTAGGGACCGAGTTATGTTCGTTCATGGGATAGTTTATGTTGGTGATGTCATAGACCTATGGGTGTTATCATCGAAAGAAAACGAAGTTTCGCGTACTCCTCAAGATGATCAATAATGTATATTTCTAGTTCGCATATGGATATAACTTAATTAATCTGATAAAGTACACCACACTAAATGCTTATGTTCACATTTTTCTTCACATCTTTATTATCATGTTTGTGTTTGTTGAAGTTGTTCTTAATTGCAACATATGGTATTAGAGTTATGATTGAAGATAAGAAAGATTAAGATCAATAAATTCAAAGGTCCTGTTTTGACTTTTGGAAGATGCAAATTGAAGATTATATCTACCAAAAAAGTTAAACTTGCCTTTGAATGAAAGAAAACCCTAAGTGGTGAAGTGGGAGGATTGGTATCTGTTAAATCGGCAAGCTCTTGGTGTGGTCAGGTTCAATGAGAAAATAACGTTTTGGCTAATCAAGGCTTTGTCTAAGATGTATGAAAAACCTCGATGACAAATAAGGTTTCCGTATCCGACAGACGGCAAATACGACGCTGAAGGAAAGCATCTTAGTGACATATCACGTCAACGATTTTAATTAAACAATATATTGGTTTATATATATATATATATATATATATATATATATATATATATATATATATATATATATATATAAAGTTTGAAGATATAGTCAAGGCATTGGTGTTACTATCATTATTGCCCGAGACCTAGTCCACTCGAGAAAAGAATACCTCTAATCAAGTATTCTCTTTTAGCAAATTATTTGTTACTGACTGGTAACGGAGAACCAAAACCTTATCCAAAATCCCCGAGGATGAAAGACTCTAGACAGTGGATGAATAATAGATGGATTAGTTGAGCTCACTTGACAAGAGCCATACTTTATCCTTGGTTAAGTTACCAGCCAGGAATAAGGCACTTCCGAATAAGTAGGTATTCAGAATCAGTGATGAGAATGATGGAAAACATAAGTGCAATGCCAGATTGGCAAAAAAAAGGTTCCGACTGAAGAAGATAGTACATTACAATGAAATCTTCTCTCCAAATATAAAGATAGCCACAATTAGATCGATCATTGGTATTATGGTTGCACAAGATTTGCATCTAGAGCAGCTGGATGCGAAGACAACATTTTTTCATGGTAACCTTGATAATGATATCTACATGGAACGACCAAAATGTTTTCAATTTGTTGAGAAAGAAAACCTGGTGTGCAAGTTGAAAAAAATAATATGGTTTGAAGCAACCTCCAAGGTAGTTGTATTTGAAGTTTGATGATTTCATGAAAATGAATGGTTATAAGAGATTGGAAAGTGATCATTACTTCTACCTAAAGCAATTTGGTTTCTCTTACATTATCATCTAGTTATATGTTTATGCATGTTGGTTTCTAGATATGACATGTAGGATATCAACAAGTTGAAAAAGCATTTGTCTAAAGAGTTCAAGATGAAGGACGTGTGAGTTGCTAAGTAGATTCTTGGCATAAGCATACTCAGAGTAGTTTGGATAAGGTTAACATGGTATTGTATCGACCACTATTTTGGAAACTATGTATCGTACCAACTATAGTTGGTACAAAAATGTAGCTACCAATACTGTATTAAACATACTTGGTACAAGAAGTTTGGCTACCAACAAGTTTGGTTAATACAAATTGGTAAAGGTATATACCAAGAACATAAACTAATGTGAACAATTTTCATTTACTAACAAATTTGTTGAAGTGATTTTATAAATTACTAAAGATTTTTTTAAGTAATTTAGCATAATGTAAATGTTTTGAGTAATTTAGCACAACAAAAGGTTGATCAGCCTCCAACTAGGAGATTGTGGAGTTGTGAAGCATGATAACCTATTGATCACATAGCCGCTTCAAAAGCGGTTCATATATCAAACTTAACATATATCATAGTTGTGGAAAAAAAGTTTTGAAGCGCAACTGTTAGGACAGAAGAAAAGCAAAACTGCAGATGTGGTCTGAAGCGCAGCTAGGAAATGGAGCTTCAGACGAGAAGCAGATTTTAGAGTCTTGGCAGCATATCTCAAACAACAAAGTGCAACTGCAGGTTGTGGAGCTCAACACTTGACCATTTTGGAGTCTCTTTATTTCTTATGGATTAATTTTAAGTCATAAAAGTATACTCATTTGAAAAAAACACATATACTAATATATTGAGTTTGAAACCTAGAATAACCCATTTCAAACTAGGTAATATAATTTCAGTAGATGCAAGAAATTTGATCATTTATTATAATTCTCAATAATTATATGGTCATTTTTAGATATTCTCTGTTATTAGCTTATCCTTTCTGGTTAAATCATTATAATTATTGTTTTAATCAATAGTGAACGACTCCAAATGTTAAACATCTTTTTTATAACTACTTGATCTAAATCTACTTTCACATTTATCAACCTAGTTTGAGATGAATTCAATTAAGTTAGGATGATGAAAATTTATAAGTATAAAAAACAGGATTAAATTCTACACTAATATCGTCTAATTACGTATTTAAATATTTTTCAAGAGTAAATTACAGTTTTTGTCCATATGGTTTGCAAGTTTTTACACTTTCGGTCCATGTTTTAAATTTTCACAGTTTGGGTCCCTGTGGTTGACATTTTATTGCCATGCTAGTCCTTGAAATAGACTAGATTAAATTTTTTAATTTCTTTTTCCTTTTTATTTTAACCTATTAATTATTTTAGTAATTTTAAAAAAGAAAAATCCCACCACCCCCACTCCCACCCCACTACCCGTGTCTCTCTCCCCCTGTCTCTCTCTCTCTCCCTTTCTTTTCACCTTACCACCGTATACTCTCTAGTTTCTTTTGATCGATCTCTATTTCAATGGGAGACGAACCAATTATACCTTCCACTCCTCAACACAATGACTTGACTTCTTTAGCTAAAGCCATCTATTTACCATATGATATTGACTTTAATAGAGGTCCTACTCGTCGATTATTGAATGAGTACACCATGGTTTAATGCAATAGGTATCCTCTATCTCTTTGTATATAGGGATAAATATGTTGCTTCATGTATAGGTCTAAACAAATGCTTAATCTTTCAATGCAACTGAATTGCCACTGATACTATCCTATTCGCAAGCATTTGGTTCTACAGATAAAATGCTTTATGGTGTCAATTTCGCATCTGCTGCCGCTGGAATTCTCGATATCACTGGACGAAATTTTGTAAGTTCAAATTCCCACAGGCCACAACACTGTGCTAGAAGATGATCTAGCATATAATTGCTTAAGGTACCAACTTTATGGTACCGGGGTTCAAGTTAATTAGCTTCTCAATGGTTCCATCGTCTGCAACTATAGTTTTGAACATAACAGATGGCTATTTTAGTAACTTCTACATCGCATTAACCAGATAATTCTTGGGTGTAGGTGGGAAGAATCTCGTTCAATCAATAAATTAAGAACCTCCAAAACAGTTTGGATCAATTAAGTTATGCGTTGGGCGCAGCCAATCTTGGTCATGTCCTCTCTTGTTGCATTTTCTTTGTAGGAATGGGTAGTAATGACTACCTAAACAACTATCTCACGCCCAATTACCCAACCGCAACTTGTACGACGACAACCTATATGCTGATATTTTGATTGTTGACTTCTTATTTGACAATTTGGATACCAAGAAACTACTAAATCTCTTGATGTTAATCAACAAACGATTGTGGTGGACGTACACGGGTTATGTTTCTTTGAGAGAAAGAGCATGAGAGAGAGATGAGGTAGTGGGCGTAGCGGGGATGAGGGTGGGGTGTGGTGGGATTTTCATTTTAATTACTAAAATAGTTAATATGTTAAAAAAAAGGAAAATAAATTAGAAACAAGGGTCTAGACTTTTTACATAGACCAGAGACCAACACTGAAATAAAATACCAACTATAGACCCAAACTATGAAAATTTAAAACTTAAATTGATACTGTAAAACATACAAACCATGGAAACAAAACTGTAATTTATTCTATTTTCAATCTATATCGATGATCTACGTATAATAAAAAAAAATTTATTGTTTATTAAAATCACCCACTGTTTATACTTTATACTTTGTGTTAGACGGGATGTAATGAACTAAACTGTAGAACAATAATACTTCGATTGTCTCTTTCAATATTGCATGATCATTTATAAAAATAAAAACAAAAAAAGAGAAAAGGAAAAGAAATGATCCAATGTGGTGGAGCCCTAATCATGTCAGGGCTTGTCGCGTAGCTAACTTCGGACCCACCATTAAACCGACCCAAAAAGTCACCTTTGGATTAAAAATAGACACTTAATCTCGTCCGTTGATTCCCACGTAATTATCCATCAACTCACTGATGGGGTCCACGCACCTTCCCGTCACTTTCTCCCATTTAAAATTCAACACGTGTGAGTCAAGCACGTCGGCTGACGCAGCTTCGGATATAATTCAATGGGCTGGTTCGGCACCGAACCTCAGGCTTGGAATTCTTCCAGTTCTGACCTATAAATACTCGTGTCGTTGTGTCTTTGCATCTTATCTGATTGCCCGAGCCGAAAGCTCCGAACCACATTTCGCTTTTTAGATATTTTTCGTCTATTCATCTGAGGTATATTTACTGCAATTCTGCTTTACTGAATTTGAATCGACTGTTGATCTTCCATTTTTTTGATCTGATTTCCTCTTTGTTGCGTTATAACTTGTGATTCGGTCGACTGATTGAGTTGGATGATCATCGAAGTTTGCGCTTAAATTTCCTAAAGTTTTATGCCTGATTTCGAACTTTTAATATAAGAACTTGAATCGCGATGTCATGTCAAATTGATTTTAGGTTTTAAATTTCTGATATTTTGATCGATCATTGATTTTTATCCGATTATATGGTTTGGATTTTAGATTTGATCATTAAAAAAGGAAAAGGTTGAAGTTTTACTGTTGACTCTTAACGTCGTCTGTCTATAATAAGCGGTTTAGGAGAAATGGATTTAATTTGCTTTTGCAATCTGACGATCTAGCTCCATATTTTGTTCTTCCGTTCTTATATTACCGCCATCTTGTATTCATGTGTGAGGATCCTTTATTTTGGACTTTGTGGTAGTTCAGAGTATTTGATCATTTGATTTTCTACTCGACTTTGATCTTGAAATATTGATGCTTTAACTAAGATTTGACATGAAGTGATGCGTTCAAAACGTTGCAAAATAACGTAACTGTGATGAACGGAACATGTTAGATTCTGAATGCTAAGAAACCTCCATGATATTGAGCTTATAACGGTGCAGTTGATAGTTCTACTTATGTTTCCTACCTTCATTGACGCCTACATGTATGAAAATTTAAGCTACCACAGATAGATCTCATAAAATTTGGAGTTTTTGTTCTACTCGTGATGAAAGTTTTCAAAATTGTTTTGCTTTCGCTTATCAAACAATCTGCAAAGTTTGAATTTAATCAGTTTTATTAACTGATGGGGTTTTTATTCATGCCAGGTAGCCTAACATTCAAGTGCTCTATTGGACAAAAAAAAAACAGGATGACATTAGTCTCAGGAAGAAGTTCTACGCTCAACCCCAACGCCCCACTCTTTGTCCCCGCCGCAGTCCGCCAAGTGGAAGATTTCTCCCCTGAATGGTGGGACCTGGTGACCACCTCCACCTGGTTTCACGACTACTGGCTTAGTCAGCAACAAGGCGAAGACGGTTTCTTTGGAAACACAGTAGACGACTTTGACGTCACCGATCTGCTCCCTGATTCCATCGATGATGAAGACACCTTGTCCATGGAATCACAGTATGAGCAATTTCTCCTTTTTTCTGAAATGGAAAGAACTAACAATTTCGCTCCACCTGCTTTCAAGCAATCGCCCACAAATGGTACGCACTGTTTGAATAAAATAATAAAAAATATAATATGTATATAGCATTATAGCTTACCAGATTAATTTTATTAATATTAGGTATGCAATTGGAGGCTGAAGTGATGAGGAATTTGACCTTGTCAAAGTCAAACAAGGAATGGGGTCCAAAGTCGCCGGTCGAGGTAGCAAGGTATTGGGAGAAGCCGGCAAAACCGGTGAGCCCTAAGTCACGTGCACAGCGCATTCAGCAACCCCGTTAGATGTGGTTAGTTTGGATGAAATTTCTCTGGTTAGGTTAGTTTGAGTTTGGTAATTGGTATAAAGCAGTGTTGAAGAAAAGGAAAGGGAAAGGAGTAGTGTCTTTTGTTGGTTGTATTTTGTGTACAGAGCAAGGTGTTTAAGCTGTTGGAGGTGTATGTAGCCTTGTTCATAGTAGTCTAACATCGTTCAATTTCGACTAGCCAGGGAAAGTGGAATATTGTAAAGAAAATTTAAAAAAGTAGAATTCATGAAACATTTTATCATGATTTGTTGCTCGTGTTCATGATTTACATGGTAGTATGCTTTTGTCGTATATCAGCAATTTACTATGTGTTGGGGGTGGGTGTGGGGTCTTTTTTAATTTTTAAATATTCAAAATGTTTAAATAAGTAAAATAGGCGAAACTGATTTTTTTCAAGTTTAATGAGGATCAAATTGAATAAGACCAACACTATATCCGTGAAAAAAAAAAAAAAACTAGGCTAAAAAGACTATTATCCTTAATTTTGTAAATGTTTGACCGGTAAAAAGGATTTGACAAAACCGCATGCATCATTTATGCAATTTTCTCTTGTAAATATATACCTATTAGTCGTAACTAGAAAGTGCATCCTATGCGAACGATCAATAACCCATAAGAAAACCTTCCTTCTGTTTTTTTTTTTTTTTTTTTTTTTTTTTTTTTTTTTTCTCTTTGCCCATACTAGATTTTATAAGGTTTTCCTTGGGCCATCTCTTGATTCTTTGAACGACACCTTACCTTTTCCAATATGCCACCGTCGTTTCGTTTTCTTTAACCTTGATAGCCATACCCATACCACTTTCGCATTCATCATCTCCACCGCCAATCTCTTCCAACGAGACATCAGACAGTTGCGACGGCTTCTTCAAAACCGCCAAAGTGGAAGATGCGTACACAAATTTTCTTCCCCAGAACACTACGCTTGATCTCTTGGAAGACTCGAATCAATTGGTAATAAGGGTTTACAAAGGAATCGAAAGGTACATTCGACCACCACCGCTCCCTTCTTTTTTCTCCGTTCAAGAACACCTATTTTTCAAAATTGATAAAATCCAGTTCTTTTTTGTTTCCAGTCTTTTTCCCGCCTTCTTCATCAACCATCACTCTGACGTTTAAGATATGCTTCTTCTTCAAGATACCACCATAGATCTTCCATCGTCTTTTCCCCAATTCATTTTACTGTACCGTGCAGTTAAAGTGGCGATGGAGGAGATGTTGATGCCGTTGATGTCATATTGCAAAAAAGTTTATCCATGTAAGTAACAGGAAAAACGAACCAATTATGAACACCAATCTTGCAATTTTGCTTGAAACTGGATCCACTTTCCTTAGCGATGTAACGATTTTCCAAGAAACACAGAACACCCTCTGCAATTCATCGATTCCTATCCTCCTGTAGAACAAAATTGATTTTATAAAAAAACCTCTTCAATTTTGCTTCGTTCATTCTCCCACCACGGTTCCTTCTAAAATTGGTTTGTTTCTTGATCCACCCATTATTTGTTTCTAATTGTTTGCTCAGGAATCCCAGACGGGGATATCAATTGTTTCTTGTTTTTATTCTTCTTCTTTGTTCTTGTTATCAACTTAAACATTATTGTACCCCAGAATTTAACGATTGTTTCTTGTTTTTCTTCTTCTTTTTTCTTCTTCTTCATCAACCATCACTGTTATTTCTGTATGTGGGTTTTTGTTTTCTTGAAACCAATGCCCTCCAAATGGTTATCGATTGGCTTTCATAGGTTTGAAGTTAGCAGATTATGCTCTCAGAATTTAACGAGTCACAAGGGCAGGTTAGGGTTTTTTGTGAAGAACGATCAAGTTTGCTCGACACCTTGAGGCAAATAGAGGTAATTTTTCTTTAATATCTTTATTATTTGAAATCTTGATTTGTACTATTAAGCATGATTATTTTCTGAATCTTTTAGGTTACTAATATTGAAATTAGAGCCTCTGGAGTTCCAAGGCGAGATATGGGCACTTTACTCCCTCAATTTATGATTCAACATCTCTGACACAAGTCAAAGCTGTTGACCCCCTTGTCTACAAATTAGAAGTTTCCGACTTTCCCCTGCAGTGGTATGAAGATTTATCTCATACTTTTTAGTAGTTTTTATAAAGAAGCTTATAATTGAAGTTTTTTGAAGACTAATATAAAACAATTATAGATCGGTAAATTCTTCTCACATACTCTTTAATTTGTTAGTTTCTATTTGGGAATAAAATGTGCAGATTTTTATTTGGTTTTATTTGCTATTATTTGCAAATTATATACCTATAATAGTAGTGTACTTGCATTCGTTTGCTAAATACCAGCAATGTACTTTATTTTTCACCTATAATAACGATTTACTTACATTTTGCTGCCAATATGAGTATAGTACTTTATTTGATACATATTGATATAGAAATTACGCATAATGATTTGTAAGTTCATATTTATTATCATTATAAGTGTGCTTCTATACATATTGCTATCTTTGGTTAAAGCCATATGTGCATTGGTATTAACAAAATAAAAAGCAAGTATATTGCTATTATGGTGTGGAAGTGCTTATGCAGCCAAAGAAGATGGTGACCAAGCCATGTAAGGTTATTAAACTGTTGGCCATTTATCTTCCGAATAATGCGATAGTTTTCATCTTCTTTAATTTAAAATGTGTTTGTGAATGACAATGTTGTTTTTTCTTCCCAACTCGTATCACACTGAAAATGATGCATATTGTCAACTTTATTTTTGAAAGTTAGGGTAAGGTTGTTATTTAGGGCTTGTTTGGAAACCGAGTCAACTATTGTTGACTTGGTACACTATGCCCTCGAGCATGCATATATGAACCTTCCTTGCAAACCCCGGTCCTTGATCAGCATGCCATCTGTATTTTCATGTTCCATATTGCTATTATTAGTATAAATATGCAAGTACATTACTGTTATGGGTACAAATGTAAGTGCATTGCTATTATAGGATAAAAGATGTAAGTACATCGATTTATAGGTAAAAAACATAAGTACTCATTTTAGTTCACTTGTTTTTTTTATAGAGTAACCTTGCTCCCATGATTTGTTTATTTATTTATTTTTGTTGTTGTTTGTAATTTGTTTTGGTAGATATATAATATTATGAAGAAGGATTGCGTTTTACACGTTGATCAATGAGGAGTGAAAGGTGCAACATATTGAAATTTTATTAGATTCTCCAAATTACAAGGTTCAAATGCAAGAAATAGCAAATGCAGTTTCTTATATCTATTTATTATAGCATTCTAATATTGACTTCTTCCTATGGCATATTTTATTGGGTTTAGGCATTTAATTAACTGTCTGATAAGGTTAAGCATCTGAGTTGGACTAGAAATTTGGTCAATATGACCACTGCAAAATATATCCTAACATATATGTAATTCAGTCGACATTTCAAGTAATTCTCTAACAATTTCCCTAGACTAAGGGCACAATGGTCATTTTACATGGACTAAAAGCGTTATGAAACAAGGACCAAAAAGGAAAAAGAAGATACCTCTTGGATCAACTCCAAAAAAATACTATCACTATAGCACATGGACTATAAGTGTAATTTACTCTAAAACCAACCATTCATGGTATGCATATGGAAAATTTTAGAACATAGTCCTACAAGGTAGCCAATATGGATACACAACTCGGTCATTTAACGTTTACTAAGCTGCAGAGTATTTACTAGGACAGGTATCACAGTGGATTGTTTTGTCATGAAATTATTTATATTGTCGAAAATTCAAAAATATGTATATTCTTGCATAACCTTTGATGCTTAAAATATGTCTTTTTTTTTTTTTTTTTTTCTATAGCAATTAGCACAGTCCTATCGATGAAAGAGGTAAAGAGTTGGGCAGTTTAGTTGAGAAAAGTTCAGACCACATTTGAGCTTTATATGCCATGTTTCACATCTGTTCTCCACCTGCTGAAGTTTTGAAAAATGTAGGTATCTCCTATTTCTATTTGGTATGTATCCTCATCTTATAGCCCATTAGATTATCATATAGGCCGCTACAAAACAATTCTTTCCCACTGAAGTATATATCAAGAATTTGTTTTCAATATTCAGTTATATCAAAGTTTCAATTAAATTTTGCAATGTGTAATTTGTAATTTTTGATTTAGGTGCTTTTGCTGGTTAGTTTTGATTGTTTGTTACCCAACACTGTTTTGGAAACTTTTCATGGTTGTAGTCTTACAAGATTTTTAACATATTCTAACTGAATACACAAAGGAGAAAAAAAGATTTGATGATGTACATTAAGTGTTCGAACAAATGCCTCATATAAATTTTAGACAAAACTTCATAAATAGTCCCTGTGGTTTCACAGGATATCAAGTTTCGTCCCTAACTTTTTTTTATTTCAAAGATAGTCCCTGTGGTTTCATTTTTTTATTGTGGTTGGTCCCTCACCCATAAAAAATGACTTATTTACGCTTTTTATTTTATTTTACACTTTCCTTTCTGATTAATTTAGAATTAATATCGTCCACTACCACCCCCACCGTCAAACGTCATCACCATCCACTATTTTCCCCCATTTCCCTCTCCAAGCTTCAACCACCATCCATGAACACTTGCAATACTTGGTTTAGGACATTGATCGAGTACCTGGTGTGCTTGATTTTGGCATAAACCCCCATGAATAATTGAGATTTACCCATTTCCCAATCAAACACAAGTCAATGACAATCAACCAAAAATTGCAATGAATTAACATTGTGATTGTTACTTGATTTGTAGAAGCTACTGTGAACGAAAATGTTTGAGCAATTGTTTATGTATCGCTTTGTCACAAATCCCAAAACTAATTCCTGCAAAAATTATTTTGGGGAACTCCTGAATCTCGGGAATTCGAGTTCTGATTTGGGTATGATCCAAGATTCATTGAATATTCGGGTTCATCAGAAAGAAGATCGGAGTGAAAACGATTATTCTAATAACCACAGTCACCTCTTTTCTGGCAATCTCATCAATCGCAATCATCGGTTTCATAAATTCTGAGGAAGAACACGATCAAAAGAAAGAAACTCGAAGAAGAATCCGTATTTCCCGTAACAAAGTTGAAGGTATTTACGTATAAAGAGCTTCACGTCGCCAATGGCTTCTCAGAGCAGCTCGGTCACGGAGAATTTGGGGAAGTATTTAGCGGAAAAGTGTAGTCCACCCTGGTGGCAGTGAAGCGGCTAGAACGACCCGGTGGCGGTGAAAAAGAGTTTCGAAGGAGATAAACCTTGTTCCTGATGAAGTCCATTCAGAGAGGAGTGACCGATTCTAAAACTTGTTCTTGAAAAAGAGTTTGACCCTTTTCCAGTTAAAAACCAAGGTTGTCTACATCCCTGAAAGTCACTCTAGGTACTCTCTCTCTCTCTATATATATATATATTATCCTAATAAATAAGAATCTCAATGCCACATGTCCTCTCCTAAACCTATCTAAGGACACGTGTCAGTTTTTCTGGATTTTCTGAATTTCTCAATTATGTTTTCTATTTTGAAAGTATGTAACCGATGTTTGCTTCTATTTCCGTTTCAAAATGAACCAGTCTCCAACTACACAGCTGAAATTCAGAAAATAAACATGGAATGGATCGTCTTTGCCTCAATGAATCCCTTCTCCGTTTTCAAATTGATACTGTTTTTGAGATTATTTCCTAAAGATCAATATCCGAAATTTTTGGAACAGAGTTCAATCCTCAATTTCATTAGTTATAGGTTACGATTCCAATTCATTTATACTCATCTTCTTCGTCTCCATTGTTCAGTGTCCCTCCATTGTTCGGGAACCCTAACTTTGAGCTACAACAGGTTAGTTTTTTTTATTTGCTTTCTTTGCATATGTTCTTAATCCCGTATCTGATTTTGGGGTAGACTTGGATTGCAATTTACGATAATATGTTTAACTATTCATGAATTAGGCGATATTTTCCAACAATTGGCAACCATGGTTTCTCAACAAGGGTAACTTGCTATCTGGTTAGTCCGTTAATTTGTGTAAAGTTAGGACTTAAAGAAAACTTGACTTTCTGTATTAAGTAAAAATTATGGTTGACAGAATTGATGATAATATGGAGGATACTTTGGCAAATGTAGAAGGGGCACAGGGGCAATTTATGTGGTACCTCAACAGTATATGATCTGACAGGTGGCTGATGATAAAAATATTCTTTGTATTGATTGTATTTTTCATGATTTTTCTATTTTTTGTTGCATAATGTAACAATATTTTTGGGAAATGTAGAAGTGAAACAATGAGCCGATTTCTTGCTATTTGTTTTTTCTTTCTGGTATTATAGGATTAGACTTTCGAAGAAATTTAATATGGCAAGAGATTGATGCCAATTTCTGTAGAGATTCTATGTAAGATTAATTACAATCCCTGTAGAGATTCTATGTAAGAAAAATAAATTAATTTCAGTTTCTTATAGAGATTCTATGCTATTAGAAAAAGACACCATATTGAAGATCAAAGTCTTAAGTTACATCGGTTACAATTATTTCTGGCTAAAAGATATGATTGGAAGATAAAAGATGAATACCAACACTTCAGGAAGTTATCAATTCTCCGTGGACTCTGTCACAAGGTACCATTTCTGATTTCTTTTATAATTTTCTCAAAAATCAAATCCTGATTAGCTTTATTAATGTGGCTATGATGGAGGAAGGGATGGGAAATGTCCATGTTGCCCTTAGATACCTTCATGAAGCCTTAAAGTGTAACCAAAGATTACTAGGAGTCGATCATACACAGGTCTCTCTCTCTCATATAGAAATAATACCTTTGACTAAATAATTATGTTTGACTTTACAGACTGATGCTAGCTTTCATGCCATAGCTATAGCTGTTTCATTATTGGAAGCTTATTCCCTAAGTGTGCAACACGAGTAAACAACATTGCAGATTCTTCAAGCAAAATTGGAAGTAGAGGACCTTCGTACTCAGGTAACACAAATGTCTTAAATACCCTTCACATAATGATAATTTTCTGATGTATCTTTAATCTTGATGTGATTATGAATAGCAATGTACTTTCATTATGTGTTTATAATAGCATCATACTTTCGGTTCATATGATATTTCTTGATTTATAATTTTCTTTTTGTGTTTCATGTTCTTGATTGAGTTACTTTTCTTTGTTTCTTTATAAAATCAATATCCTAATATGCTTTTTTAATTAAAATTATATATATGATATATGGAATATATAATTAATGGGTTAAATGCAAGAAATAACAATGTACTTTTATTTATACCTGTTACATGAACTTAGCTTTTTTAATATATTTAAAATGAAAGTACATTGCTATTACTTGGTGTTTCTTGACACCATTCTTGACAACAACCTTATAGGTGATAAAAGCAGTATTCTAATTTCTGGATTAAGTGCAAGAAATAGCAATGTACTTTCGTTTATATCTATTAGATGCACTTAGTTTTTGAATCTATTTAAAATGAAAGTACATTGACATTACTTGGTATTACTTGAAACTGTTGTTCACATGAAGCATGAGAGAACTTTGACCACACCATATCATGAGAATTGTAACTACATTGACATTACTTGGTATTAGTTTAATTGTTGCAACGTCTGTATAATTGAAGTAACTACATATTCCGCATTTTTGTCATATCTTATGAAATTTGTTTTTCTAATGAATTATTGTTTAGGTTTTGTCAAAAACCGTTTATTTGTATTATCCCGTGTAATACACGGGTCTCACAACTAGTATATATCTATCTATCTATCTATCAAGCTAACTCTTTCAAAGATGCAGGTCCAGTTGTATGTTTTTATTTTAATTGACAATCTTTTTTATATATTGCTAGATTTGTTTATATATATTGGCCACATGTTAATATACTCACCTACAGTGGATAGTTAATGATTCTTGCTGAAAAGATTTTCGAATATTTTGAGTTTTTCTCTTTAAGAAGATCAAGAAATTGGAATCATCAATATCTCCCAGGTAACAGTTTGGGAATCTTATAGCAGTATGTTTCTTCTTTTTACTCTCCTATTGTATTTATGTTCCTTTTTCAGGTTATTGATGTTACCGAGCTTTTCTTTTGAAGGAAAGGAGGCAAATCAACCATAAAAATAATAAAAGGCTAATCTTGTTCGAATTTATTTTGCCTCCTGCCATAGTACAAATCATATCCAAACTCTTTCAATTGTCAAGCTAAATTTATTTAGTTAAAATCACGAGGGAGACGAAAAATGAAGTGAGAAAAATAGGTTTAAAAAATTGAGAGAGCCGTGGGTATGTGTGAATCTGAGATTTTCTATAGAGTTTATATGTGAAGTTATATTGTGAAGTATAGTTGTAGGGTTGGGACTTATAGTTAGTAAAAAACATATCATAGAACAGGAGTACCTTTTTAAGTTTGTCCTACTTTCAATTGTCAAGCTAAATTTATTTAGTTAAAAATAACTTGATTTTTACATATCATCAACACTGTTACTTGATACAATTATACTAAATTATTTAACAAACAAATTGGCTAAAGTTCAACAGAATCAAATCATATTAAACCATTGATAAAACATATACCGATCTTCGTGTTCATAAATTGGCAATTATATATTTTTTTGTATTTTAGGGAGGAAGAGCTTTAATGTCAAACTAAAAAAGAGGAAAAATCAAGGCCAACCCAAAGCCATCTATTTTGGAAGATAGTGAGAATTGGTAAGAAGATGGGAAGGATAGTAATCACCGGCCATTTTACTTACAGAATTTGAAAAAGGGAAAATAAATATATTTTTTGGTTTTGATTTGATGATATTGGTTGTTGTATAAACCTTCACTATTATTATACATTTTGTTTTCCCCCTTTTTCTCATCAGTAAAATGACAGTGATGCCTTCTTATCATTTATATTTTTCTATGTAGATGCATTGGTCAAAGGAAATGGGAGGCAGTATTTGAAAGATTTGAACAAATTGATGTGTCAAAAACTTGACTGTAAGCAATGATACATGCCATATTTTCTGATTTGGCAGATATACCACATGATCTCATATTAGATGAGATTGTGCAGTTGGGTTTAATCATTGGTTCTTTTATATATTGGGTTTAATCATCAACCAACCTCTACTAATTTGTTTCCTTTTTTCGTTAATCTTTTTCATTCTAATTCTAGACTCAGAATTTTTGCAACGGTAGACATCAGAGTGATTTCTTTTTACACCTGTGTAAACTATGAAGTTTTTTGTTTATATTCAGTACTTCTTCTCCATAAATATACCATAATAGATGAAGAATCAATCATTCCTCAAAAATTACTGATTTGTATTGAAGGATTTTTAATTATCGTACAAGGAATCAAAAGATAAGTGCATACCAGGTGTATGATAGAATGCCTCAATGAATTGAATCCCCGATTGCCAAGGAACTCGTTTTAGGGTTTTGTGTTAGTACATGTAAAATTTTTTAGCACTCTGGCCAGGCGGTTAGTGTTCATGTACTATCTCAACAAAACAGTACCGACTCGTTGTTGTTACGTAAATAACGCTATATTGTATTACTTTTAATTATTTTAGTATCCTTCCTAAACGTTAATTTAAGTGGTTGTGGTCAACTGTCATAAAAAGTTTTATTTCCATCAATTTTTGTCGTTTTTAGGTACCTAAAGGTTTACAAGTTATTTTGGAGTGCATATTGATAGAGAAATTACATATTCTTCGTAGTGAAAGAATCATGTATTTTGCTCTTATTTTAGTGCCTGGAGCATTTGATAATCGAGGTAATTATGTCTTTTATTTCAATTTTGTCTATTTATCACATGATAGTAGAACTTTTATGCATGTACTTGGATCTTTTGGCCATGATTCTTTATACTAATATTTAGTGTCTAATAATAGTGGGACAAAATAAGCGGCACATAGACTAAAGATTTAATTTGGTTCAGGTGGCTTTTTAGTTGCTGAGCTTCATGGAAATTTCACCCATGCACAATGTCAAGATGTAAGTTTTGAAATTTTAATTCATACCCTTTAATATAAAAATAAAAATAGAATTAATTAATGTAATTTGTATGGCGTAATTATGTTCTGCTTGTGTAAGTTGCCACTCTTTCGGTTAGTTTGAATTTGTTGGTTTATATGTGCTAGAATTCTGATGTACATCCACCTGTCATTTATACGTACAGTAGAAGAAATAAAGAGTAAACAGGTAGAATGAGTGTGCCAGAGGTGCAGCCTTGCTAGGAGAGTGGCTGTTTAGTCTTTTCGGTAATAAAGTAGTTGGATTCTGTTAAAGGATGGGAGTTAGTTGCATCAGGTGACTATAGAAGGGCGAGTGGATGTTTAGTGGTAGTTTTTGGTGTGTTAAGAGTTCTGGAGAGTGTCCCCCTCTCAAAAGTGGGATTTCTTGTGATAATTCATGAAGTATAGTGATTCTTTCTTCCAGACTATCCAGTTCTTTCTTTCTTCTCTATTTTGATCCATCAAATTGGTATCAGAGCGGTTCCGGTTCACTATGGGAACTCGATCCATAAACAGTTGTATAGAAGAAATTGAAGGTGCCATTGCTCAAATTCAGTCCAATCAAAATCTATTTGATTCCAAGTTGGAGTCAATCGAAGGAAATTTAAAAGAGAATTCAGAAAAAATTGAATCACGTTTTGAAGAGATCGGTGACAGTTTGAAGATGATTATGATGCAATTAGCCAAGATGAACAATGTTTTAGAAGGATTAGACAAGAACAAACCTGAATCAAGCAAATCAATGACGCCTGGAAGTGAATTCAATCAACAAACTCTGCCTAAAAGAGAGGTGCGATCAAAGTCCACATCAGAGCCTTCGATGGCGAATTCCGTCAAAGGTACAACCCTAGAACTTCTGAATCGCAAAATATTTTAGCAATTAAGGTGAGAAAACTTGAAATTCCGATATTTGAAGGATCATATCCCAATAATTGGATCTTGAGGGCGGAACGCTATTTCTTCTTGAACCGACTTTCAAATGAGGAGATGTTAGAAGTTGCAATTATCGCATTTGAAGGCGATGCTTTGAGTTGGTTCCAATGGGAAAACAAACGAAGGAGAATAGGAAGATTATTGCAATTTTGATCTTCAACAGAAGGTACATTAACGGAGCAATTTTTTGCGGTGAAGCAGGATACAACTGTCCATTAGAAGGTATAAGTGACAAGGTCTTTGTGGGTCAGTTCATGAATGGGCTGAAGTCTAATATTAGGGCTGAATTAAGGATTCCTCGGCCAAAAGGATTAACATCAGACCATGGAACTTGTTGAGAATATAGAAGAAAAGAATAAATTGGTGCACAAAAACATGTTTTACAAATCCAATTTCAAAGTTCAGAAGATAAAAAAATTTATGAAACAGGTTTCAGAATTGCTGGAAACGAAAACAAGAGTGGGGGTTTTAGAAGACTTTTCGAGCCGAATTGTTACAAAAACGAAATCAAGGATTATGTTATCGATGTGACGAAAAATACAAATCGGGTCATGTATGCAAGAAAAAAGAATTGAATGTTGTGATAATAAAAGATGGGGAAGACCAAAATGACATAGAAGAGACCGAAATGGAGGATGATAACGCAACATTAACAACGGTTGTAAAAGAGGGGCATATTGAGGTGTCGTTGAACTCGATAATTGGTTTGACCACACCAAAGACAATGAAAAGGGTGGGTCTTATTGGAAAACAAAAGGTGGTAGTGATGATGGATTGTGGGGCGTCTCACAACTTTATTTCTATTGAGTTGGTGAAAAAAATCAATTTAAAAGTTAAAGCCACTAAAGATTACAATATTTCTATGGAAACGGGTCTATAGTGGGGTGCACTATGATGGGGGTAGGGAGATGGCTTGTAGGTGTGCAAGGCATTTCAGTATGGGTTGGAGATAGGAGGGTGCGAGATTAATGGGGTTTCGATCGAAAGTGGGAGAGTGTCAGAGTGTTAGTAGGTAGTATGTAGTATAGTATGTATGACTATAGTATAGTATGTAGTACAGTACATACATGTCAGTACAGTATGAATGTACAGTACTGTATGTACTGTACTGTATGTCATGTCTGTCTGACATACATACAGTCAGATACATGACAGTACATGACAGTACAGTCAGTACAGTACAGTACAGTACTTTACTGACATACAGTAGTCTGACAGTACTAGTACTAGTATGTCAGTATGTCATGACAGTACAGTACAGACATGACATGTCAGTACAGTCAGTACTAGTACAGTACAGTAGGTAGTCTGACAGTAGCTATGACAGTAAGTCATGACAGTAAGTACAGTCATACAGTACTGTACAGTCATCGACAGTACAGTACATGACATAGTACTGTAATACAGTACAGTCTGTAAGTACGTATTCACTTACAAGACATAGTCAGTACAGACAGTACAGTATTCAGACAGTCTGACAGTACTGACATGTCATGACTTCAGTTGACATACTATACATACAGACTGTCATACATGACTTACATACTATACATACATACATACATACATACATACATACATACATACATACATACATACATACATACATACATACATACATACATACATACATACATACATACATACATACATACATACATACATACATACATACATACATACATACATACATACATACATACATACATACATACATACATACATACATACATACATACATACATACATACATACATACATACATACATACATACATACATACATACATACATACATACATACATACATACATACATACATACATACATACATACATACATACATACATACATACATACATACATACATACATACATACATACATACATACATACATACATACATACATACATACATACATACATACATACATACATACATACATACATACATACATACATACATACATACATACATACATACATACATACATACATACATACATACATACATACATACATACATACATACATACATACATACATACATACATACATACATACATACATACATACATACATACATACATACATACATACATACATACATACATACATACATACATACATACATACATACATACATACATACATACATACATACATACATACATACATACATACATACATACATACATACATACATACATACATACATACATACATACATACATACATACATACATACATACATACATACATACATACATACATACATACATACATACATACATACATACATACATACATACATACATACATACATACATACATACATACATACATACATACATACATACATACATACATACATACATACATACATACATACATACATACATACATACATACATACATACATACATACATACATACATACATACATACATACATACATACATACATACATACATACATACATACATACATACATACATACATACATACATACATACATACATACATACATACATACATACATACATACATACATACATACATACATACATACATACATACATATGGTCGAGTTATATACAAAACTTAAAAAAGTGAGAGAACCTAAGAACTTTTTTTCTACACAATATGCATATATAATTTTTTTTTTCAAAACAAAACATTTTTTATTGACGTATATACAATGTTTACTATATACTCGCCGGAGATCTAACTTAAGCATCGGAGCGTTTTCCCGGGATCCCCTCCCAGAGTCACCCATGAAGTGAGAATCAAGCTGAGCTGAAGACTGATATCGCATCATTGGCGCCATCCGTGTTGTGACATGCAATAAAAAACCACCGTTATAATCTCCGGCAATGTCGACTGAAGGACCAAGCGGCAATGATAACCGCCCCGGGAGCCCAATACGGGCAATGCCACCCTTGGGCCAATACTGATAGAAACTTTACCAAACACACCGTCGCCACCAAGAACCAACGCCCCCACACTTCCTCTGCTCCCACAAACACCCGTTCCTTCATCGGCATTCCCACACGCCGCAACTTCACCGGCCATGAGTAAGCCACCCCCGTATATACCGTTCAACTACCCATTTACACCGTTTCAACCACCAATGGGACCACCACTATTCACCTCCCCACCCACATCCTTTTTCCAACCGCCCCAACCAACAATAACACCATTGTTCACAAGTTTTGCGACAACACCAACGCCCGGAGGACCAATACCAATCGTCACTCCGATAAGTACACCGATATCAAGCTTGGGTGGCATACCGAGCAGCACACCCCCTTTGTTCTACACCCAACAGCCAATTTACCAACCCGTCAACCCTCCCACTCAAACAATGAGCAACACGAACCCATTACCCTTTCAAACGTACAAATCCCCGTTTGTCAAAGAGATACACGAGTACGATATGCCGAATACAGCTAAACTGCCACACCTGAAGACGTATGACGAAACAACCTGCCCAGACAGCCATATTGACACATATGAATGGCATATGCAATCACTGAAGCTGGACGAACGCTTCTGGTGTACACACTTCTCGACGACGCTGGACGGGAATGTGGGCGCATGGTTCAAAAGCCTCACGCCAAGCAACATTAGGAACTTTGCTGAACTCAAGGACCAGTTCCTATCAAACTTCATGCAGCTGCGTAAATACAGAGGGGATATCCAAGAGATCATTGGTTGCAAGCAACTGGAAGGCGAAACGGTTAGAGCCTACTTCAAACGGTTCAATGAAGCAACGCTGAATGTACTAGGGCAAAACGACAACCTGGTAACTGGAGCATTCACACATGGCCTACTGTCAGGACCACTATCAACAAAGTTTCTAGGGAAACCACCAGCCACTCGCCAGGAGATGAAAGAGCGAGTGGAGCGTTTTCTAAGACAAGAAGATGGCACAGCCGCCAAGGAGGCATACCTAAAGGCAGCAGCCACCTCTTCATCGAAATCCAGAGAAAGCTACTCGCCATACTCCAACGATAGACGACAAACATTCAGAAGAGGTAAACCAGCAAAACCCTTTAACGGTCACTACAGAGACGATAGGAGACATAGACGAACAAATATTCTGGCCGTCACAGAGAAAAGCAAACCAACAAGAAAAACGTCAGAGCGTCCGAGAGACCAATCTAAGTACTGTGAGTTCCACAAGTGTTATGGACATGACACGGCAGAATGCACTGTGTTGAAAAAAGAACTTGACCAAAGAATACAACGAGGAAACCTAAACGACATAGCCAAGTTAATTCGCCCAAAGAATGATAGAAACGACCCACCAGCAAAAAGCAAAGACGCGCCAAAGAAAGGACTGGAGATCCTCATGATCCACAAGCACCACCGCCGGGAGCGAGAGCGAACCCCGGCTCTCCACGACCAGCAAATCTCATTCTCCAGCAGAGACAAGAAGCCAGAAGGATGGACTGGGGACGACCCACTTATCATCCAGGCCAGGATCCGAGACATAGCTATCCACCGCGTACACATAGATAGTGGCAGCGCGGCGGATATCATGTTCGAACATTGCTTCCGCCAGTTGCCACGAGAATGGAGGGCAGACTTGCGCCCTCCGGCGGGAAACATAACCGGCTTTACAGGGCATAGCATTATACCAACTGGGATAATTTACCTACCTATAACGATAGAAGATGACAAACGGAAGAAGACCGTTACCCTCGAATTCACAGTGGTGCGAGCACCATCGGAGCACAACGTCATTCTGGGGAGACCAACAGCGTTATACTTTGGCATAGTTGCATCAACACTACATGGCATAGTCAAGTTCCCAACGGAAGAAGGCATAGCCAGCGTCCTGGCCACACCACAAAAGACGCTTAAGTTCTACCAGATAATGTTGCCAGCAGACATCGACGGAAAATGGAAACGCCCAAGAGAAGAATCTAGAGAAAGCAGAGAAATAGCTCACTACGATTACCCAGATCAAAAGATACAAGTCGGCAGTACATTACCACCCAACCTACGAAAGGATGCCATATCTTTGCTCAGAAAATACAAACACGTATTCGCTTGGGAGCCAGCAGATATGGTGGGGGTAGAAAGATCGATTATCGAACACAACCTCAACGTTACGCCAGGAAGCAACATCATCAAACAAAAACGATGTGGGCAGGCGGGGGAAACGCAACAACGCGATCAATACAGAGGTCGCCAAGCTAGTACAGGCCAGCATTGTCCGCGAGGCCTTTTTTCCGACGTGGATCGCCAACCCGGTGATGGTAAAGAAAAGTGATGGAAGCTGGAGGATGTGTATCGATTACACTGACCTAAACAAGGCATGCCCAAAGGATTGTTACCCGTTTCCTGAGATAGATCAGAAAGTAGAATCCCTTGAAGGCTTCAAGTGGAAGTGCTTCCTAGACGCCTACAAGGGCTACCACCAGATTCTCATGCGTAGGGAAGACGAAGACAAGACAGCTTTTTACACGGATCACGACACTTTCTGTTATCAGAAGATGCCGTTCGGTTTAAAGAATGTTGAGGCAACATACCAAAGGCTCGTCGACAAAGTATTCAAGGATCAAATCGGAAGGAACGTGGAAGTATATGTAGATGATATGGTGATAAAGAGCCGAACAGAACAGTCTTTGCTACAAGACATCGAAGAAACTCTCAAAACACTCTCCCGGATACAAATGAAGCTCAACCCAGCAAAATGCACATTTGGCATGGAAGAAGGAAAATTCTTAGGCTACTACGTCACGCGAGAGGGCATCCAACCGAATCCGGGGAAAATCAAAGATTTCGTCGAGATAAAATTGCCAACAAACCTGCGAGAAATACAGGGACTCAATGGAAAGCTCACGGCCTTGGGGCGCTTCGTAGCAAAGTCCGCAGAGAATGCCCTACCACTTTTCAACACATTGAAAGGTTGTGTCGATAAACACAATTTCAAATGGACAGAGGAGGCAGAAACAGCCCTGGCACATTTGAAGGAAGTAATGAAGGAATTACCAATGCCGGCATGCCCGGCTCCCGGAGAGAAGCTATCTATATACTTGGCAGCGTCGCCAGAGGCCATAAGCGCCGTCTTAACCGTGGAAAGGGAACGCCAGCAGAGACCTGTCTACTTCGTCAGCCGTGCGCTCCAGGGCCAGAACTACGTTACCCAAAATTGGAAAAAATAGTCCTAGCACTAATCTACGCAGCGCGCCGATTGAGACGTTACTTCCAAGCCCACCATATCGAAGTACTCACAAGCCAACCGATACGCCAAATATTACTAAAACCAGAGAAGTCTGGGCCCCTAGCCAAATGGGCCATCGAGCTAGGGGAGCACGCCATCGAATACAAACCCAGAACAAGCATCAAGGCCAGGCTTTGGTAGATTTTCTGGCAGAAATACCAGAGGAAGACGAGGAAGCAAGGAGCAAGTCAATAACACCATATCAGAAGACGCATCCAGAAACCTGGACGGTCTACACGGATGGGGCGGCCAGCAAAGAGGGCTCAGGAACAAGCCTAGTGTTAACAAGCCCGGAAGGCGAGGAAATAACTTATGCGCTCAGATTCGACTTTCATAAGTCGAACAATTAGGCAGAGTATGAGGCGCTACTAGCATGGATGAGACTCGCGAAAGAGAACGGGGCGCAGCACCTACTAGCACACAATGACTCTTTGCTAGTAGCAAACCAGATCAACGAGACTTATAAATTGAAAGACCAAATGATGAAGAAATACGCAGAAAGGGTAAAGAGACTAGCAGCCACGATGGAGAGTTTCCTAGTCAAACAGATCCCATGCTCGGCCAACAGAAAGGCTGACGCGCTAAGCAAGTTGGCATCTGCGGCATTCGACCACCTGTCCAAAGAAGTCCTGGTGGAAGTCCTAAAAGAAAGAAGCATCGACGGCCAAGAAATAGCACCAATTAGCACGACCTCCACGACATGGATGACACCCCTGATCGACTATTTGACGCAAGGTCTCTTACCAACGGATGATACCGCAGCAAGGAAGATAAAAGTGAAAGCCCCCAATATGCGATACGAAATGACACGCTATACAGAAGAGGACATTTGGAACCCGGGTTAAAATGCATCACAGGAGAAGAGAGAAAGATATTACTGGAAGAAAAACACGCTGGAGAGGTAGGAGCACACGAGGGTGCCAGAGCGCTTTCAGGGAAAGTCCTTAGAGCTGGGGTATACTGGCTAGAAATCCACGCGGATGCAAAAGAAGTAACAAAGAAGTGCGTCGTGTGCCAAACATTCTCGCCATTACATCACTCGCCAGTCGCCCCTTTGACTAGCATCTCCAGCCCATGGCCTTTCTATCAATGGGGCATCGATATAGTAGGACCATTCCAAGAGGCGCCCGGTCGCGTGAAGTTCCTCATAGTCGCTGTAGACTACTTCACTAAATGGATCGAAGCAGAGGCTGTTGCCTCAATCACAGGTCAGAATATGATCAAGTTCATGTGGAAAAATATTCTAACCAGATTCGGCACCCCCAAAATCCTAGTCAGCGATAATGGCCTACAGTTCGCAGAAGACCCCTTCCGTACCTGGTGTGTTGAGAAGTTGATCAAGCAAAAGTTCACGTCAGTAGCACACCCCCAGGCCAATGGCCAGACCGAAGTATCCAACAGAACCTTGGTGATGGGGCTAAAGAAGAGGTTGGGGAAAGCGAAAGGTTGCCTGGTGGAAGAACTGCCTACGGTACTTTGGTCATATCGAACCACACCACGGACGTCCACGAACGAGACCCCATTCAAACTAACGTATGGCACGGAGGCCATCCTACCACCAGAAATCTTTGTAGGCAGCCTAAGAACAACAGACTTTGGAGAGGAAAGAAACAACCAGGACCTCCGTCTTAACTTAGACATGCTAGAAGAGAAGCGAGAACTACCCGGCATAAGGCAGACATGTTACAAAGCAACGACGGAGAAGTACTACAACAAAAGGGTCCGAGAGAAACGTTTTGGAATAGGCGACTTGGTCCTCCGGAAAAATGAGGCGAGCCATGCAGAACCCCGGGGCAAATTAGGCCCGACGTGGGAAGGCCCATACCGGATCACAGAGACCAACCCAAAAGGCTCCTACACTCTAGAAACTTTGGAGGGAAGAGCGATACCACGGACATGGAATGTCCAGAACCTCAAGCAGTTCCACTACTAGACAAGACGTCACAAGCCAACGCTACAGCAAGAAGTCGGCCATCGACAAAACCGTGTTCCATACTAACAATTGTAACAGTTATATGAGAACAATTTACTGAATGAAAAAGGTTGTTTTGTATTTTGCACATTGCGAACGGACGAAATGTCCAAAAAAGAAGGCTTAGCGACTCCTGTTCCTAGTCTTACAGACCTTAAGGGTAAAATACTCCCTAGCAGGCTCAGCGACTCCTGGTCCTGGCCTTAGCAAGGTCCATCCAGGTGAAACATCCTGAAGAAGGCTCAGCGACTCCTGGTCCTAGTCTTACAGACCTTAAGGGTGAAATACTCCCTAGCAGGCTCAGCGACTCCTGGTCCTGGCCTTAGCAAGGTCCATCCAGGTGAAACATCCTGAAGAAGGCTCAGCGACTCCTGGTTCTAGTCTTACAGACCTTAAGGGTGAAATACTCCCTAACGGGCTCAGCGACTCCTGGTCCTGGCCTTAGCAAGGTCCATCCAGGTGAAACATCCTGAAGAAGGCCTAGTGACTCCTGGTCCTAGTCTTACAGACCTTAATGGTGAAATACTCCCTAGCAGGCTTAGCGGCTCCTGGTCCTGGCCTTAGCAAGGTCCATCCAGGTGAAACATCCTGAAGAAGGCCTAGTGACTCCTGGTCCTAGTCTTACAGACCTTAATGGTGAAATACTCCCTAGCAGGCTTAGCGGCTCCTGGTCCTGGCCTTAGCAAGGTCCATCCAGGTGAAACATCCTGAAGAAGGCCTAGTGACTCCTGGTCCTAGTCTTACAGACCTTAAGGGTGAAATACTCCCTAGCGGGCTCAGCGACTCCTGGTCCTGGCCTTAGCAAGGTCCATCCAGGTGAAACACCCTGGAGGAGGTTCAGTAACTCATGCTCCTAGCCAGGTCTAGTCGGATGAAAGATCAAGGGGAAGGCCTAAATAACTCTTGGTCCTAATTTCATCGACCCTAAAGTAACTATCAAGTTCCCATGCTGGCAATAATAAACTTAATCAAAGTGATGCGACATCCGCCTCAAATTCTTCTGGTTCTCGCTTCATGGGTGATTCTGATCGCCTTGGGCTTGACCTGCGATCACAATCACAAAGGAATAGCAATGTTAGCCGTTCTCCGGGAGGAGGTCCTGGGAAAACGCTCCAATGCTTAACTCAGATCTCCGGCGGGGGTTTAGTAAGTGTATGATGAGTGAGTTGAGAGTGTAGTGGTTTCGATCCCCTTACCGTATGCCCTACGACGGCTTTTATACGTCTTGCCGGTCCAGCTGTGGCCGACAAGATCTTTGCTGTGGCAGGAGGGGACCAAGCCGTCCGTTGGCTGTACGATCTTTGTCCTTCGCCGCACCCCTATTGGTTCAGACCGGATAGGGGGGCGCGCACGATCTGTGTCAGGTACGGGCACCATGCGTAGGTTAAGAAGCATGGCGCCAAGTATGGTCCGCGCGGGGCGTTCCAGTGAATGTGTCGTTAGTGAGCCTGAGCGAAATTCTCCCGGAGAGGTTTCCCCAGTGCGCTGGGGCAAAGATTCCCTGGCGAGGTATCTCCGTCGGCTGGGATGGAGACTTCCTGGCGAGATACCTCCAACGGTTGGTGAGATTGGGATCTCCAGGGAGCTCGTTAGGGGACGCGCTAGCGGTTGCCAGATGGCACGCTATCACAAAGCAAGACAAACACATGGAAGATAAAAGAGCCAACGATGGTCACCAGACCCGCATCCATGGAAGATAAAACAAAACCACCCAAGCAAGCAAAGGAACAACACAAATACCTATCAAGGCTGTGACGGGCCAGCAACGTTGCTCGGATCCAACAACGCTTTCAGTTCAGACACGCCAAGCTCCCCGAGTTTAAAAGCCGATCGACATTCACAAAAGCATCCACTGCCTCATCCACCTCCAAACCACGGTCAATCGGGGGCTCCTCCTCCTCCACCGCAATCTCCTTGCCAGCCTTCACATCTTTTAAAGCACGAGAATACCCCTGAGCTTGCCCGGCTGCAATACACACCTCTTTGAGACGGTGCACACCCATCCTGAAATCCCGGCTCTCCATGACTAAGTCAACAACATCTACCACACCATCATTCAACAGCCATGATAAATCCGCCTCCGCCTCTTCCAATGCTTGCGTCTTGGCCTGTGCAACTCGATCACGCTCAGAAGCGTCCCTCTCGGCATTCTCAAGTTGTATATGCAAACCCTCGTTCTTAGACTTAACCCCAGCTAAAGCATTTTGAAGCTCAGCCTTTTCACGGCCGAGTAGAGACAGCTGCTCCTTCAGTTGGGCATTTTCTTTTTCAGCAACCTGCAAAAGGGTCACATGAGATTGAAGATCAGCATCAACGTGCAAAACGCGACTACGGAGGTCCCTCAGCGAATCTTGATGCCTGACAATCTCGGCACGAGCAGTATCCAACTCTTGCTGAAGGGAGGGACGAGCAGCATTGGCGGCCAACAATTGCTCTAAGCGATTGGCACCTTCACTAAAAAAACAAGCACTTTGGGCGGCTGCATACCGGAGCGAACCTACCAAATCAGCCGGGGAATACCTCCCCATCTCCGAGAGGGTGCCTGGAGGAAACGCATGCTGCGTGAACTCCAAGGCAGTTTGGTAGGTCGATAGGCACGCACCCTCTGTCAAAGACCATCCAGGAACGAACACCCCAGCAGGAGCAACATGACTGGCCTCCCCATGACCTGCTGGAGGAGGTTCCAAAACCGCCGCACCACCACAACGACTAAAACCGCTAAAATCCAGGCGAGAGGACTAAGGCCCAACCGGTAAAGAGGGGTGACTTTTTCCAGAACCTTCATCAGCAACATTTTCGACAACAGGGTGGGTACCGATACGTACACCCCCACCCTGGTCAACTTCTACATCCACACCCTGCGACGTGTCATCGACAATATTAATCACCGGAGACTGCGTAGGAACAAGACCTAAGGCCCCACTGCCACCACCCAAACGCCGGGGACGTAGTCGCCGGGGCAAAACCACGCTCTTAGAACCTTCACCAGCGCCAGCCCATGCGGCACGCCTTTTAACCAAAGCTTTCGAAGAACTATCATGATCACCACTAACACCTGCAACACCAGTTTTCTCCTAAGATACAGTCCGCGCATCAACAACAGACACGATCACAGGATCAGACCCCACAGCTCGCCGCCTCTCCTCCTCTTGTACCGCAGAAGCCCGTGTAATAAAAGCCTCATGGCGAAAAGCACTGGAAGGGAGCACCAGATCAATCAAAGGGATCTCCCGATACTGGAGACTCCCAGGATAAGTCTTTGCTAAAACGTCGGTAAATCGAATATCATGCTCACGTCCTACGCGAAGAAAGCATACAAAACCGTTAAATCATTCAAAAAAAGGGGGGGGAAGAAGGAGAGAAGAAAAGACAACAAACAGGGATTAGAACTAACCGTCCACAATACTGAAGAACTCAGGCATCTTGCCCCGAAGTCGCCAAGAAGTACTCATGTCGGCGCCGGCTAGAATATATTCAGGAAATTCCCCACCAACCACACGAAAGGACCGAAGGACCTTCGCGATGGCTTCCTTTGCAGGAAAAAGAGTGAAAGCACGGTCGGAAATAGGCTCGACACAACGTCTCATGGCACCGACTCGGTGCTGATCTACCCAAATAAAGTGCTGAGCCCAATTCCTGTCGGACCCCCTCTGATCGGTGACGATGATTAGACGATCCTGCCGAACACAAAAGGTGTAATTGTTCCCCGTCGAAGCACGAGCAAATCGGAAGAAATGACGGAACACGTACAAATCAGGCTCCAGATGAACCGCCCTGGAAAGGAGTTTGAAGGCAACTATCTTGTTCACACCATTGGGAACCAACCGGTGGATGTGAACATGGTAATAATCGAGAACCTCCATGAAGAAGTCCGACGTAGGCAACCGATAACCAGCCTCGAAATGTTTCAGATACATACCGATTTTCCCCTCAGGCGGAAGGGAAAAAACGGCGTCGTTAACAGGGATTTCCACTCCGTCCTCTGGTTGGAAACCGTAACGGGACACCAACGAGTCGTAATATTCCGAACCAGGAGCGACGTCCGATGAAGAACTCATTTTGTACAGCAAATAGAGAAAACTAGAGACGAAGGAAAACGAAAAGATCGGTAAGGAGAAGCGAAATCGTAAAAGGAACTAACAGGCGACGAAAGAGGGAATATAAAGAAGACGGATAAGGAAGGGTCGTGGGCAGGAGTTTCAAAATCCAACCGTGATGATTAACGCCGTCTGAGTAACGGTCACGTCAACGCAGTGTTAACTCAATGCTAGCCCTAGTCACCATCACTAGCTGCGCATACGTAATAATACCTAAGGCTAGGGAGACTTGATAGCGTGCCATCTGGCATCCGCTAGCGCGTTCCCTAAGGAGCTCTCTGAGATCCTGATCACGCCAACCGCTGGAGATGTCTCGCCAGGAAGGCTCCATCCTGGCCCGATGGAGATGTCTCGCCAGGAAAGCTCCATCCCGACCCGCTGGAGAAGTCTCTCCTGGAGAACTCCATTCCGACTCACTAGCGATACATCCACTGGGACGTCCCGCGCGGACCAGACTTGGCGCCATGCTCCCTAACCCACGCGTGGCGTCCGTACCTGACATAGATCGTGCGCATCCCACCCAGCCTGTCTGGACCAATAGGGCGCGATGAAGGACGAGGATTGTGCAGCCAATGGACGACCTGGTCCCCACCTGCCATGGCAGAGATCCTGTCGGCCACAGCTGGACCGGCAACACGTATAAAAGCCCTCGCGGGGCATACGGTAAAGGGATCGCAACCACTATACTTTTAACATACACTTACTATACACTCGCCGGAGATCTAACTTAAGCATCAGAGCGTTTTCCCGGGATCCCCTCCCGGAGAACGGCTAACGTTGCTATTATTATGTGGTTGTGGTCGCAGGTCAAGCTTAATACGACCAGAGTCACCCATGAAGTGAGAATCAGGCTGAGCTGAAGACTAATATCGCATCACATATGACTATGCATATGACTATATATATGACAAAAAAAAAAAAAATTTAAGTCTTCTAATCGCGTAGTATATAAAATTTGGGTATATTTTTCTTTTGAGAAATATTGTGTCGAAAAAAAGTTCATAAATTTGGTTATTAGGTTCTTTTATTTTTTTAGGTTCTCAATTGAATATATATATATATATATATATATATATATATATATATATATATATATATATATATATATATATATATTGTTTCATAAATTTATATTATATGTGTGTTTGATTAATTGGTACATCAAATGATACAAACATAAACATATTATTTAAAAAAAAACCATTTTATTATTTTGTCTAGGACATGAGATACTAATAGACTGCTTTTAACATATTTCTTTATATGGCCACTAGGTATAAAATAAAGTAGAATAACACTCACAAAACGTGTTTGATGATGGTTTGTGTATTGATTAAATATAAGTAAAAGCAACCAACAAAAGAACCAGAAGATAAAAATAGTAATTATTATTAAAAAGAAAGTCATGTGCGCATGCCTAGCTTACGGGATTCTTATTCTTATTCTTATTATTATTGTTATGTCATTTTTCACATTCAGTATATGTGGTTCATAACTAACTGTGTCTGTGTGATACGAAAGGAAGCATCTTTGTCCACTAATATTGGCATGGCGTAATACGTATATGCATGTCTTGAAAATGTGATGTGCACACATTTGTTTACGGATGGATGGTATAAATCTTTAAGGTCTTGATTTGCTTCTTTATGTCAGTCGTAAACTTCGTTTTGGTATTCGATTATATCCTTACGTTTTTGGGTATTTAATAAGAAAATATACTTGTAGATATAGCCATATTGGCTGAGAATAAGATAGATCTATCGGAGAGAAGTCGTATTTAAGGCCGGCCATTGAATTTACGGCATGAAGACTATTTAAAACTAAATAAATGAGAAAATGATGGGAACTTGGAGGATTTGGGTCAAATATAGTGTATTTGTATAGCTTAAAAGTTGGCCAAGAAGTCATCGTGGACAAAACACGATTCTGTTGACCATTTGAGCCTAAATTAAACTCAAAATGAAACCTCTAGTTTTGACTAAATACATTACTCACCCTCTAGAATCACATAATTACATTACAATAATCCTAAACAAGTGCCAAACTTTTTGATAAGCATAAACTCAGGTGATCATATTTATTCATCGATCACCAAATAGTCAACTGAAGACGAAGGAAGAAGCTCAATGGCCTTGATCCGGTTCTTGGCACCAATAGAAGACTTCATCTTGTTCAAATCGTCGATTGAAACCTTTTGTTTTTTGCTATTCAATGTAAAAACCTGAGGTACGGTGACATCTGCAATCTTTTTTGTTGGTTGAGGATAAAGAAAATCAGTTGGAAAGAAATTGTATTGGAGACCGGCCATTGATGACTTTGTAGAGGAATGAAGAAAGAGTATAGTTTTAATGATTTTAGGTCCAATGTAAGAGTATTTATAGACCTGAAAAGTTAGATATAAAGAAATAGAGCGGAGTCGGCTTTGTTGACTTTTCTGGAAGCTTCATAGTTGACCATATGAGAGAAGTACACAAGAAGAAAAGTTAAACAAGACAAATCAGGGGATATGCTGGAGAGATGCTTGTGGAATAGTATTCACTATTGATAGTGTTACCTTTAGTTTTTCAAACTATCAATTGTTCCATTCCTTTTGCATATCCACCTTGTTTTTATTTTTATCTTTAACATTTTATACCCACTGGTTATAACATATTATGTAATAACACCTATAAAACATATTCGGGGTATGATTTGTGTGTGATTAAATATAAGCAAAAGGAACCCACAAAAGGACCAAAATGTAAAAATAGCATAAATAATGCAATTAATTAATCATTTTTGTTGTTATTTGATACCCTATAGCCATTAGTTATATAATAAAATAACACCAACAAAGACCGTTTCGGTTATGATTTGTGTGATTAAATTTAAGCCGAAGGAACCAATAAAAGGACCAAAAGGTATAAGCAGTTTAAATAATGTAATTTATTATTATTATTATTATTGTTGTTACTCATATTATTATTATTTAACACTCTATGGTCACTTGTTATCAAATATAATAAACTAAAACCTATAAAGGCCTGTTCGGTTATGCTGAGGCCTGAAGGTATGATTAAATATGAGGAAGAGAACCCATAAAATATGACAAAGGGTAAAAACAGCATATGTAGTGTAACTAAATATTATTATTTACACTCTATGGCCACTCGTTATAGAAAAATAACTACAAAATCTTGTTTTTATATTTCCTGTGTGTGATTAAAAATAAATAAAAGATACCACAAAATGAAAACAAGGTATGAGTAATAATAATAATAATAATAATAATAATAATAATAATAATATTATTATTATTATTATTATTCTTATTATTATTAAAAAGTCATATGCACATCCATTGCCGTGTGATTATTATCATTCTTATTATTATAGAGATGGCATTGTCATTTTTCACGTTCAATACATGTGGTTTATGACTCACACTATGGTACAAAAGGAAGCATATTTGTCCATTAATAGTGTAGTGCCATACCTTTTGTCGATTCTTTTGAAAGAAATTTAATAAAAGAATAATGAATCGGAGCATTAAGAAATTTTGACAAGTATTTTTATATAATTAGAAAAAAAGATATAGTATTAAATGTGTGTTTGGCAAAACTAGTTGGCAGTTGGAAGCTCTATTTGTCCAGAAGTGTTCGACAAAAATTTTTGTTGGTTTTCAAAGATGTAAAATTACATAAAACGTATAAAGTTAAAACTCTGGAAAACTAAAAACTCTTAAATGCTTTCAGATTATTATTATTATTATTTTAAATAAAAGATAAAACCATATTGCCGAACCAAACATTTTCTTTAATTCAAGTTTTTTCTTAAAATTTAAAAACTAAAAAATTTTAAAAACTCTCAAATAAAGAGTAACGATAGTTTTTGAGTTGTTTAGAAATGCATATTTTAAAGATTTAATTCGAACTTATTAGCAGATAATTACTAAATAGTGATCTTATTCATCATGTTCCAGAAATTTTTTGTTTCTATCAACAAATGATATTTTAAGCATTTCATTGAACTATGTTTTAAAGTAAACGTTATACTCAACAGAAAGAATGAATGTAGCGTACAAACAAATATGGCAAAGGGAAAAACAACAATAAGAACAAAAAATTGAAGTAAAAACAACTAGAAACAATAGAAGTTAAACATTAACTTGTTCGAATTGATGCGAACCTGGTATTATTAATTTGTAATTATAAGTTGTATACATTCTAAAGCATATCAAAATCAATAAGATCCAAAAAGAAAAAGAAACAACAACAAAGTAGTACGTTAAAAAAGTTCTCCCTAATACAAATATTTTGTCATCTGTATTTGAACATCGTGAAAATAGGATGCGCTCATATTTGTTTACTGGTCACGGAAAGCTTTAGAGTCTTGATTTGCTTCTTGATGCCATTAGCAGACATCATCTTGGTTGAATCTTCAAGTGAAATATCTGTTTTTTGGGTATTTAATGGAAGAGTTTGAGGATGTATGGCATCTCTACTTATTGGTGTACCTTGAGGATACAAGAAATCCGTTGGAAAAAAGTTGTATTGAAGGCCGGCCATCAATGATTTTGTCAGAGAGTATATTCGAAAGAAAGTGAGTTAGAGAATGATGGGAACTTGAATGGTTTGGGTCTAAAGAAGTGTATTTATAGAGCTTATATATTAGTCATGAAGGCGTTGCGAGGTAAAAACAACTTTGATGACAATTTGAGCCGAAATTCAAGTAGCTTAGCCTAAATACATTTAGAGTAAATTACATTTTTTTGTCCCCGTGGTTGGCACGTTTTTACACTTTTAGTCCAAATTTTTTATTTTCACAGTTTTGGTCCCTGTGGTTGCCAAAACTTTGTATTGTTGGTCCCTGGTCCATGTAAAAAGACCAACTTACCCTTTCTAATGTCTTTCCCCTTTTTCTTTTAACTTATTATTTATTTAGATAATTAAAAAATACACCCCTACCCTATCTTTCCTCTGAAATTCTTCTTTTTTTTTTTTTGCTTGATGAGACCACCAACTCCACTAATCCGACAGTCATATAATGCTCACCGATTTCAACCTCGACGGCCATATAATGCTCACCGGATCACGGTCGAATAGAGCTGCAGGAACTATTATTGGAAGGCCACCAGAGTCGAGTAAGTTGGTTTTTCACAAACCCTAATAAATACATACTTAGACATTAAAAAAAGGTAACTTTAGTAGATATCTCTAATAAAGATCAACTTAAATGAGTTGGTATTCTTTAGACGTACAAACTTTAAGTATAATCAATTTGTTTGAAAAAAGATAGCCCTCTTGAGAGCGGGTTGCTGCCAAGTCATCAATCGTCGCCGGTCAACCATGGGATAACTCTGGCCACCCTTCGGTATATATATCCATTTGTGGAGGTTAACATTAACGATAGACATGCATTTCATTTATTACCCACAATTTATATTTTGATTTGCAGTTAGATCACATATGTGTAGAGGGAGAGAGTGAAAAAGGGATCCGGAGGAAGAACCGCTTTGTATTTAAGCCACAAATGCTTACTACTTATTAGATGATTAATAGTCTTAGAGAGAGAAAATGATACACAATAGAAGGACAAAAATAGATAGATAGAGAGTGGGAGGGGAAGGGCTGATTGAGTTCCATCAGATATAGACGTCGTCGACCATGGCATATTCTCGTCCTTCCCTAGTTGTGGAGATGCCAACTATCAATCGGAAAACCAAAGCCGGTGGGGGGTGTAGTTTTTGTATTACCTAAATAAATAATAGGTTAAAAGAAAATTAGAAAAGAAATTAAAAAAGATAATCTGGTCTTTTTATATGGATCATGGACCAACAATGCAAATTTTGACAACCACACCAACAATGCAAATTTTGACAACCACAGAAATCAAAACTCTAAAAATAAAAAACTAAGGACTAAAAGTTTAAAAGCGTGCCAACCACATTAACCAAAACAGTAATTTACTCGTACATTTATCACCCTCAAGAATCAATTAACTACATAGACGCCTTATTTTGAAGATGACAATTCTTTGTAGCTACTTCTAACAAACTAAAACTTTTAGTAGAAAACTTTCCCATTAACTTGTCTCTCCCACCAGCATCTCGGAAGGGTAAAATTTGTAGTCAGAGGAAACATCAGGGTTAACTTTTGTGATTTATTCCCATGAGTTTTAAGGACCCCGCATGATTCATGAGGTCATTTCTTCTGTTTTGATATTGTATATACAATTAAATTATTTCAATAATATAACTATATACAGACAATTCGATAGTTAAATTATTGGTCAAACTCAAAGGCGTGTTATAAACCACGATTACGGGTGGTGGTCGTTTTGCACATGTAGTGTGTGCGGGG
The DNA here is from genome assembly GCA_023525715.1 of Cichorium intybus. Lineage (NCBI taxonomy): Eukaryota > Viridiplantae > Streptophyta > Magnoliopsida > Asterales > Asteraceae > Cichorium > Cichorium intybus. Next base: position 17,365,771 of record CM042009.1, read on the forward strand.
TTATTAATTTTTAATGTGCCACAAAAAATGTAGTCATCTTTTAGAGGGTGTTTGGGATTGTTTATAAAAACTCTATATTGATTTATTGATTTTTTAAAAGTCAATAAATCAATAAGTATGTTTGACAAATGTAAATAAATCAAATAAATCATTTTTAAAACTCATTGTCAACATAAACAAATAAGTCAAATTTCATAAATAATGTCATCCTTACTTATTAGAACTCCTTATGGATTATTGGAACAAAAAGACCATTTTGTTAAAGAAAGTAAACCAAACACTTTTTAACTTATTCACAGATAACTTATTTTTACCAAATAACTCAATCCAAAAACTTTTTAAAACTTATTTTTATCATCAAATAAATCAATTAACACATATATAAAAAATTGCTTATTAAGTTAAATAAGCAATCACAAACGCCCTCATAATCTTAAGCATAGATCGGACAATGGGTTGGTGTGTCTTGTTTCAAGTTCAATCTAATTATTAATTGGGTTAAGATTTTAACCTAATTTAACCTGCTTATTTAAATTGGATAAGATTCTCAACTCAACTCAATGGGTGGCTATTAAGTTGTCTTTGTTTATAAAATTCTCAACTCAATTTATTAAATTAAAAAATAAAATTTGTAAATCTATTGTTGTATTTGAGACAAACAATCCGAAAATTAGTATCGCAATAATTTCGAATAGCAGAAAAGCCAAAGCAGACAGATCGATAAATAATATTGAGAATTATGTACTGATTAATCGCTAATAATAAATTCAATTACTATTATTTATTCCCGAATTTCGTCTAGAAATCATATTCGATCCTTCGCGATCAGATTTGATTTAGAAAGGTAGAAGGAAACTGTCCCGTTATTGGACGAAATAAAATACGAAACAAAAATATTAAAACCAACCTAAAGATCGTTGATTCTTTCGTCGTTGAGACTGTACGTAATGACTGATGACTCATGTCCTTAAAGGTCGGCATAAAACCTAGGATTTAATGCAAAATATCGTTCGTTGCAACAGCTATGGAAGAACCAATAAACGCAAAGCGAATACTTGGAAACACGAAGGAAGAAAATCACAGAGAGAGGAGAGAGTAGAGAATTTTTTGAGGTGTAACATAAATGAGACCCGAGAAGCCCTATTTAAGCTGACAATAAATGCTAGCAACAAATGATGCAGGTAACACGAAGCATGAGTCAGAAGGTGAGAACTTGTCGGAAGACATAAACAATAAAGGAAGCTAGATCCTAACCTACGACAATACTACTCCGCTATCCTGATTTTAAGTCTCACATATTGTTATCTAAGGCCTTCCAGAGTGCCACCCCCCCCCCCCCCCGGGACGTCAAGCCCGGTGACCGCGACGACTACGGGGAACACCGCCCCGCCTGTGCGACGCCGTCGCATTCCATGCCCGTGCGACGTTCCCAGCTCGTGCGACGTCTTGCTTTGAATGAAAGAGTAAGCCATAGGTGAGAGTGTTGCTTTGAATGGAAGAGTAAGCCATAGGTGATGAGAGGACGAACCGTAAATCAAATTCTACGATGCGGCTGAAATGAGGGAATGAAACCCTAAATCACATTTTACATAGTAGCATTAAGATGGGTTTTTATTAAGGGTACCCTTTTATTAATGGGTCATTGATGTTACTAATTGACCGGGCCTTTAAAAATAAAATGTATTTGTGTATGTATTTTTCAAATAATGATTTTGTTTTAATTTTAGTTTTAACTTTAATTTTAATTTTAATTTTAATTTTAATTTAGTTTAATTTTAATTTAGTTTATGAAATTATTTATTGTGTTTGTATTCTATTTTTAATTTATTTTTTAAATTAAAAAGTGAGAGGTAGTGAGAAGTAGTGAGAGGTGACTATTTCCGGGGGTAAAACGAGGAAAGAGAAATGTTGACTGGATGCTGAGATGGCAGGCAAAAAATGAGAGGAGGAGAGAGGGCATACCTGAGGGCCTAAGGTCATGTCATCGTAAGAGGTAAATCCTTCAAGTCTAACATAATGTTATCTTCTTACTTCCTTCTTGTGATACCTCTCCGCCTCCCACCCTCGACAATGATAGCGTCCACTTACTTAACACCATTCATCATTTGTCTCCTATTTATTGATCAAGCACAATATAAATGAAAAAATAGTTTAATTAAATAAAGTAATTCAACTAATTACTTTTTTAATTTAGAATTTAATTAGAATGAGTTTTTATTTTTATTTTTAGTAGGAACAAATACTTTATGAAATCCCAATAGCTAAACTAAATCATAAAAAGAGGCTTCTAATATGTTTTTATTGCCTTTCGGACTTCGATAGACATTTGGATCCGTCATAGGATACCAACACCTTCTTGTATACAATGAACCGATCGGCGATCACAGTCTGACAAATTAATGAAGTTGTGTTCACCATGTATGTTTATGTTTTCCTTTTTCTTTGACGGAAACTTGCGAACTAGCCACCAGGGAAAACCATCAATGAAAATGACGCTTATGACATTATCACATTGGCGCTTGTTAAGAAAATCAAAACAAAAATAGCACACACCACATTATGGCATTATCTTTCAAAGGAAAATAAATAAATACAATGTACCATTGTTGACAGTGAGTTGCAATGATGCTTGCTCGGGCTTTGAAAATTGGTAACGAGCAATAATGGATGATTATCGACACTTTTCAAATAGCACAAATAGAGGTGGCAAATTGTTTTTCTAGCACAAAAACGACTTATTTAAATACGATAAAAACAACAAACACGACAAACACGAAAATGATAGATAACAAAAAATCTTCGATTTATTTAATTCATAATTAATCATAAAAAACATAACAAACACGACAAACACATGTTAATATCGTGTCGAATTTTGAACACGGACACGACATGACACAATGTCGTGTTTTTTACACTTGATACGAACACGAATTCGAAATTAAATTTCGTCCCAAGTTCGTCTCGTGTTGTGCATTTTTGTCATGTCGTGTCAGAATTGTCACCCCTAATTAGCACAAACCATCGGATAGAGTGTAGGAGAATAACATAAAAAGACGCAGCTACCCTTGCCTTCAAGACAATAGAAATTACCTCAACATCATGGACAATGGATGCAACAACATGAAACCAAGATGAAAAAATGGGAGTGAAAAAAACCTTTCAGGATGGTCATCCATGATTTTCAGCATATATACACAACTATTAAGGACTTGATTTAACCTAGTAGAAAGTGGAAATAAAATTATGGATAATGAATACATACAATATGATTCTGATGATAATTAAAGACAAACGAAACAAAACAAATTGAGACTGCTCAATAGTTTTCAAACCCACACGAAACGACCATGATACGCAAAAGTAATAACAACCCAGGTCCCAGAACCCCAAACATCCGAAGATTCAAGATATGCACTGCTATTACAAGAACAAAATTCGTATATGTATTACCATTACAATGTTGGATATATTAATGCCGTCTTGACATAATATGGGTAACGAGATCACAGCTATACTTCACACGCAAACACCAACCTAAAAAATATAATGGTATTCAAGATCTATACATCTGAAAGATTGTACACAAAAATTGGTAAAGAATACATTATGCAACTGAGCAAACCATTCTACACTCCACAAATGCAGTATAAATATCACTCGATTCAGATTATGAACATGGCGTTGCAGTTTCAAATTTCTGGAAGTGGGACGACAGCTTCAAAAGCTTCAACGAGCATGGAGACTCTCTTCTTACGAGCAGGAGTCAGTTTGGTGACAATATGTTGAACTGCATAATCGAGCATCCATTGTTCGGCTTTCTTCCTTTCGTCCATCATCTGACGCCTTAAATCGACTTTTTCCTTTTCAGGATCACTTATCGTCACTTCTCGCTTTGGATTTTGCGGTTGAAGTTTTCTAAACCCTTCCAACGCCTTAATCGATCGTTTAAGCAAAATAAGTTTCTTCAACTTGCTCCAGTTCTCCGACCTCTGGTTCTTTAATCTACTCGCAATCGTTAACGATACACCCTCGATTGTCGGTTTCTTGTTTTCATCGGTAACTGAACCGATTTCCGCTTTTTCCGGTTCGCCCCCTTTCTTTTCGGGGAATTCTTCTTTATCGGAGGATTGGGAAGAGGTGTCCGGAATATCGGGAAGAAGAATTTCGTCGACGGATTCTCGTACGAGTTTAACGGCATCACTCTGTGTGAACGCGAGCCGGTAGTTTCTCTCGGTGTGATCTTCGACTTCTTCAAGATTCTTCTCTTCACTGTTCGTTGATTCTTCTCCGTCAAGAAGTAGATCGGATCCGATTTTAGTAGCGATATCGGTTACCACGTGTTGGTACACCATGTGCCACATTTTAATGCGTTTCTCTTTTTCCACATCGGAAGTCGTTTCATTCTTATCGGAAAACGATCCCAATTGCCCATTTGTCGGTGATTTTGTTTCAGAATCGGCATTTGAATCCACACGCGTCAATTCACGATTCGACTGTGATTCTTGTTGATCGTCTTGGGACGGAGCTACGGTTTCGAAAGCTTTGACTAGCAAAGCGACTTTTTGTTTCTGGGTCGGAGCGAGTTCACCGACGACCTTTTGAAGCGCATAATCGAGCATCCATTCGTCGGCGTTTTTCTTGTCACCGGTCTTCTGACGTCGAAGTGAAACCGTTTCCGGTTCGTGTACGGGCGGCAACGGTAGGTGTGTCGGCTTTCTTGGGTTAAATTTCTTCACTTTTTCGAGTTCTTTGACAAATTTTCTCAAAAGGAAAACTTTTTTCAGGCGACTCCAACTCTTCGGTGCTTGTTTTTCAGTTTTCGGTTCTACAGGCTCCTGTATTCCCGTCGCCGGAGGTTCCTCTTTTCGATCACTTATCACTTCACCTCCGGTTTGATTTTGATTCTTTTCCGATAGGTCTTGTTCTGGTATAATAACTTCACTGGTAGTTGATTGATCATCTTGAACTTCTGGAAGAAGGATTTTCTCAATTGCATCTCGTACCAACTTGATTGCAAACATCTTTCGGACCTCGATTTCTTGACTCGCAGCATCATCATAATCTGAGAAAATCGAATTGAAGTGAGAATCTTCTTACAAATATTCATACATGAAAGAAAGAAAGTAAATTACAAACCTTTTCTTTCGGTAATCGATTTCTTTTCCTCGTCTACTTGTTGAACTATCTTGTCCCCGGATTCAGCTTCAAGACCCGATACCATATGCCGATGAATCATATGCCACATACTCATTTGATTCGCTTTCTTTAACGCCGGCTTCTTTTCAGTAACACTCTTCGACCCATCTAAATTTCCATCTTTCTTTTCGTTTAAATCACTGAAATCTCTATTCTCTAACACCGGTGTCTCATTCTTTCTCTCGTGCAAGCTGTTAACGCCAAACAACATATCCGCCATCTCAGAATCATCATGGCCATGGATTTCAAACGGGTCGGATCTTGTTTTAGCATAGAATTCAATAGAGAAATCATCATCATTCTTGCTATCAGAAACCCGTTTCGTCACTTTGGGTTCTCGTTTCTTGCCCAATTTTTTATCAGTTGATAGGGTTTTGGGGTTATTAGGGTTTTTCTGGTCATTTGTGGTGCGGCGTTTGAGGTACGTGAAGCGTTTTTGTGGCGGCTCATGGTGGTGATGGTGGCCGTGGAGAGAACAGTGTTGGTACGGACAAATTTTTGCTACGGGGAGTAATTCTTCCGGCTCTAATGGGCTGGGCTGATGTTTAAGTTGTTCAGGGAATTTTGAGTCCTTGAGAATCGATGAAAATGTAGCTTTTGGAAAATGGGATTCTTCAGAAATTTCTGAACGGGCGTCGATTGAATTTGAAGATTTATTTGATTTGAAGCCATACTTGTTCTTGCTCTTGTTTTTGAAGATCTTGACGGATCTCAGACTGCCGTTCCTTGTGAACTTTGGCGTAGATTTCTGTGTAGAAACAATAAAATATAGATTTATTGAAATGTTTGACTTTGTCAATATTTGAACAAAATAAATGGATCTTTTGTACCCGAACTAATATCATTAACGTTTAGAGTAATGATAAGATTCTAAAACGCGCAAATTGCAATGAATGGCAACCTACTTTCAACTCATTTATAATTTGGTTATAACATCGTAATTTCATTTCTTTCCGTTACAACGGTGCCATTTTATTCTATTTTCTAAAAAGCATTGAGTTCTCATTTCTTTTGTTATGAGGTATCATATTTTAAAAAATCTACCCATTGGTCACTAAATTTCTCTATTATGCTGTATATTTGCACTAGTTAAAAAGAAACACACATTTATAGCTTACTGAATTAAGTCATGTCTCAGTCAACCGTATTAAATGAAAAAGAAACAACATTAAGGAGTCAAAACATGCTTGGTAGAGGCATTACCTGAACATAATTAGATGATTCATCAGATACTTCAACCGAAGAAGGATCTTGGGGTGTGATTGAACCATCATCTGACAACTTAATTGAAGATTGACTGAGCCTCGATTGTGAACGCCTCCTTGATGAAATGAAGCTCGCAAAAGTGCCGAGTTTCTTAGAATTTGACTTTTTCAGTAGTTTCTTTGTTTTCGTTCCTCCTTTGACATTACTACTCTCTCTATCGAGTGAAGATGTTGCACTCGAGTGCGAGCTTTGGATTGATGATGAAACCGAAGTGGATTCTGAATCACTGTCGCCCTGCCAAATACACAGCACTCTATAAATATAATTAAATCTTTATGAGACAAGACAGGTCGAAATTTTAAAGATTTATTTCTGGGCTTCAATATTAACATTTCCCGAATTTTAAAGATTTTTTCAGTTGTCTATTTGAGCTGTTTTTAATTTGGCTTCTGCGGTATCTTTCATTACTTATTTACATGCTGATGATCTTCTTATGAACTTAATTACTTCTTCATTTATGTTCTTCCAAATGATAGATCGTATTAAGTGGTTATACAAATATATTACCTAAGTTAGTATCAATATCGCAAATAAGTTAATAACCATATCGCAACAGGATATAAAAACAAGTCAACAAGAGCAAGTTTGACTCCAAATTAATGCTATAAATCTCTTCTCTAATGGAAATTATTGATAATTAAACAAAAAGAGCGTCAAAATCAGTAAGAATTTCAGAGCTTCAAATGATTTGATTATGGAAAAGATACAAAGAAACTGAATTAATGGAAGCTACTAACCTGAGTCAACGATGATTCAGGAGAGGGGCAGTCTAATTGGGGTTTCTTCTTTTCCCCCATTTGTCGAGCCATATATGATCGAATTGCGATTCTTGAGTCACTAATCCTCTGGATCTTTAACACCCAGATAGAAAATTTCAGTCTTTATGACAAAACCGTCTTTAAATCAGTTGAACGAGTTCATGAATTGAGGACGTGTGAAAAGGATGTTTCGGGTAAGCAAGATGTAGGTGGGATTGGCGGTGTTTTTCTTGAGAGTTGAGACAGAGATGATGATTCGGTGCTGGCAAGCAAATGATTTGGTGCCGGTGATAGCTGGTATCTTTGGCTTTTGTGTTGTAGATTGACGAATTAATGACTTTTTGCATGTGGGGAGACCTAAGAATTGTATGATGAGAATGGATGGGCTTGACTTGGCCTTATTTTGACTTGGACAATAAAGCTTGATTTATTTCACACGTCATGATGTAAGATGGAATTTGTCAAAACTTAAAAAGTTAGATTTTAAACTATGTTATCTCTTTTTTTAATTAGTTTAAATGTATCAATTTAATAACTTTTTTTAAAAAAAAACCGTCAAAAGATGATATTTCTTATACAAAATATATGTAACAACAATTTATTTTACAAAAAAATGCAATTTTCATAGCTTTTTTGATTTATAGGTTGAAAATTGGTTACATAATTTGTGTCACTTGTATAAGTTGGTAAAAATAAATGAAATTTTATTATATAAATTGATAAAGTTGAAATGTTTTTACATAAACTTGTTGCATAATAAAATTAAATAATGACATGTCAAGGAGTAACTGATTGATATTACTGATTACAATGTTGCGTATTTTGTCAAAAAAAAAAAAAAAACAAAAAAAAACAAAACAAAACAAACCATTTTATTGTGTAAATTTAGAAAGATATATAGATTAGTGTATAGATGTGCATTCAAACATTTTCCATTTATATTTTGGCGACGAGATCTGATTTTGCTTAAATATCCAAATGTATATAGTTTGAAATAGATATAAACAGTATATTATTTACCGTTTAATGTATGTAAACGCGGTTAGCGTTTGATCTTTCATTAAAAAAGTAAGGAGTATTAAATTAAAAGACAATACATGTTAAAGACCCATGAGTGTTTGAATGTGGTGCGGTTTACTCTTTGACAAATTGGATTGCAATAATAACTTTTATCATCAGAAAAAATATGTAATAAGCCGACTAGGACTAAATGAAGGTACACGAGTACATTATTTTAATATTTGACGGTGATTGTGATTACAATCTAAACATTGTTGACATTTGGTTTGCAAAATTTTTTTTGAATAAATTAGAATATGTTAAAGAATCGAAATCTATTAGAAATTGGAACCTAATTTCATATTTTATTTGGTTAACCGGAAATATCCTATTTGGTCGGCAGGAAATATAACTAAAATCCATGTAAATGATAAATTTGTCCTTCTTGTTTGTTTGTATAATATTACTTTAATGGTGGGTGGTGGTGGTGTTGAATGGTGGAGGAGGATGGCAGTGGTGGTGGGTGACGGTGGTGGTGGTAGGTGATGGTGGTGGGTGGTGGGTGGTCGGTGATGGTGGTGGTGGTGATGCTGGTGCTGGTGCTGGTGGTGGCGGTGGCGGTAATGGTGGTGGGTAACGGTGGTGGGTGGTGGTGGCGGGTGGGTGATGGGTGGTGGTGGGTGACGGTGGTGGCGAAGGTGATGGTGGGTGGTGCTTGTGGTAGCGATGGCAGTAGTGCTGGGTGACGGCGGTGGTGGGTGATGGTGGGTAACGGTGGTGGTGGATGGTGGTGGCGGCGGGTAGTGGCAGTAGGTAATTGTGGTGGGTGGTGGTGCTGGTGGCGGCGATGGTGTGTAATTGTTGGTGACGATGGTGCGTGATGGGTGGTAGCGGTGGTAGTGGTGGTAGGTGGTGGGTGGTGGCAGTAGTGGTGGTGGGTGATGGTGGTGGCGATGGTGAGTTGTGGCAGTAGTGGTGGTGGTAGTAGGTTGTGATGATGGTGGTGGGTGGTGTCGGTAGTGGTGGTGGGTGACAGCGGTAGGGGGTTTCAATTTAAAAAGTAATAGAATGGGTATAATGGTAATCTTGCAAATTCCTTCATTTATTGCATTTAGTTCTTTCCATCAACCTATGGAATTCAATTATCTTAGGTGGTGTTTGGTTCGCAAAATATTTTTGAAGAAATTGGAATCTGGGAAGAAATTGAAATCTGCCAGGAATTGGAATCCAATTCCATATTCTGTTTGGTTGTCAGGAAATGGAATTGGAATCCAATTCTATATTCTGTTTGGTTGGAAGGAGATGCAATTGCAATCTATGTAAATTGACATATTTGCCCTTATCATAAAATATCTCATTATATTAAAATAGTTTATAAGAAACCTCATCAGCCTGTTTACAAAAAAACATATTAAAGAAACTGAACATTAATCTAACTATAGAAATCTGAATACATAAATCTAACTACAGAAATCGTGAATCGTGAACATTAAATCAGGAAAGAAAACAATTACTAGAAAATCAAGTTCATAGCAATTGAGTTTACAGACAAACGATTACATAAAATTGAATCTTGAATGTTCCCGATTCACGATTACAGAAAATTAAAAATTGAACATTGAATCAAAGAAAAAACGTTTACAGAATAGATTATAGAAAATTGAATAAAAAAACATGATTGAGAAAATTGAGTTCACATCAATCGAGTTCATAGTTGTATTCATGATTATTGAATCACGAAATTAAGTTCTGAATCGAGTTCACAGCAATCGAGTTCCTGATTTTTGTTTCCTGTTCAGCGGTAGAAATCCGTGTAAATATATGTGGAGCCCAAGAATGTCTCTCCAAAAGAGCCCTTGTGGATAGAGGGGAGACTCCAACATATATACAAACTCATAAGACTGTCTCGCACCAATGTGGGATACACTAACACTCCCCCTCAGATACGTAGGCTCGATGAGGTTCGGGGGTGCGGGACACCGGCTCTGATACCATATAAATATATGTGGAGCCCAAGAATGTCTCTCCAAAAGAGCCCTTGTGGAGAGAGGGGAGACTCCAACATATATACAAACTCATAAGACCGTGTCGCACCAATGTGGGATACACTAACAATCCGGGGGAAGGAGTAAAGAAAAATGGCAACTTGAGCATGAACGATTTAGAGAGGGAGGGAGACAGATAACTCACCAGCAAAGAAAAGGCGAGACTCAGCCTGTTGAGTCGTCGGACAATCGAAGTCAAACAGGGGGCCACATTCGCGATTCTGAAATTGAAATCCATTACCTGATTAGGGATACAGGGGAGTGACAGATGGAGAGGAGGAGGGAGACATAGCGTGCGAGAGAGAGAGAGAGAGAGAGAGAGAGAGAGAGAGAGAGAGAGATTGACCTACAATTGGATGTTGCCAAGCTTTGGAGAAGACGAAGTCGGCGGGTGTGGAGAAGATGAGAAACGAATTCGACATGAATGGTGTTCAGCGAGGGTTTTTTACGACAAGTCAGGGGCAATATGGTAATCAAGCAAATTCCTATCTTCAAGGGATTTAATTCCCTCACCAAACCGATGGAATTTAATTCCTTCAAGTCAATGGAATTTGACCCCAATTAAGAAATCCAATTCCTTCCTAAAACTTGAACCAAACATAGCATTTGGAAGGAATTGGATTCCAATTCCTTTGAATTCCATTAGATTCCACCGAACCAAACGGGCCCTTGTTTTAGTGGAATTGGAATCCAATTCATTTAACCAAAACTTGAACCAAACACAGGAATTCGAAGGAATTAAATTCCAATTCCCTTAAATTCCTTCGAAATCCCATGAACCAAACACCACCTAAGAGCGTATATCCAAACATTCTACAAACGTTCAACCATGGAAGATGATTTTCGGCCCCAAATGGTGTATATGGACTCATGGGATTCTTGTTTGGGTTAGAGCTTCCGTGCTTGTTAATGGATCATCGGACTATTGAATTCCCAATCTCTAAAGGAGTTAGATAAGGGGATCTTTTGTCTCCGTTTCTTTTCATTTTAGCAATTGAATGTATCCACGTGGCGATGATAACGACATCAAAAAAACATCTTATTTTAGGAAAAATGCTTCCAAACAACGGACCTATGTTAACTCATTTGATGTAGGATGATGACGTGATATTTATTGGAGAATGGTCTGAGACGAATGTTCTTAACATCAGAAGACTGTGTGGGTGCTTCCATCTTACCTAAGGTAAATTTTGTTAAAAGCAATTTATTTGGTCTAACAGTGGAAAATCAAGATCTATATAGAATGGCATGTCTCCTTAATTGTGAAGCCGGGAAGTTTCCTTTTACTTATCTAGGTATTCCTATCATGCTAACATGAACTTGTGTAGCAATTGGCAACCGATATTGGAAAAGTTTAAGGCAAAAACTGAATATTTAGAAATCGAAAACACTTGAATTTGATGGTAGATTGACCTTTTATTCCCGAGATGAGAGCCTCGTTGGTTAAGGTATGAAATTCCACACGGGAGGTCCAAGGTTCAAATTTTGGCACGCCCAAAATATCGCTAGTGTTCTTCGATTGACCTCTTACGTAAACATTTGGGCGGGTTGATGTGAGTCGGTCAGATGATGCAGTTTACCATTTTATATATAACTTTTTGATATTCAAAACACCCAAAAAAGTTATTGGCACATTTTAAAGTATTATAAGGGATTTTTTTTGTCAATAAGTGATACTCTACAAAAAAAAAATTAAGTTGGTAGGACGACAAAAAGTTGTTTCTCCTAAACGTAAGGGATGTGTGGGGAATTTTAATATTGCATCATTAGAAAGATGGTGGCGGATGATAAAAAAAAGGATGTTCATGATTTTTGGTCGCAAAAAATATGTGCAATTCATAAATTTAATGGTCGTGATAATTGTAAGATGGCGAAAAAGTCAATTCATGTCACTTGGCTAAATATAGCAAATATAGATGAGGACATGGTTGAAGACTTGAGGTGGGAATTGATCTTCCAAGCTTGTTTATTTTGAAAGTCAACAATGGTGAACGCACCATGTTTTGGAAAGATTTATGGATCGATAATGTGCCTCTAAAAGAAAAGTTTCCACGACTATACTTGATTGAAAAAGAAAAAATGTGTTTAATCGCTGATAGAACAAATCTCTCTAATTGTTCAGTCAATACCTGGAAGAAAACGCTTAGTGGGGGGTCTGAAACGAGACAGTTGTAGGGAGTTATGCTTCTCCTGGAGGAAAGGTGTATGTTGTCTAACCATGAAGACTCGTGGGAGTGGACAAAATATCAATACGGAGTCTTTTCTATAAAATTGCATATGGAAACAGTAGAGTCTGTCTCATATGTTGTGGGAACCTATCGGTATAAAATGGAATAATTGGCTTCCAATTAAAGCGAATTGTTTTCTTTAGAGATTAGTGCTTAATCATATCCCTCTTGCAATAAATCTTGTACTTAAAGGAGTAAGAATAATGTCTGTCATGTGTCTATTTTGTAACTCGTTTGAGGAATCGCCAAACCATCTTATTCTGAACGGTTCAATCTCTAGATTAGTGAGGGATTAGGGTTTTAATTGGATTGCAAAATAAATTCCTTCTGATATGATCTTAGCATCTTAGACAATCTCCATTCAAAGCTCACATAAATTAATATTTTTTCTACTTTTATGGGCTATATCTGTTAGATTTTATGGAAGGTTCAATGAAATTATTTTTAGAAAGTCTTCAATAAATCTAATTAAGTTAGAGGACGATAACAAACTTTGTATATTCAGTTTGATAAAAAATAGAAGAAATAAATATAGTCGAGATTGGATAGTATGGGGTTCTTTTACCATAGTGGCATGCAATATGTAAAGTTCAAAGTCCAAGGGGTTCTTTATTTTCGACAAGTTTTGTCTATATTTTAGTGAATATGAATTCCATTCAACTATAGGCTAATTAGCTTAAGAAGTTACAATTCTTTCCTTATTTTCTCTTCAATTTACATAGTTGTACATAAGTTTACGCAGTAATGAAGCTCTTATGATATTGAACAAGTCTTTTACTCCTAATGTGAATGAGGGCTAGCTTCATGTTTCTTTTACCGGTAGTGGTTTAATTAGGAGTGCAAAAATGATTTTAGTGCAATTAAATCCTATTATAAGTTTTCATCAGGTAGCGTCTTTCTTTGTTTTTGTGTGCCTCCTTCCCAATTGCCCAGATGAATTAACTGTAACTTCATAGTGTTGGAATATGTGAAAAAATCATGTTCTTTTATTATTGTTTTTTTTTTTTGTTTCAAATATGAAAATATTCTATCATCTACCACAAATCTATTTGTGGAGCGTATGCCTATTAGGAAAACATGGATGCATTCTTTGGTTATCAAGACTTTAGATGTGGTAGTGTGCTTCTTCATTGCCTTGGTATGAAATTAGAAACCTATATAAACTCATTAAAACAAAGTATTATATTCATAGTGTAGGATTAAGTGCAACAAATAGAAACATATTTATTTATTTATTTTATTATAACATTATACTTTTAATGATTTGCTTATTATAGCATTCTGCTTTTATTTTATACTTTATCCGATTACAAATTTCAATATTGTACATCGAAAATTATATTCAATTATAGCAATGTTATTCAAAGTTAAAGCAATTTTTGTTGCTATAATGAGATGTTTTTCAAAGTATAATATCTTAATAAGAAAGAATTTGAAAGTACAAAGCTATAAATTGGAAAAAAAATAAATAGATTACATTGTATCAACAAGTAAAAATTTGATAGTGGAATGTTGTAATAGTATCCTACTTTTATTTCTTACTATTGCAATATTGTGCTTTGACAAATCTACCAAACTATAACAATGTTATTTCAATACAAAGCATTGTTCACCGTTATAATTGCATAGATTTTTTTTAAATATATGTCATAATTATAAAATTTTGAAGTACAATGTAGTAATTAGAAATACATGCATTTTTATTACTATAAATTTTACGAATTTAACATCATGAAAAAAGCATTCCCCCTTTTGCTATTTTTAAGAAAAAAAATTGGAAGTACATTCTTCTAATAGAAATAAATGTCAAAAGTTGTTATAATAACATTCTATTTCTATTTTTCTATTAAAGAACTATAATTTGTTTTTTTTTCTTATTAAGGGAATATGCTTTGAAAAATCAACCAAATCATAGCATCCTACTTTATTTTCTCATTTGCATGCTTTCTCATTGTTCGTTTGTTGTTTTTAAAAAAAATAATTGAAAGTTGGATGCTCTAATAGAAAGAAATGACAAAAGATGTTATAATAGCATACTACTTCTATTTATTTCTATTAAGGCGTTATAATTTCAAAATTTTCTTATTAAGGCACCGTACTTTAAAAAATCAACAAAATCATATCATCCTATTTTTGTGTTTTTTATGCTTTTTCATTGTGATGTGGGGATGCTAACATAAAAAGTTACAATCCTATATATTACCAAGATATATATTGCATTCACTCTAAATAAACTTATAACTGAATTCAAATATAACAACGTATTTTCATTAATTTGATCACATTATTATTATTGTGGTTACTAATATTGTGGGTTTTGTGAAGTAGCTTTGATCTGCATGTCACAAATTGGTTACGAAGATGGTTACAATCTTCTATATTACCAAGATAGATTAAACCGAGCCTTGGACAACATTCAGAAAGTATATAAAGCTCCTTTTGTTTTTAAGATTAGTGTTAAATGTAAAGAATAGCAATGTGTTTTTGTTTGGTTGTTTCATTTAACATCTCACGTTCGTTTTTTCGTTACAACATTGTGTCTCTAAACTTTTACTATGTATTATTATTATATTTCTACTGGTCTCCACTACCAATTTGGGAAATGTACTTTATTTTTACCCATAATATTATTAGTAAAAAAATGCAAGTGTGGGTAAGTCATTACAAGTAGGTGAAACTTAAACCTCAAAAGAACATATTATATCACAAAAATAATTGCTTAAACTCTCGCCTTGATGTATGAGCTTAAAACCCTCGTTTATACATATTTCTACCTCAAAAAGGGTACAGTTCCTATATAACTAGAAATATATTATGAGAGATTTATGTATGGGCTGTGTGACTGTGTTTTTTCACTATGCGTGAATTATTCTCAAATGTAATAATTCATTTTCCGAGTAGCTTCTTACAATTGAAAGTTTGTCATTCGATTCTATTTTGTAGTTTATTTCTCCCTAACGAACTAGATTGTAATTTGCAATCCAATGGGTGTTCGAAATTTTATTCGGTTGTTATTATATTAATCTGTATTCATCCGCCCCACTACAAGAAACTGGCTCTATTGCGACGATACCTATAGTGACGACGCGAGTCATCGCAAAAGATGCAGCTATGACGACGACATGTCTCAACAGAGCTATAGCGACGATATGTCATCGCTATAGTTTTGAGTTATACGGACAACATGTCGTCACTATAGTTTTGAGTTATAGAGACGACAAGTCATCGCTATAGGGACGTCATGTCGTATTTATAAAATTTATTAAATCTATTTCTTGATTTCATGAAAACTTGTAGCGAATATATTAGCACCAAGCCACCAAGAGTCTTTTAAGCATATTTACTAAACTCATTTACGAAAGATATATAATAAGGTAAATCATAAATTTTAGAGAGCAAACAAGATGACATTCATATTTACTAAACTCATTTACAAACACACGTTTTCATAACTAGGCCAAACATGTAGAGACAAGTTTTTATCAATCATAAATACACATATCCTAAATTTGCAAAAAAGTTCCTTTTTATATGGTCGTGCTCCGATTATCATCAAATGTTACACTATAAATTTAGGACCTGATGGTTGGAAATTGGAAAAGGACCCTAACACGTTTTCAATGAATGGACCACGAAATGTGGTTGAATGTTGGTGGATATGCATGCAATATCATTGATCAAATTTTATTAAAATGTCTTGCACAGTTGAATGAGTGGATCTCGTTATTTCAAACATTTATAATTAGATAAGTAACCATAAAAAAATAAAAATATGGTAACCTTGTGTTTTGAACTTTTTTTAGAGCCTGTTATTGGGCTTTTTTTTAAAATGTGAAAACACTTATAGGCCCATAACTCATATAGGCCCAAAACCCGTATGGTAGGTTTTTTAGGACACCGCCTCATCTCTCGCTATCGCATGGGGTAAATATCTATAACAAAGGTTAGCTGGTGCACAAAAAAACCGGATTCCGATCCGAATCCGGTATCCGATCCGAATCCGATCCGGTTTCAATCCGGTTTTTCAAAATCCGATCCGGTTCCCAATCCGATCCGTCGGATCCTACCGGTTTGAAATTATATCCGTTGAATCCGGTTTGAATCCGGTTCCTGTCAATCCGGTTTTTGATCCGGTTTCGATCCGATTTCGATCCGGTTTTTCCATAGGACATATGAACGTTTTTTTTTTTTTTAAATTTGACCGTTGGGAACGATCTTGTGACCGTTTGGAGCCTCATAAGTGACGAAAATTGACATTTAATACCCTTTGCTCCAAAAAACAGGATATTAAAAACCGGTTTGAGATACGATCCGGTTTTCAATCCGGTTTCAATCCGGTTTCGATCCGGTGTCGATCCGGTTTGTATAGGATCGGGAATTTTGTGTCTAATCCGGTTTGGATCCGATCCGGTTTTGCCCCAAATCCGGTTTTGACTTTGTTGACTTGATTCGATCCGGTTTACGATCCGGTTTTCGATCCGGAAAAAATCCGGTTTGTGCACCTCTAGGTTAGCACATGCACATCTATTGTGTGTTGCTGAACAAAATTTATGTATTTACAAAAGGAAGTGATTTATATACAACAAATTTTTTAATATACAATAATCTATTTTTTAGCAAAATTATACAATATGTATAAAAATTTTAAACTGTTGTATATGAATAAAAATTGTTGTATAAAAATCACTCCCTATTTACAAATGATAAAATAGAATTTTGATATAATATATAAAATCAAAAAAATCTAACAAAAATATGGATAAAAAACCAAGATGTACAAGCAGATAAATCTTTAAAATATACTCATAAAAGAAGATTAAAAAGTCATAAATTTTATTTATGAAAAAAAATGTTTGTAAAAATAAATTCGTAAAAAATTATAAAAAATGCAACAATTGTACAAAAATTGTAAAAGAATATTAAACTTTAAAAACATAAAAGCCAAAGTTTTTTAAAAAATGAGAAATTTTATTAGAAAATCTTTAGACGGATTTGTAAAGTTGTAAAAGAATATGTAAAGAAATTTATTAAGGTTGTAAAAATCGCTTGATGGTAGTTTAGCGGTCGAGTGGGGTTAATGGATTAATCAGGGATTAGCCGGAGATTAATCGGAGACCCTAAACTATAAAGAAACTCATTTAAAAATATATAAATAAAAAATAGCAAAGTTTGATACATTTTATTCCGAGTTACACATCAAAAAATATACATTTGTTTATTTTTATGCTTTAATATTGATTTTTTTCAGTTTTATTAAGTTATTCGAGAGTGTTTGTGTCGTCATTTAAAAATTAAAAATATAACCGCCAAGACCGATTAATTGACCGCCAAGACTGATTTTTGTAGCAAACTGTCAAGCTGACCGATTAGGCCTAATCGCAATCGGTTGAAGACAGTCAAACGATTAATCGTCGATTAATCGGCCACCAAGGCCGATTTCTGCAACACTGAAAATTATACAGATAATGTTTAAAAAATAAGAAAATTTCTAAAATAATTGGAGATAAATTTAAGAAAAACAAAGTTTTAGAAAAAGCAAGCTTTACAATATATATATATATATATATATATATATATATATATATATATATATATATATATATATATATATATATATATATATATATAGATCTAGGTTCAAATGCGGATACTAAGTATTGTGCGATCGTAGATCCAAATCACGTTCTTTCATTGTTGAAGGTTACGATCGGTATTTTCCCCCTCTCCCTCATTCTCTCACGCACACAATCATCGTCTTCAACCTAATCTCCGATCTCATCCCCTTCCAGATAAAATCGATTGCAGAAGCAAGAAACTCGATCCCATTCTATACCTCCTGCCCTGCAATCATCCAAGCGAAGCAATTGCTCTTGAGTTCAATCACTCGAAGCTTCATCCTACCCTAACCCGGTTCATCCTCTTCTCTCTTCCCCTTTCTCCCTTACGTGAACTACGACTCCATCTCCACCCTTCCCGTCCGATCTTCTTATCCGACCATGCTCCGGTCGTCCGTTGCAACCACCGTCGGACGTCATCGCAGCCACCAGCCAAACCACCGCTACTCTACCCCCTTCTCTCTCCTTCGCCCACTCGCGATCTGCAAACCTCCAGCCGCCGCTCACTCCGTTCAACTGATATGGAATCCAAATATGACGGAGAATTTGCTGAAATCGCCAATCCAATTTGCAACCATCAGAACGGGAGAATCTGTGGAAATCGAGGCTTTCGTGATACGAGGAAAGGCCAGAAGAGACGAGATTAGGAAGAAGGATGTGGCATTCTCTGAGAATGGGGCATTCTCGGAGAATGGGGCATTCTCAGAGAATGGGTGTAAGGTATTATTTGAGAATGCTTCATTATCTTCTCAGTCCTCTGTAATCATTTCATTCTTAGAGAATGTTTTACGTATTACTAGATAATATTTGAACATATTCTCTGAGAATTTGAAAACTCTTACGCAACTTTTTTTTCTTCTTCTGAGAATTCAACTTTACTTCTCGGAGAATGCATCTTTATATTTGTAATCGTTCATTCTCAGAGAATGGACTTACAAAAAACACAAACCAATGAAAACTAGCACCCATTCTCGGAGAATGGACTTACCAAAACATAAAACCTAACATCCATTCTCAGAGAATATGATACTAAAAGCCCCTGTGTATCCGCCTCTCAGTCGCTCATCAATGTCTCTCTCAAACCCTCTGATTCTCTTTGTCAATCAGTCGATTAACACACACACACACCAGATCGGTGACCAGATTCCCGATCCCGACCAACGTCGCCGGCGACCATCTTTGTTGCCTCCGGCAGCCGCAAAACCACCGCATCGTAATTAAATAGAAACGGCGTCAGTTGAAATGGATTTGAGAATTTTTACATTTTTACCCTTAAGCGGGGTTTGTCATTTGAAAACACGCGCATTGTCAATTGTTTTATTAAAAAAAACGGGTTTTTTTACAACCATTGATTATATTAATCTAATGGCCCACATTAGGTCTTACAATAACACAATATTTAAGAATTTCATTTAATACTAACTCTCTATATATATATATATATATATATACATATATATATATATATATATATATATATATATATATATATATATATATATATATATATATAGTATTAAGAATGACAATTATTGTGTTACCTTGTAACCAAATCCTGGCCATTAGATTTCATTCTCGTAACAATGAAAAAACACATTCTTAACAGAATAAGTTTTTGACATAATGTGTAACAACCCAAATCTTTCAAACTTTTTATATTACATATAAAACATATTTTACAGAATTCGGTCCATCAAAAACCATAAAATCTGTTTAAATGCAACAAAGGGTATTACAAACGTGTATCAAACAACCATAAGTTTAAAGAAAATGATCAATCAATACCAATACAGGATAACTGTAACCAGCTCCACTTTTTTGCAACCTAGGATTTATTTTACAACTTCCAATTTTCTCACAACTTCGTACTTGAACCTGGAATACATGGCATAAAAAACATAGAATACGTAAGACAAAAATGTCTCGTGAGTTACATGAGTTTTAGACTCAAACTTTAAATTTCTTTTCCAAACTTTTATAAAATTTCATAACATAAATCATTGTCAAAACCACATAATATACACATACTATACCTTTTTACTTTTCAAAATCATCATATGTTAGACTTTGCAAAAATAATGTCTTTTATACTTTCTTTGATTGGTTTTATAAACTTGCTGGGATTTTTATACTTAGGGCGTTAATCACTATAAGTGATACCCCAAGTCTCTACAATTAGAAAGAACGGATCAATACTAACGGTAGAATTGCTGAGGCAGTCTACTTCGCGAAGGGGGTTGTCCCCAGTAGACTCCTTACCTAACCCGGGTAGGTTGGAACATAGTTCCCTTACTAACAATGCTAGCTACAATACCAGTCAAACATAAAAATATTCTTCTGAAACCAAAACATTACTTGCACAAGAAATGGCTAAATGCCAAGCTTTTGACTCACACATATCTCTATCATAATTTAGGCTGTCGCCAAAAATCATACTTTCAAATACATCAGTTAACTTTCTATTTAAACTAGAAAGGGGACCATTTTTGCAAATAATTTTTCACATATAAAAATAATATATGAAATCTGAAAAATACTTACTTACTTGCCATGTATCCCAAAATGGGTAAAAAAATGCTACATGTACTCACCGAATAATTCTTGAAATGTCGTTTAGACGTCCCTCGGTTCTTTACCCTTTCGGTGTCCGATTATTTGACTTGCACCTATATATAGTATATGATACATTAATTTACATTTTAATTTGACTCTATAACATGTTAGAGTCTTTATTATACCTTCAATGGTCAAAGCAAATGTATAACTCAACTTTAGTTAAATTGTATTTTATACGTATTTTACTACAGTACCCTCAGAGGGTCGTATTTCAATTCCGATAATTTTTTATAAAGTTTTGGACCATATTAGACCTATGTTTAAAATTTGAGGTCAATTGGACAAGTTTTGAACCATTTCTTAAAAATGGAATTCACTTGACAGGAGACTCTTGATCTGAATCTGTCTTTGCTGCCTGGCGCAGGGCGCGCCGCGCCCATGATAGGGGCGCACTGCGCCTACGAGCAGCAGGTCAGCCTTTCCCCGATTTTATGCTACAATTTCCCCATTTTTTCACATTAAGTGCTTAATACTCCACTTAATCGATAGGGGTTTGTTCCAAGACTAAAACCCTTCAATTTCTACAAGTTTTAAACCATGGAATCATCAATTCCATTCCTTTTGCTTAAAACATTACCGTAATGCCCTTTTTAACACTAAAAACCCATTTGATGAATTTTTAAGAATGGAGTTGATTTTCCACTTCATTTAGGACCTATATGACTTAACAAAATCATAGAAACAAATTTCAGCCCCATTAACCCATTTCTAGGGTTCTTGAGCTCAAACCCACTTCTATGGATTTTACCAAAATTTGTGGCTAGAAATTACTTCTTTGTGTTGTTTTGAGCTAGATAAGGTATATAAATCCATTGATTCAACCTCATCCTCAAAATCAGAAGTTGGATTTACGGATCATCCAATCACAACTTGAAAAACTAAGCCAAAATTGTTGAATTCTTACCTTGGAAGGTTGGAATCACCAATTCCAATTGTCAAGTTCTCAATCCCTAGCTTCAATTACTTGCTTCTCCAACTCTTGAGTGATCAAGCCCCGTAGCTCTAGAATTCTCCAGGAGGTATTTCTGATTTTATGAAGGTTTATGAGATATTTTCTCATTTTTATATTTTCTATATTTTCAGTTTTGGTCCCTAAAGTTAACTTTCTTGAACTTTGGCCACCAAAACCAACTATCTTTCCATGGAATCATTTCTTTTACATTTTTAGTCCTAAACTATAATAAATTTTTATAATAATTTCTGCATGTGGTCAAATGACCAATTTACCCTTTTTAGGGTAAAATGACTAAATTACCCTTACAACCAAAATTTCTCATAAATTTTACATATTACATGAAATTACACACATTTTAGTTTACATATTTATATTACAAATTTTTGGTCGTTTCAACTACCTCCCCTTAATTAACCATTCTTAAAAGAATGAACTAAATTTTATACATTCTTAAAAGAATGTGTTTTAAATGAGTGGTCCAGATTGAGTTTCAAGGTTACACAATACTTGTATGAATATATTTGATCATATCCCTATATATATATATATATATATATATATATATATATATATATATATATATATATATATATATATATATATATATATACCAAATTCATAAAAGTTAAATATACAAGTCGTGTTGTTATCCAAAAAGGATTAGCGACACAACTTGTTACATGTTTGTCTTCGATCTCGATATCTATTTAGTTATCACAATGAAATAGAAATAATGAAAATGGTACGTCAGGCTAAATTTGTAAAATAAGTAAATCAAATTTGTAAAAACAATTAAAAAAGTTTGGCTAAATTAATAAAAAAAAAATGTTTGATGGGAGGGTTTGGGTTATGATTAAGGGACAAAAAGTAAATTAGATACTTTTATATGAAAAATGGGATGTACACTAGCGTACTCCCAAGAGCGACTAAAGTAGTGTTTATTTTTTCAAATACTCTTCTTCGTCTCTTTATTTGCAGGCGGGTATATATTTTACTTGAAGAGTATTTGCTTTTTAAAAAATTGCAGACGTAAGAACATTTGCATGCCTTTTTTTCCTAGAAGACATGGAAAATGACTTCCAAAGTTTGCAAACGTCTTCTAAAAGATTAAATATGTTTCATTTGATTTTAATCTAATGAGATGATATTGGTCATCATTTATGATTAAAATGATTAATAATGTACATATTAAATTGTTCATCTACTCATACTTTTGCTCTAAATTAATCATACTATTTAGCTATTTGAATTTGTGTTATTAAAGTTGTGTTATTAAAGTTGTCAAATTTTTAGAAGAGTAGGATAATAAATCATATAAAATTACTTTTTTTAACATTTTTAAATGACTAAAATGAGTCGGTCCGACTCATTCAATATTTTTAATTATTTTTTTATTTTCGAGATAACTAACACAACATAATAATTTTTAAAACAAACAATTTGTGGTTCAATAAGTAATATTAAAATACTTCAGACTCAATTGACTTTTGTATTAATCGATATTAAGTATTATAAAACCAGATTTAATGAAAAAATATTTTAAGTTTGAAAAAATCAGTTATTTTTTATGTACCATGTATACTTTAAAAGCAACAATTTATTTTTTTTACAGACAGCAGACGTTTAGTCCACATATCTCTTTTATACATGTGGTTTGCGGTACAATAGACAACCATTATTTGTGAGTAATGATTTTTTACTCGATTTTTCAAGTAGAGTAGAATTGAATAAGATTCATACTTAAGACATAAGGCAGGCATACCTTTGACTTGATGTTAGTCTCATCATTCATTAAGGGTTAATTTTCTTGAAATATTTTATTGGTTTCTTTAATCATCCATTAGGTTGTGGGTATTATATTTTTTAGGATTTCAATTAATCTTGAAATTTGTTGTGTTGATGCAAAATTTCTTTTCTATATTGACTTTAATTTTAACTAATTTTTGTGGGTTTGTGGGGAGGTCATCATACGTTTAGACTGTGGAGGTGGTTATATACTTTTGCAGATATGTTTACAACTTATATTACAACTTCTCATTATGAAGGTGTATATTACAGAATGTGCACAAATGAAGCATTAAATATGCCAAATCTTCTTTGCGTGTTGAGAAAGAACAAGAAGATGCCCATCATTTGTTTCTTTTACACTTATATTATGGATCAATAAAATGTAGTGAGAAACTTCAAGTAAACATGCCTGATCTTATGATTGGACACCATTTTCAATCATTGAAGTAAGTTTAGGTTATGTGATGTAACGACAATCATATGAAACATGTGTTTTAGGTGTGCATTTAGAAAAATTTAATTTGCATAATTAAATGTTAGTTAGGGTGTGAAAAGAATGAATGGGATTCGATAATGACATATAGATATATGGATCATATAACGTAAAATAAATAGAACATTGTTTCAATAACCCTGCCGAATGTATTACTTCACTTATGTGATTTTGTGAATTATGTCATATTCTTTTAAAAATGTAAACTTCAGAACGTTCTACAACTATTCGATAAAATGTCAAATTGACTTAAAGTACATTTTTTTGTGTTCTCAGGAGACCCGACTCACAATTAACTACAAAGTCATAAGTATCTCTTCGTTTTTGCAACTTAAGTGATACGTATGTATACATATTATAAAAGAAATATTTTTACTCTCACCATATTAATTTGAAACCCCCAACTTTTCAACAATACATCAAATATTTTATTATTTTAATTTCAATATTAAGTATTTATTATTCTAATTTTAATATTAACTCTTTATTTTTTAACATAATATAAATAATTTGTTAATTTAAATATGTTGCTAAATCCAAAACATAAATTAAATATTGTTCATTTGAAACTCTTACTTTATAATTATTAATCTAATATGGTTACGTTAATCAATGGTTTTTAGTGTACATTTATAAGTACAACAATTTTTTTAAATAAATTCACATATATGTTTATATTATTGGTAAATTTAAAAATATCATATTAAACAGATAATTTATCATGTCAATTAAATGTAATATGGAATCGAGATAATATTTTTTTCCTAGCCAAACAACTCATTTTTAGAGGCAATATTTTTTACTTATTTATTCAAAGATATGTTTGATTATCTTATTTTTTTATTACAAGTTAAAACAGTAAAATAAAATTCTATAACTAACATAATTAAATAGTAAATATATTAAAAATTATAAAATTGTTTTCAAATATCTACAACGTCTAAATCATTTATAATTATCACGTAGTTATTTGATTTTAATATCGTGCAATTTTTCAAATATTTTAGTATCAATACCTTTTTATTAATAAGTAGTAGTTTTTAAATGACTTCTTTAACTTTTTAATAATAATTAATGGTTGTTAACAAACAATAACAATCGTTGATATTTTAAATAATCATCATATTGAAATTAAAATATTGTCAAATAAGTAGTTTTAAGTTAATTAGTCATAACAATAGTTAAAAGTAACATTAAATCAAGAATTATTGTTAATTTAATTAATACACAGGTTCCGGATAAGCTTATTGAGTAATATTAATCAAAATAGTTGCAACTATATATATCAACTTAGTGGTAGAATTATTATTTCATAATTAATGTCAATGACATAATCATTTTCAACAACATATTTGTTAAAAATTTAATTATATAATTAAATAACCTCTTTAACTTTTTAATAATAATTAGTGGTTGTTAACAAACAATAACAATCATTGATATTTTAAAAATCATCATAATCGAAATTAATATATTGTTAAATAAGTAATTTTTAAATTAATTAGTCATAACAATAGTTAAAACTAACATTAAATCAAGAATTATGCTTAATACAATTAATACACTAGCTGCGGATAAAGCGTATTGAGTAATATTAATAGAAATAGTTACAACATTATATATCAACTTAGTGTTAAAATTATTATTTCATAGTTAATGTCAGTGACATAATAACATTTTTTTTTAAATTTAACTGCATAAGTTTCACTTGCGCAACTCGCGAGCATTCGCCTAGTGTGATAATAAAATGATCTTTATGAAATATGATTTCATATATTTGATATGTGAAATTTTTCATAAGAGAAAGGTTGTTTAATTTGTAAAACGAAATGTATTTACAAGCCTTGTATGTCACATAATCAATGTTAGGTTGGCAAGGGCATCCATGTCATTTTTGAATGTTGAACTAAGTCGAGAAAGAAAATGTTAAGTGGCTTTGACTTTGACTTTATTATTTATTTCACAATGATTAGATGTTTATATGTATAACCATATGTAGGATGTATGGTTGACATCTTCTCCAAGACACATACATGCATGATATTCAATTAAAAGTTAAATGAGAGATGCGTGTGGCAATTTGTGGCATCGTCAGGTATTGTAAATCAAGTTGTCTTTCTTAAAACCAATAATTGGACAAAACACAAAACACCCATGAAATAACATGCGTATGAGTCTGGTGCAGTTTCAATCCCTAACAATAGCAGGAGATTCCAACTCAAACTTGATAGAAATGTTTGAGAGCATGCGGGCTACAGTAAGTGAACCAAGCTTACATGTAATTACCAAGAAAGATTTTGGATTTTAAGTCATTCTATCATCTTTTTGATCATTTCCAACATTTATTTGACTTATTTTATACAACCTAATTCATACTTATAAACATGGTGACACTGTTTTTTTTTCCTTCAACCGGATAAATGTCGATACTTGTGAAACGAAATAGCAAATATACTTTTTGGTATGTGTTTAATTGTGTGTTTATCTCGTATGTTGTATACGTGTGTTTTATTGTGTATGTAAATATGATAATAGCTTTTATGTGTTTGTAAAAACATCTCTAGTGACTTTGTAAGAACATCGAATCCGATGGTAGCTTTAACTGAACATCTATTGTTTTTTCTATAATTTATTGCTTATGATCATTAAATGTTTAGTGGTTTAGTTATTTTTTATGTTGTTTCTTTTTCAGCTTAACATAGGGATTAGTGTAACATAATGACCTTGATGCAAAAGAAGAAGCAGAAATATAACGATAAAAGTTTGAAGCACGTTGTCGTGGCAGTGATTGGTTTTCAATCAATTTACATTTCATTTCAAAGAGAAACTGTTTTTGTTCCTACTAATCTTCCTACCATTTAAATTGTGACATGTGTATTAAAATATTATTAGTTTTATAAAATGTGACACTTGTCATAATTTCACATGGGTAAGAATAAAATGTAAGAATCAATATAATTACTCTATTTCAAAAGGTTTTATCGTGTTGCTACTTTTCCATTTGATGGGACCTCCAAAGTCAAAGTCAAAGTAAAAGGAAATAACTAAGCTTTACCAAATGGGTATTGTGGTGTACCCATCCTTTTATTTGTTTTTTAATCTCTCATATTTTTAATTCATATATCATATCCATGGTTTTAATAAACACACATTATGTATACTGTTGTGTGTAATATTCTCATTTTATTTATTTATTTTTCAAATGTGAAAATTTTAAAAATAAAAGAAATAAAAATGGCATCACAAATATACAAATAAATGCAACGACTAGCATTGTTGTTTTGTTTATATATGTATTATGGCATCATACTTTCACATTGTCTATTAAAACATTGGACTTGATTTTTTTTCTTATTATAGCTACGCACTTTCATTTTATTTTCTAATTAAATCATTGTACTTCCATTTCATTTTCTAATTCAAGCAATGTACTTAAAGCAATGTGGCAATAAACTTCTCACCAAAGTAACAACGGACGCATGCCAAACAAACTTCAATAAAGTATCTATATCATAACTTCTTTTATTTGAACTTCTGTCGTAACGTGCGGCCTCAAATCCTTGTTGTCAAATATAAATACTTAGGTGGCGTTTGGTTCGCAGAAAGTTTTTGAAGGAATTGGAATCTGTCAAGGAATTGGAATCTATCAGGAATTGGAATCCAATTCCATATTCTGTTTGGTTGGCTGGAAATGGATTTGGAATCTAATTCCATTTTTTGTTTGGTTGTCAGGAAATGGAATTGGAATCCATGTAAATGACAAATTTGCCCTTATTGTGTTTTGCATAATATTTACTTTTTATATAACTTGTTGCTAGTGGTGAATGGTAGCGGTGGGTGGTGGTGGTGATGGTGGTGGCGATGGCATGTGGTGGTGGTGGCGGTGGGTGACGGTGGTTGGTGGTGGTGATGGGTGACGGTGGTTGGTGGTGGCGATGGGTGACGGTGGTTGGTGGTGGCGGTAGGTGGTGGTGGTGATGGTGGCGGTGGGTGACGGTGGTTGGTGGTGGCAGTAGGTGGTGGTCGTGGTGGTGGTGGATGGTGGTGGGTAGTGGTGGTGGTGGTGGTGGGTAGCGATGGTGGCGGCGGCGGTGGTGGTGGTGGCGGTGGCATGTGGTGGCGGTGGGTGACGGTGGTTGGTGGTGGCGGTAGGTGATGGTGGTGATGGTGGCGGTGGCATGTGGTGGCGGTGGGTGACGTTGGTTGGTGGTGGCGGTAGGTGGTGGTGATGGTGGCGGTGGCATGTGGTGGCGGTGGGTGACGGTCGTTGGTGGTAGCGGTAGGTGGTGGTGGTGGTGGTGGTGGTGATGGTGGTGGTGGTGGATGGTGGTGGGTAGTGGTGGTGGTGGAGTGGCGATGGTGGTGGCGGCGGTGGGTGGTGGTGGTGGGTGGCGATGGTGGTGGCGGCGGTGGGTGGTGGTGGTGGCGGCGATGGGTGGTGGGTGGTGGTGGTGGGTGCGTGGGGGTGGTGGTGGGTGGTGGTAGAGGGTTTCAATTTGTGAGGTAATGGAAGGGGTATAATGGTAATCTTGCACATTCCCTCCTCCAAGGGAATTAATTCCGTCCATCCATTGAAGGAATTCATTCCCTCCATTTCAAAGGAATTGGAATCCAATTCCTTCATAAAAAACTTGAACCAAACGCAGGAATTCGAAGGAATTGGATTCCAATTCCCTCGAATTCCCTCGAATTCCAACGAACCAAACAGCCCCTTAGAGAATTACATATGTATTACAATTAGAGTTTTGAAACAAATTTTGTTAAGAAAATAATTTTGAAACACATAATCCAATTTTGATGATCATTTGGGCAATTTGTTGTGAGACGTACCTTTGTTGTGAGATGTATCAATAAATGGGTTTTCAAATTAACTAACAATAATAATAGTTAAAAGTATATTTATTAATAAATCGCTCTACAAATAATGGTTGACATTTTAAATAATTATAAAGATCATGATTAAAAATATATTGAAATATGTAAGTTCTATATTTATTAATCATAATGATAAAAATAACATTAAATCGAGAATCGTATTTAGTTTAATTTAGATGCAAGTCGCAAATAGATATGATTGAATTATAAGATTTTATTAGATATTTATTAAAATATGATTAAAAATAGTTACAATTTTATATATCAATTTAATGTAAAATTATTATTTTATAATTAATGTCGATAACATAATTATTTATAAGATGTATTTGTCTAAATTTTAGTTAGTATAATTTTATTCTGCACAACGCACCGATATTAGTTTGTGTTAAATGTGTCCGATACTACCAAAATTACCAATCTCTTTCCACAAATCCCCGTATATCCAAAACCTAATATTCAAAACCCAGTCGCCAATTTTGCCCTAATTTTGGATCGACACAAAATGAAACCTCTCCAATCTTGAAAACCCAAATACTTCATCCCTTTGTCATCTTTTTGCAGAGTCACCGTTGATGCATACCTTTCCTCCTCTTATCCGCAACTTTGAATAATTTGCTTTGAATATTGAATCCATGTTTAAATAATGTGTACACAAGCGAATGACGTGATACATGTGCGCCTCATCGTGTCTTTATCGTTATCTTAATTATCCGATCATCTTCTGATACACTTCTCAGATCCCATACCTTCATTTTTAATTCATCTTTTAAGACCACTAGCATCACCTTCCTAAGCAATTCAATTCTATCACACTTCTCAACACAATTTTCATTCTGAAATTTTCTTTTAATCTTTCCCTATTTCGCGCGAAGCCCTTTTTGGGCTGATTTCGTCAATTTTTCGGAAATAGCTTCCTTATAATTTGATTACTGTTTCATTCTTCGGGGTGATCAGGGGAATTCTGGTTTTCCTTGAGCTCAATTTCGAGGAAATCGCAATTGTTGTAGGTCAGCTTATTCGCGATCCTTATTCATGTTCATTTCAATTTGTAGAATACGATCAATATATTTTAGTCAATTGAAAAAGTTTCGATTTGAAAATTTTCTGAATTAGGGTTAGGGATTTTAGTCGGGGATCATTGCTTGAACTTCAAAATTTTCTGAATTAAGATTAGGGATTTTCGTCGGGGATCATTGCTTGAACTTCAGGTGCTCTTAATACAAAATCAGCACCAAAACTCTACTATAAAATGGACATAAGTAACGAGGCCACCGTTGATCGGTTCTCGATCGGACCATCAACTGTTTTTGGCCGGACAATAGCTTTCAGAGTTCTATTCTGCAAGTCAATGACTCATTTCCGGCATCAAATCTTTCACATCTTATCGTATTACTTCCATACAATTAGAACATACGTATCAGATATCGCCACACCCGTCATCTCATGGTTACACCCTCGCAACCCGCAAGGGATCCTAGTACTAGTAACCCTAATCGCCTTCTTGCTAAAACGCTACACCAATGTAAAAATAAAGGCTGAAATGGCTTACCGGAGGAAATTCTGGCGAAACATGATGAGGGCTGCACTAACCTACGAAGAATGGGCTCACGCTGCTAAGATGTTAGATAAAGAAACCCCCAAATTAAACGAACGCGATCTTTACGATGAAGAACTTGTAACGAACAAACTTCAAGAACTCAGACACAGGCGTCAAGAATGTTCACTTCGAGATATCATATTCTGTATGCGAGCCGATCTCATCAGAAACCTCGGTAACATGTGCAACCCTGAGCTTCATAAAGGTCGGCATCAAGTCCCAAAACTCATAAAAGAATATATCGATGAAGTCTCAATGCAATTACGAATGGTATGCGATTCCGATTCCGACGAACTTCTTCTAGAAGAAAAACTCGCGTTTATGCACGAGACAAGACACGCGTTTGGCCGGACAGCTTTACTGTTAAGCGGCGGTGCTTCTTTGGGAGCTTTCCACGTGGGTGTAGTGAAAACTTTAGTAGAACATAAACTTATGCCCCGAATAATCGCCGGGTCAAGTGTCGGGTCGATAATGTGTGCGGTTGTAGCCACAAAATCATGGCCCGAACTTCAAAGTTTCTTCGAGGATTCATGGCATTCGTTGCAGTTTTTCGATCAAATGGGTGGAATCTTCAATGTTTTCAAGAGGGTTATGACACAAGGCGCTCTTCACGACATTCGCCATCTTCAAGTCCTGTTAAGAAATTTAACGAATAATTTAACTTTCCAAGAAGCGTATGACATGACCGGTCGTGTTCTTGGAATCACTGTTTGTTCGCCTAGAAAACACGAGCCACCGAGATGTCTAAATTATCTGACGTCACCTCATGTGGTTATCTGGAGTGCGGTTACTGCTTCTTGTGCTTTTCCCGGTCTTTTTGAAGCTCAAGAATTAATGGCGAAAGATAGAGGCGGTGAAATTGTGCCGTACCACCCGCCGTTTCATTGGGGGCCGGAAGAAAATAACGGCACCTCCGTTAGACGGTGGAGGGATGGAAGCTTGGAGATCGATTTACCGATGATTCAATTAAAAGAATTGTTTAATGTCAATCATTTTATTGTGAGTCAAGCGAATCCGCATATTGCACCGTTACTTAGGTTAAAAGAGTTTATTAGAGCTTATGGAGGCAACTTTGCTGCAAAGGTGTTTTTTTTTCTTTCTAATTGGTTCAATTCGTAATTAGTGATTCTAGACTTTGTTTAACTGTTGAGCTGGACTTGATTTAACGACACGTGTTTTTTACTGTAGCTTGCACATCTTGTTGAGATGGAGGTGAAACATCGATGCAATCAGGTTTTGGAACTTGGTTTTCCATTAGGAGGACTTGCAAAGCTGTTTGCTCAAGATTGGGAAGGTGACGTCACTGTTGTAATGCCTGCCACGCTGGCTCAGGTACGAATCAGATAATTTGTTTTCCCTTATTGTTTACAAAGCATGATAGATTTACCTAACTCGGTTTTTTCCTCTTATGTTACCAGTACTCAAAAATCATACAAAATCCATCTCATCTCGAGCTTCAAAAAGCCGCAAACCAAGGCCGAAGATGCACCTGGGAAAAATTGTCGGCCATAAAAGCGAATTGCGGGATCGAACTCGCGCTCGATGAATGCGTCGCGATTCTGAACCACATGCGTAGACTAAAACGCAGCGCCGAAAGAGCCGCGGCGGCGTCTCATAGCGTGTCAAATCCTGTCCGATTCAACGCGTCCAAACGGATCCCATCGTGGAACTGCATCGCGCGCGAGAACTCCACCGGGTCCCTCGAAGACGACCTTGCAGACGTCCTCCACCATGGCGGCAGGAACTGGCGGCACCACCGCAACCATGATGGAAGCGACAGCGAGTCCGAAACCACGGAGGTGAATTCGTGGACGAGATCCGGTGGGCCGTTGATGAGAACGACTTCGGCCGATCAGTTCGTTGAATTCGTTCAAAATTTAGATTCGGATTCCAAGATGAATAAGGCGATTATGGTTTATCAGAATTTGCGGGTGATCCCGCCTGACCGGAGCTCCGATCCAGAGTCCGATCACCGGGATGGTGGCCGGAACAGCGGTGGCGGTGGTAGTGGCAGTAGCATCACGGTGGCGGCGGGTGATCTTTTGCAGCCGGAGAGGATTCATAATGGGATTGTGTTTAATGTGGTGAGGAAAGGGGATTTGACTCCATCGAATAGGAGTCATGACTCGGAGAACAACTCGCCGTCTGACTCGGCGGCTGAGTGTGTGCAACTCGACTCGCCGGAAAAAGACATGGATGGTAGCTCGGGGTCTGAATGTGGGGAGACTGAGATCTGCGAGGACAAAAATGTCATTTTACCTGAAGGTAGTTGTGAACCGAAGGATCATTGTAGTGTTGTAGATGATGATGGTGATCAGAAAATTGGTGAGGTGAGTTCACTCGGTTGAGTTGACTCGGTGTAGGTAATAGGTGAACAATCAATGGTATCGATCTGTGAATTTTTTTTCATTATAATTAGGGCCAGATAGGTGAAGCTTTTATTTTAGTGTATTGATGTGTTGTGGAAATTCATTTAACAGGATACATGTGTAAGGATTGAATTGTAAAATTTTATGTTACAAACTTACAATGAGTAATTCTCAACCATGTAAACAAGTTTAAATAGAAAACTGTAGTTATTTATGTTTAATTGATATTTGAATCAAAATAGAACACGACGAATAAATAGTAAAAAGTTTGGATTTATAATAATGAGGTCTTCTGTAGGAAACAAATGAATGTTCCATCAAGAAACGAAAGCGATATATAAAATAATGTCGTATGTTGTAATAATGTCGTGTTTTGATTGGTAAACGACAATAATTCATTATCATAATTGACTACTGAAATGGGTGTTTCTAAAACGTGTTTGTTTTGATGATCTTGAAAGAGTGTAAAATTATCATAATTTTGACTTTTTTGGGTGGCTTAGAACAAACAAACTTAGGATAAAGCTTTTTAGAAGAACCGTCACATGCTATTTTTATGGGAAGTGATTTGTACACAACAATCTTTATTCATATATACAGAGTTATGATATAAAAGGTTATATGATATGAAGAAAAACGTGTTAATGCTGTGTATGAATCAAAATTTATTGTGTACAAATTATTTCCTTATTTTGACGGGCTTCAATTTTTAGGTGACCACATGCTTTCTTTCGGAGGTGGTCTGTTTGGTCTATGTGGTTTGAATGGAACTAGTAGGGATGGCCGCGCGTTGCGGCGGATTTATTAAATATACATTCTCAACACCATTTACATAATATAAATATATTATTATTTGTTAAACCGGGACCTTATTGTAATTTTCTCCTACATAATAATCATCTATGTAATATCGCTATTACACAATGACCATCTCTGAAATATTGCTATTACTTAGGATCCATTTTTTATATTATAGGGACCAAAATAGTAACTAATGCAAATTATAAATTTTAGGGACCAAAACTGTAATTCTTGAAATTAAAAACCATAAGGACCATATCTGTAATTATCGAAATTTAAAATTACAGGGACCAAATTTGTAATTAATGCAAACTAAAAGTTAGAAGGGCTAAAACTGTTAAAAGCCTAAACTTAAAACTCTAAGGACTATATATGCAATTAAGCCATTTCCTGACTTTTAAAAGTTATAAGGGCCAAATTTGTAATTAAAGCAAACTAAAAGTTAACTTTTAAAAGATACAAGGACTGAATTTGTAATTAATGCAAACTAAAAATTAGAAGGGCTAAAATTGTTAAAAGCCTAAACTTAAAACTTTAAGGACTAAATATGTAATTAAGGCATTTCCAGTATAATTAGGTGGGCAAAGAGGTTTTTTTTTTAAGACTAAATGACTATTTGGTAGTGTTTGAATGATTCGGAGTTTGAATCATTAAGATGTTCTGAATAAAAAGACGTTTTTAGATTGAAGGACATATGTAAAAGTTTTTTTGAAAAAAGAATGGTTTGAATATATATTTCTGCTTAATGATTTAAAGACTCATTAATAGGCTATAACCGATTAAGAGATAAAAATTTTATGAAACAAACGTTTTGAATGATTCAAAATCTCTTAATCATTCATATTAAAAAACTATAAGCACGAAGTTGCTATTTTTCTATTCTTGCAACTTTCAATTCTTTAGTAGCCACCTAATTCCATTTGAGAATGATACGCC
This sequence comes from Cichorium intybus, assembly GCA_023525715.1. Classification (NCBI taxonomy): domain Eukaryota; kingdom Viridiplantae; phylum Streptophyta; class Magnoliopsida; order Asterales; family Asteraceae; genus Cichorium; species Cichorium intybus. The sequence goes on from CM042009.1 coordinate 17,400,314, forward strand.
TGGTCTATGTGACTTGTAGAGTACTTACGTGTCAGGTCAATAAAGTTAGCTCTTTGTACTTATTATCCAAAAAAAAGTAAAATGCAATGTTTGATTAATAAATATACAAATTTGATGTTTGCGTGTGTTTTGCTTGTGTATACTCTCATGTTATGTTATGGTTTACAAATTTAAAACATGTGTTATTCTAAATACCGCTAAAGAATGAAAGATTTTTAACGGACAAACTTACTATCACGTCAAGAAAATAACACAATAAGCACCAGTACTTTATGTTTGGAAATACGAAATATTATTAAAAGCTAGCGACTAATTAGAAATCGATTACAAAATGGGGAAAAAGGCAACAACACGATTACAACACAACAAGTTCCAATCTAAACAAAGCCTCTTAGCTCTATGTTTAATCTGAATGAAAAGAATGGATTGAAGATCGCCACCCACTTGGGAACTAGTGTGAGCGGGTTTTCCAAACATCTGATCATTTATGTATTTCTATGGGAATCACTAAATAAACACCCCTATTTTTACTTCAAACACACATCTATTCAAAGTCAAAAAAAAATTATTGGTTGAAACTGCATTGTTTTCCAGAAAAATAAATATGATTGGTTAAAAATAGTTTGACTTTTGTGTAAGATGTATACAGGGTGTATGTATAGTAGCACTCATTTCTATTTTAAGTTTTAAAAAACAACCGGCCGAAAATACCACATCTAAAAGTTTGCGCTCCAAACTTGATTTACCGGAGGTCAATGGCGAATCCAAAATTTAAAATAACAAGTGTCCAACTTAACTAATGTAATAAGATAAAAGAATAAAAAAATTGGTTATTTAGGTTGGATTGTTCATAATACCGTCTAAGCCAAATATAATTCTAACTTTAATACAATAAATTAAACGCAACTAAAAAGCTATCAGTCATTATCTTATAATTGCACATTATAAATTTTCATATTTTGAAAACTATTTATAAGTTGCTAAAAAGCCTAAAACTATATATTATACGAAAACTAAATAAATCAACTATTAAATTTAAATTAGTCAAAATCCTCCAATACAAATGGCAAACATAACTATATAAAATACATAAATTAACAATAATTTAATATAACATAACAATTACGTAGGATTTTTAGCAAAAGATATAAAATTATAATTTATAAAAACAAACAAAACACAATAGCTTACTCGAAAGTATGTTTAGTTTGAAAGTTGAAACCTAAATGCGTAAATGTGCTCCTATAGCCCCTTGTGGTCCTATTGGCAAGCCAAACACCACTTAGGGAAGCACTCACTAAACCATTCCTTTCTTACTTTTTTTCATACAGATGTCAAAATTAGTGATGAATATGGTACGGTTTTAGATTAGAAGTACATCGAAACTTGCATAGATCGGTTTTTAGATTGTTAAAATCGCACCGTTCGGTTTTTGCATTTAGTACGGTTTTCAGTTTTAATCGTGGTTTGACTTTTATATGGTTCGCTATAAACCGCAATAGCTACGGTGCGGTTTTACATTGAAGTTTTTAAAATTGCAAAACTAATATATTATAATCATATTTTTTGGGTTTATAACAAATCAAACACAAATGTAAAACGACTTTATGACAAGTTAGTTGTTAAAGTGCTAAAAAAGATCAAAACTATGACTAAAACATATTTGAGAAGATTTAAAATAATATTTACGTTATGAAAAATAGATATTTTAAGTTTTGAAATTGAATCTTTGTCTATTTTCTCACTTTCAATATTTTAAAAGATACTAACATTATCTTCTCGAGTTTTTTAATGAATATGGGGAATGGGAGGGAAACAAAAATAATCAATGATGTTTTTGAGTTGGACGGAGATGGAAAAGGAATGAAATGGCAAAAAAAGTCATTTAAGATATTATTTCTAAGCTCCATCAAAGAGACAATAAAGGTGGAGGTGAATAGTGAAGGATAAAAAGACTTTTAAGTACATCCTCTTTCCTTCATCTCCTAACCCTCTAAAAAATGGGGGGATAAAAATACACTTATTTTGCTTCCTTTCCCCTTCCATTTCATCCCATTTCATTCCTTAAAAAAAACTTAAGAACACATTTCTCATGTGATTTACTTCTATTCCACTACTTAAATGAACTCGAGAATGCAAAATAAATTTAGATGCGGTTTCATGAACTCACTCAACCCACTCTTTCAACTTGTACGTTATGCTTCAGTACTTGTATATTGTGAGTGAGTTGGGAAATATGAGTTTCATGTGTTGTGGGTTGGGAAAGATGGAAGTGAAAGAAAAGAGAAAAACCGATGGGACGCCTATGTGGCAAGTGTGTTGGGAAGATGGACTCCTTCATCCTTTGGCTAAAAGGTGACAATGTCATCCATGCCACCAATATTGGCTAACACATAGGCGCCACGTAGGATGCCTCCACCCCATACCATTTCAGGCCTTTATTATGGTGTGGTTACCATCTGCTCGACAATTGGTTTGTCAATTTTGTAATGATGTCATTAAAGTGTGTTACAAGCTTGCTCATATTGGTCCATTTGTATTGTATTGGTCAGTGGTCCGGGTAACCTTTCCAATTTTTTCATTCCAAGCCGGAAACGGTTTGTGACGCGAAACCAAAACTTGTCACAACTTTGATATTTCCCGGCACATGGGTCTTTAGATATGTTGATCTATCTGCGTGCCAATTCTTTCTCCTCTTCTAAAGACCATAGTTGGTTTTTGGTCCTCCCTTTCCTTTTCTTTTGTAGCGGCTCAGGTTCCAATTCGGAATCAGATTGGGGTGATTGTAGGGGTTGGGATTAGTATTGAGGTTGGGATTGAAATTGTGCAAATGAGTTGAAGTTTTGTGGTGACATTTGTTGTGAAAAAAGTTGGGGTGACATTTGAAAATGGGTGTACATTGACGGAATATCATTGAACGGGTTTGGAGTGTCTAGTTGCGGGTGGTAAGATGGAGGTGAGGAATGATCGTAGCCAAAAATATTTGGGGTGGAAGTGTTGAAAGAGTTTGGATTGGTTGAAAACATTTTATAAAATATAAAAAAGAATGATAGTAGTGTGAGAAAAATATCTGAGAGATGTTAAATATACATAACGGTAATTTTAAATGATTACGAGATTCAATATATATATGTATGTATGTATGTCCCTAATGTTCATATTCCAACGTCCATATTTCTCCAATGTTCACAAAATTGAGTTGCATGAACTCGGCGTTGAGGGATGCTGCTGTCCCATGCCGTCAAGGTGGGGTGGTGTTTGCCCCCGGCATGGGTTGCTTGTCGGATCCCGACGACATCCTAAACCTCCACACCGTTTAGCCTTAGGGGTATCACTTAGATTGAACAGTAGCTTAACCAACGTGTAAGATAAAACCAATCGAATGGTATCAATCAGATTTTGAACAATGGCCCTTTTAATTCCATCAAGGCATACACTCATACTATCTATTATAACTTGTGCATCTCACCGATCATGCATTTAAACTATTATTTAAGACCGTTAAAAAGAAAAACGAAACTGTTAATCACTATCTTAAGTGGCATCACCTCTATATCATGGATAGACAAAGCTCGTGCTCGACTTTTAATAAAGGAAGAAAAGGAATATTTGTATTAGATATGGGAAGTCCAGCAAAGACAAAGACTAAGGAGACAAGGAGGCAGTTTCCAGAAGACCAGAAGCATGTGGCCAAGTGCTATGCCCACTGCCCACCGGTCCAATTATGCGCGCCCAATTGTAATTTTGTGCTCATCCCCCAATCACTTATCACCTAGTAATATTGTCATGTATTATATTGTATATTTTTATGAAAATGTTATTAAAAGAATGATAAAGCGTATTAGCTTTAGAGGGTTCAAACTTTGGATTTGTTTTATGGTATTATCAATTATGCACATCAATCGTTAGGTTTTTGAAGACATCAAAATATTATATTAGTTGATAGTTACGTAGCATTGTGTTTTCTTAGGACATTACATGTTTAAGAAAATATGATCAGTGAAAAAATAGTTTGTATTGGAATAATGTATAACAACCGAATAAGTATTTTAAAAGACAATAATGTAACATGCATAATAATAAGATGATATGATAAACAAATAAAAAGGTCACCATATATTATATATAACTTTTAGTCAAATATAAAACATTATGACCAGTTATTATATATTATATTTTTTTAGATTAAATACTTATTTCATTTGTTATTTTAAAAATAGACTTTGTAAAAAAAATTCAATTTGACATTTTTAGCATATTTATATGTTTTAGGCAACTTTTTTTTGGGAAAAACCTTCAACTCTTTTTTTTTTTAGAAAAAATCTCTCACCTTTAACAACTTATTTTTGGAAAAACCTTACATTTGATATTTTTGGGATTTAATTTCAACTTTCATTTTTTCCTGTTAGAAACATTTTCACTCTTAGAAGTGATTTAATCTATACTAATGTCGCTATATTCTTTTGAGACTCAAATTTTGTTGCCTTTTAAACCAACTTTTTTGTTTTAACCCCTAATTCTCATGTTTTTCTTTGTTACTGTTTTTGGTGCTCTTAATTGATTTCGACATTATGATCTGAAGAGAACATTAGATTTGTAGAAGGTGAAAGTCTAAATTAGCTTGATATCTTAGATTGTTTTAAGAAAATAAAACAGAATGATAACTTTCAAATGTCAATCTATGTTTGAAATTTAATCTAAGCTTTCGTGTTTTCTCTGTTAAAAACATTGACAAGCCAAGCTAGATAACTGTTTTTCATATGTTACAGTATAATATTCTAACAGGAAAAACATGAAAGATGACATTAGAATCCAAAAAATTATGAGGATTTTCCCAAAAAAAGAATTATCAAATGTGACAGCTTTTTTTTTTAAAACAAAGTTGGGGGTTTTCAGAAAAAAATTGTCTAAATTAGAAAATTACTGGGAAACCTGTTAAAATAGTCAAATCAAAAATATATAAAAAAAATACAAGGTCTATTTTAGAAAAAAAAAAAGTTAGGGTTTAATCTAAAAAAATCAATATACGAGGTCTTCTATGTAAGAGATTTTCTTATAACCACCTATTTAATTTGAAAAACCACTGGTTTTTCTTCAAAAAAAGCAGTCATGTTTTTAATAATTATTAGAAAAGCAACGATATCAAAAAGAACTTTTCAAAAAACATAGTTTTTAAGAAAATATTTTTTTTTAAGAATACAACGTAATTTCTAACCATATAAAAGAGTTTGTTAACTATTAGTGATGAGACTGATTCAGTTTTTTACTAAATCAAAAATCAAACCGAAAACTTTTCTTTTTCACTACGGAAGTACCAAACCATAAGTTTTTCCGGTTTTGATTTCTGTTTTTTTTTTTTTTTTGTTATTATTTTTCATGAGTTTCTTTATAAAAAAATATTGCTAAAATTTAATAAAAACACATAATTTTCTAAAACAAAATACAACAAGACCAATACATGTTTATTACTTTAATTATTTATAAGAAACCAAGCTGAACCGAAAAATCGATTTCTTTGAAATCCAAAGACCAAACCATTGGTTTTTCCAAAACAGTTTGGTTTTTCGGTTTTGATTTTTTTTTATTTTTCTGTTTTGTTTATTTAACCACCAAATTCGTATTTTTTAAGCACAATGCATTCTACATACCTCCAAGAAGTTGTAATGTGGTGTTATTAAATTATAGGGTAATTATGATTTAATATAATGTTATAAGTGTTTGGATGGTTAGAATACCTTTTGGGTAGAGTTTTCGCACGAAAAACGCCAAAAATGGCTTACACGGGTCGTGTAAATGTTACACGAGTCGTGTAACTTTCGGTATTTTTGTGTTTCCTGGTTAGTGTAGCAAAACACGGGCGGGTTAAATTTAACACGGGCACTGTAGCGGAACACGAGCCGTGTTAAATTAACACGGGTCGTGTTATGCGCGCAGACCCACTTTTTAAAACCGATTTTCTTTCATTTTGGGGGAAATTTCAGTTCGTGGTTTTCTCTCTAAAACCCTATAAACTTGTCCTAAACCCTCCAAAGTTGAAATTGAGGCCTATAATTCGAGAATTGAAGCTAGGGTTCGATATCTTGAGGTTCAAAAGGTAACTTTCCCTTGTTTTAGCTTTAATTTGATGGTTGAATTTCTTGATTTGAGATAATTCCAGGTGGTATTGAGGAACCACCTGCAACTAGCATGGATTAGAGTAAGTTTACTTAAATTAGAGTGTATAAGGGAGTTCTAATCTTAGACTCGAGCTAATAAAAGTGTTTGTTGTTGTATTTCTTCGGTTGTATGAGTCAAAATGGTGAAATTGGAAGCTACAACTAGGATAGTATTACTATCTTTTGATTGTAACTCTCCTCTATGATTCCAAATCCTTGATTGTTATGAAATTGATTGTAATTGACATTGTTCTTGAAATTGAGTATTGAGTTTGAGTTATTGTGTTACAGCTAAAGCTAGACAGGAACACACACGAGGTTCGGGGGTTCCACATATCGACTCAACCTCAGGTGAGTAGTTATTTATTAGATGATTATGCCTTATTATGATGTTGTTTACAGATAAGAAGTAGGCTATGTTTTGATTTGGTTGAGTATAACCAAACATTGAGTATATGGAATAAAGAGTTATAGTGTGTATATCACACTCGGGAGTGAGATAGTCCGTTGAGCTTGATTAAAATGAGATAATGGATGATACAAACCAATTAATTTTAAATTACTCACTGAGCTTGCGTAGCTCATAAATTGTTTGTTATTGTTGTTTGTGTTAGGTGTTGGAAGTGGCGATCGGGGGAAGCGTGTCTCAGAGGGATAGCTGGACTTGGACTTGGACTTGGACTTAGTTTGTTTTTTTGAAATATGTAATGTGACTCGGTTTTTGAATGATAGTTGTAAATACTAATGTAAATAATTTAGGACTTAAACTATGTTTTTGGTAACAACTTTGTATTACTCGTTTCTTAATTTGAGTTACACCCTTTAATGTTGTTCTAATGTGAAAAAAATTAAGGTGTAATTCATTTATGAGAAACCGGGCATTATAGAAGTGGAGTCACAATTATTTGGAAAATAGATAAAAAAATATCCAATCTGATTTGAATTATAACTCAGATCAGTTTGAGAGATCTATATTAAAACTTGTACTAGAAAGTATTGAAAAAAATAACAACATTTAATGCTTTTTGACATGGAAGTATGATATAGTAGTTTGTAAATATATTGATGATGTATGTTTATATTATGGTGTTCTTGTAGCTGCATACATCATTAGTAAACTTTCATCATCATGTTTAAACATCAATATATGTCATGAGGAAGTAGAGTCACCATTATTTGAAATTATATAGAAAATATTCTGTAACACCTCATTTCTTAATGATTTAAAAGTGCTATGGTTTTATAAAAGTCATGTCTAGAAGACATGAACAACAAAATGTAGTTTAACAAAAACCGTCAAGCATATGGTTTACATAATTACAAGCTTGGGTGTTACAATTTAATATCATAATAAACCATAGCAAGCAAAGAGAAGGATTAAACCAAAGTTCAAAAACTTGGAAGCTATCTTAAGCTCCACTCTATCTAATCCTTCCAAAATGCATCTAGCATAGCATCCACTCATCCTACACTTGCAGACCTGTACCTGAGATACATGGCATTAAAATAAAAATACGTAAGACGAAAACGTCTCGTGAGATACATGGGTTTTTAGACACAAAACATTAGTAAAGTAAAATCATCATTTTTAAACTTTAGTAAGCAAGCAAATCCATAACACTTCTTCTTTTAAAAACAAAACTATTTTTTTCAAAATATCATCTTTTAACTTGTAAAACATTTTCCATAACAGAATGGAATAAAACTTTTTTTTTTGCTACATAAGAACTTGCATTTCTTTCAATTAACTGGTATTCAATTAACAATGGATTTTTATACTTAGGGCATTAATCACCATAAGTGATACCCCAAGTCTACGCTAGGGTGGAAAGAACGAAATCAGTCCACCCTAACCTCATAAGTTTTAGGACATCTACTTCGCGAAGGGATCGGTACCACCCCAACAGACTCCTCTAGGTTCCCTTGCGGAAACATCGTGGCCCGGGCAAAAGTAGATAATATAATAACTTGTATTGCTGCATTCATTAACATCTCAAATACCAGTCGTTTAAAACATATCATTACTTTGAAATCAATTATTCATTTGGAACCACATAAAACAATTTTCAAAACATTTCATCATATCATGGTGTAAACATATCAACTTCATAAGGTAATAAAGAAACTTGAACTTCATCAATACTTAAAAACATAAATGATTTCATAAATAGTTTATGCCATGTATCCCGATAAGGGAAAAACTCCATATGTACTCACCTTAAACTAGAAGTGGCTAGCTAGGTTCCCAAGGTCTTCTTGCCCTCGCCTTGCTCACCAACAACTTGGTCTCCACCTATTAAGCCATATACAATTCGTATTCATTAACACTAGTACATACTTATTCACCTATGAGGAACCAACATAATCACTTAATCTATTAAGACTCTTCATTAAGTTATACTTGACTAGTTTGGATTTATTTTAGTTTTTAACAATATGTCACTTAAATCCTCTTCCTTATCAATATTGAGGTTGTTAACACTTCATAGCATTCAATTTCATCAATTAGTCCATAATCACCATATATATATATATATATATATATATATATATATATATATATATATATATATATATATATATATATATATATATATATATATATATATGCATACATGTCGACCTCAAGAGGTCTCTAAGACTTCAATTGGTTGTTCCCTTGTCAACTCCAAATTCCATTGGCATTCTTTTATCCAACATGACATAATCATCCACATTTTACTTTCATATATCCATAGAACTTGCATATATTCATCAAAAAGATTTTTACTCACTTAAATTCATCCAACTTAATAATTTGATGGTGTTTTGAGTGAACTTTTAATGAACTAAGCCTAATCTAGGCATTAGAAACACCATACAATCATCAATTCATGAACCCCCCAAATTTCTCAAAATTAGGGTTCATCCATATCATAAATTTCTATGGATTTAGCTTAAATAAATCATGGGAAAATGTTTCTTACCTTAAGAGGAAGAGAATGCAGCAAAAAGCTCTTTGAAATACCAAGGATTGAAGCTTGATTCGAGTTCACACACTAAATACACCAAGAACACACCTAGTGTTCTTGGGAGAGAAAATGGGGAAGAAAGAGAAGGAAAATGGCTGAAATGATTCAAATTTCATCCTTAAAGTTCCTAAAAGGTAGTGGATGACACTTGTCAAGTTTAAGGGGTGTTTAGTGTCAAAAATGAGGCTTATATGTCAGTTCTACGCACCTGCACGTGTCCAGGAAGTGCCCAACGCACTTTTAAGCTGATCTGCAACGTATACGGGTCGTATAGACCAACACGGGTCGTGTAAAATATGTGCAGGGCTGTCCAGTAGGTTACACGGGTCGTGTTATCTTAACACGGGTCGTGTTTGTTTCTTAGCCATTTTTCCAGCATTTTATATTTTTCTTACATTTTATCCTCAACTTCAATCAGTCATAACTTCTTCATTTCTTATCCAAATTTCACAAACCATATATACTTAGAAAGCTAATAAAAAGTTCTACAACTTATTATTACTGAAATTTCCCCAGTTCTAATTAAATTTCTCGGTATTCAAGCTCAAATCTGGTTACTTCTTGATTTTTGCTACTTTTGTGCCAACTTCAATTGGTCATAACTTCTTCATACTAACTCCAAATGTTTCCATTCTTTTTCCTACATTCTTATTAGAGTAAATTACATATTTGGTCCCTGTGGTTTACCAAAACTAACACTGAGCACCCAAGTATTCGATTTTCACTATATAGGTCACTAAGGTTTGCAAAAACATACAAAACGGTCCCTGAGGTATCAAAATAGTTCACAGGTCCATATGAAATTACTTTCTTACCCTTTCTTATTTCTTTTATCTTTTATTTATATTCTTTTTATAATTAAATAATCAAAAATTAAAAAAACCCACCCCACCCCTCCGGCGACCCCACCCCACCCACCTTTCTCTCTCTCCCTCTCTCTCCTCTGGTGGCGATTTTCTTTCCGTGATCTTTCTTTCGTCATGACCGGCCAAACTCCGGCGAACCCACTTCAATCCACACCAGATTTTCTTTCTGTAGCTCTTCGTAGTCGAAATCGATACTGATTTGGTTACTAATTTCATTCGACATTTCTCAAACTTATAGTATCTACTACAGATTTTAATGCATGATCAAAGTTATCGCCGATAATTCATAAGATTATGTCAATTTTGCAGTTAAATCTTGTTCTGATCTCAAAAGTCAAACGCAATTCTATCCAAAAGCTTTTACGGAGTGAAATTTTTTAGGTTTAATTTGTTAATCAAGTTGGGTTTCTTTGACCTGATTAAATTCGTGAACCATATAACTCTGTTTACTAGAATTTTCCATTTCTGTGTTCAATCTTTAACAATTTTCCATATAACTCTGTTTACTAAATTGGCCGTGAAGGTGAAGTTCAATGGATTCGTTGGGAAAGCGACCCATTTGGCTGGGACTTTGGGGGTACATAGCACCTAAATTGGCCCGAAAAGGAAAAGCCACCACCGCCATCGATATTTTTGCTTTCGGAGCGTTTTGTTTAGAGGTTGTATGTGGCCGGCGGCCGGTGGAGTTGTAAGGACGGCAAGAGGCGGTGATTTTAGTCGATTACATATTGGATTGTTGGTTTAAGGAGACACTCTCGTAGGCGGTTGACCCAAAACTGAAGCACGACTTCAATGTTGAGGTAATAGAGTTGGTTTTGAAAGTGGGGTTGCTTTGTTCACATGTTGTGCTGGCGGTGAGGCCAAGCATGTCGCAAGTATCCTTCACCCCTAATTACAGAGTTCTCTCACTCCCAATTATCTTCCACAATCTCTCTCTGTGATTTCTGACTTGTTAGTATTTTCTTCTGATTTCGTTGTACATCCATTGGGTTCTTGGGTTTTGCTTTGAACGGAGAAGAAATCAGAGGTTAATCGCTGAAGAAGTCGGAAAGAAAATGACGAAACAGAAAGTGGTGGTTGCAGAAGCGAAATCGGCAATGGATATGGCGATGGCGGGTGTGCCAAAGGCCTTGTTCACGGCGGAGTTGAAGAATCCGTCGTTAATGTCGGGTGGGTATATCACGATATCGAAGAAGAAATCGGAAGTCAATTGGGTTCTTTTTAATTCAAATGAGTTTTTTATTTTTTATTTATTAAAAAACAAAAGGGTAAAAAGAAAAAGAAAAAAGAAAATAAAAAGGGCAAAAAAGTCTTTTTATATAAACCAGGGACCAATGTGTCGATTTAACGAAACTTTAGTGACTCATCTAGTGTAAATCCAATACTTGGGTGCTCAGTGTTAGTTTTGGTAAACCACAGGGACCAAATATGTAATTTACTCTTCTTATTATTACAAATGCTCCATTTTTAATATTGTGAGAAATTTCTCAATTCGAATTCCATGTTGAGTTATTCATTCATATACTTCTAACAATATTATATTTACTTAATTCTCTTTTTACCCAAATTTATCAATCATAAATCATGCACACAATAGTAAGGACTTAATATCTGACTTAATCTAAAATATTCACATTATCACACATATGTTTGTATTTAAACCATTTCATTCATTTTCATTAAGCACATGATAGATGTGACAATTGTAAATTTTGGTCAACAAAAGTCAACTGTAGTCAAACGACGCGTACGTTAATCTATATGTTGAAAAGTTATTTTCCATAACTTTTGCGATGAATTATTAATATTATAGTATTACGTATCCTAAATCACAACAATAATCGGTTAAAAATCGAAAATACGGACAGCAGACTATTGTAGCGTAAAAATTCGATAATCGTACAATTATTATTTTGAGAATAATAATATTCATAAAACAATCTACTCGTAAATACGAAACTGTGGATATATAGAACGTCAAAAACGGAGTTCATATGTGAAAGTTATAACGATTAAACCGCTGTGAACGGATAAATGTACACAGGGTTTGGACTCAAATTACAAAATGAGGTGCCTTAAACATCAAATATGAAATAACAATTCATATGATAAGTAACGTAATAATACCTAGTATTTAATTTCAAAGCTAAATGCAATTTCCGGTAAAATACCGAAAATCGAGAAATCGGAAGTATACTGCGCTTAAACGCGTATTCCGACACCCAACGAGCTATGATTCAATCAAAATAAATGTTTGGCAATGTTTTTATATGAGTTTAAATGATATATATGTTGATTTACACAAGTTTATAAAGTTAGTATTTGGGTAAAAATACTTTTGACATGAAATATGGCTAGATCTTTGTAAGAGGTTCATAATGATACATAATATGTTTGTATAAAAGTTATTAAACTATATACAAAATGTGTAAAGTGTTAGATCTTTGACAAAAATGTTATAACTATGAATTTGGCTTGAAATATGAGTAGATCCATGTATTATGAACATTTTGACATGTTAAGATGTGTAAAGATTACAAAACTACAAATAAAGTGTACAAAGACACTAGATCTTGAATAAAAACGTTATAAAAACGAAAATTAGTAAAAACTACGTTTTTATAAACAAAGGCACTATTTTCTAGCAAAAGTAGTTATAATCAAGATATTACATTATTTTTGTGAGAAATATCTCAAAAGATGATATTTATAATCTTTGAACAAGTTATTTCGCTATCGTTCGTAAAAATAAGGTTATTACGACGCAATTACTAAAAATAGACTATTATTGGAATAGTTTATGAACAAAAGGTTATTATGGCATTTGAACATGACAAAAATAATTATATAAAAATATATAATTATTATACTATACTATATTATCATGAGAAAAATGATAATGGACGATTTTAAGAGTTTTTACATACAAGACGTACGTAAACAAGTTGATTGGAATACATACATTTTTGTGAGATGAATCTTCAAAGTACTTTTATAAGTACCTACTATAAGTCCTGAATTTATATAACCAGAGTCTCGGTAAGAGAGCGCGATATTTGAGTATAGATCTATACGGGGCTTGACAACCCCGCACCTGAGCTGCTAGCTACAGCTTGACCGGCAGGTCTGAGGTGTCCAAATGTCTAACATTTCCGACGCCTGAAGAACGTTGGAGCAGGCCAACTAGTCACAGTATGGTTATATGGTATCTCACATGGAAAAATAATCAACTTAATATTTTTATAAATTGTTTACGTGGAAACACACATTTCAACGAAAGTACACTACAGTTTACATACTACATTTTAATCTTTGGGATTTAAAGACTTGGACATTTTTATGAGAAAATATTGGATTTTCTTGGTTTTCAACACTATTGCTTACAAACAAAGGATATTTCTTATACAAAAATCTTATGAACTCACCAACTTAATTGTTGACACTTTTTCAACTACTTGTATTCTCAGGAAACTAAAAAGGGTAAATCACAAGCGTGGTTGAAGCGACGTTACGACGTCATTTTGCATATTTTTGTTATCATCAGTAATTGTAATCGAAACATGATACATTGAACTATGTAACTTTTACAATTATGTAATGATGGTTGTTTGCTTGGATTTCACTATTGTGTAACTTTGTTATGATATTGTTCATGAAGTCACCCACCCTTGAACGTTTCCGCCAATACGGTTTGAGGGTGTGACAATAGAAGACTTAATCAACTCATTCCATTCATCATTCTTACATGAGTCTTAATCAACACAAAAAAAAAAAAAAATTGGTTGTCACATATTCGATCTGGTTTAAAGGATAACTCAAATCACTTTTGAGAGCTTTATGCTAGAAAGTATTAACAACAATAACAAGCATCTAATGATTTTGACACGGAAGTATGATATAATAGTTTTGTAAATATATTCATTACGTATGTTGAAGTTATAGTGTTGTTGTAGTTGTATAAATTGTTAATAAACTATCATCCTCATGTTTAAACTTCAATATATGTCATGAATATCTTTATAAAACAATTATAACATACATTCATATCAAAATCATTAGATACATTAGATACATGTTATTTTTTCCTATACTTTATTAGACAAATTTGAATACAAATCTCTCAAATGTGATTTGAGTTATCCTAAAAAAAAGGCATTCTCCATATAATTACAAACTATGGCAAGTCAACTTATTTAGAAAACTAAATGTTTTTGTTAATTTAAGCAATATTTTATTATATAGAAACTCATAAAATAAAAATAAAAAACCAAAAAAAAAAAGAGAGAGAAACCAATACAACGAACTTTCCGAAGTTAAAAAGCAAAAATTTTGTTCAGTTTTGGTTTTTAGTAAAAAAAATCAAACAATTCTTACCCAAATTGTTAACAAACTTTATTACATTGTCGGACATAACGTTGTATTATAATATATATATATATATATATATATATATATATATATATATATATATATATATATATATATATATATATATATATATATATTTATATAAAAGCTAATACTTTTTGAATTTTTTTTTTTGTTATCAATAGCTTTTTTCTAAAACTTTTAAAAATATTTGTGTTTTTTCAAAACATATATAAATCAGTTATTTTAACTTAGTAATCAAAGCTCGCTTGAAAACAATTAAAAATTTATTTAGGAATAACGATCTAATTTTTCCTTATGTTTTCACTTTATTAATTGACTGTTTATAAAGAACGACAAGCAATTTAGATGTGTTGTCATAATTTAAAATTTGTGCAAAATTGAAATTGTTTTCCGATATTTTTAAAGCTCATTTAGTAAAATATAAAATAAAAATGAAATTAGTTGTCAATTGTTGCAATAAACAATATCGTAATACATAAACCACACATTTTGGAACCGAATCGTTTTCCTTTTTTTGTAGAAATGACAAGTAATTTAGTTCATATTACGTTAATGAAATCTTATTTGTTTGATTCAAGTTTTTATTGGTAATTTCTAAATCTTGATGACAAAACTATAAATTAAATTGAGGTTTATTGACATTTCTTGCAACTAACTTTTTCTAATATCCAAACACCGTTTTGAACGGACTAAATTGTTATCACTTATTATATATTTTTAATTTTTTGTTTATTATGGTTGTTTTAAAACAATAACTTGGGTGTGGCGATTTGCAACATTAAAATTGGTATTGCAACTAAAAACACACGTATACCTATGCACTTAAATAAATATAAATTGATAAACATATATATATATATATATATATATATATATATATATATATATATATATATATATATATATATATATATATATATATATATATATATATATATATATATATATATATATATGACCTATATTTAGATATGAACCGAGTGACGTAAAATTTGAGTATTATGTGCTCAACAATCGGTTGGTATGATTCTATCTGGCCGAATGGATGACTAATTACCTGGTCTAATTCTCATTCTTTTAAACTTTAAGGGGTCTAAATAAGAATACCGTAAAGCTAAAGAACTCTTTTGAAATATGAACAAAAGCAAAGGGGCTCGCATGTAGTTATACCTAGAATTGTAAATAGACATATGGGTCGTGCGCACGTCATACTCCGTGTTCTTACCGTGTGCTGTCTTAAATGGAAATTGTTCGGTTGTTCGTCAAACAATTATGACAATAAATTAAAATAATTGATGTTACCATTATCTTAATATTTAGTTAAAAATAATCAAGAGACGAACAATAGAGAAAATGGGAAATGTAGTAATAGTTTAGGCTAAGAAAATAAGATATTCCTCCGATGGTTAAATTGGAACCTATAGTTTCTAATTTATAGGTTTGTGTGTGCTTAAATTACAAATGTTGATGTAGAACTAAAGTAACAGCATACATGTTATGATAACAACTTTACTTTTATACTACTACAATTTCAAAATTCAAAGATAACTAAAAACAACCGATAAATTATTAGTTGGCAAAATTATATATTGGACAAATTGTATAGAACTAGGGTACTATCCTGTGTGTTGCTGCGAAAAATATATTAAAAATTATATGAACTAAAACTGTAATTAATGTTAAAATCTACAGGGCCAAAATTATAGTTATAACAATTTAAAGTTAAGGAGACGAAAACTATAATTAAAGTAAATTAAAAAATACTGGGACCAAAAACTGTAATTATCCTAAAATAAAAATTGTAGCGACCAAAACTATAATTAATGCAAAATAAAAATAATAGGGACCAAAATTGTAATTATTGTAAATTAAAAAGTACATGGGACTAAAACTGTAATTAATCTAAAAAGATTGATGATTAAAAGTTCAAGGACCAAAACTGTAATCATACAAAAGTAAAAGGACTAAATATGTAAATAAAAATATTGATAATTAAAAGTTCAAGGACCAAAACTGTAATTATACAAAAGTGAAAGGACTAAACATGTAAATAGCCTAAAGTTATGGTGTGACACTGTGAACAGTGTCACATCTTGTAAAATGTTAAATTGATAATTAAAAGTTTAAGGACCGAAACTGTAATACAAAAATAAAAGGACTAAATATGTAAATAAAAAAGATTGATAATTAAAAGTTTCAGGACCAAAACTGTAATTATACAAAAGTGAAAGGACTAAACATGTAAATAGCCTAAAGTTATGATGTGACAGTGTCACATCTTGTAAAATGTTAGATTGATAATTAAAAGTTTAACAACCGAACTGTAATTATACAAAAGTAAAAGGACTAAATATGTAAATAAAAAAGATTGATAATTAAAAGTTCAAGGACTAAAACTGTAATTATACAAAAGTGGAAGGACTAAACATGTAAATAGCCTAAAGTTATGATGTGACAGTATAAACACTGTCACATCTTGTAAAATGTTTATATATAGAATATAATCAAGTTTTTATAAAAGTTCAATTTCGATATTATGTTATGATTATTATTTTTTCAATTAAGACACTAATTTTCATAAAAATTCAATTTTGAAATTACATTTTCCAATTTGTTTCAATGCCGACTATTTAACAGATCAACACAGTTGTCAATTGACGTGACAGTCTTTGATGATGTAACACTGGCATGACATAATGATGTGACACTTTTTGATAACAAAATGCACAACCACCGTGGGCATTCATTCCTATGTCGTGGCCGGGGGCAAACCCGCCATCTTTCCGGATGATATTTACCTTGACTTGTCTTTCCTCAAGGCTAAATCCAAAAGGTATCTACGGGAGCTTTCGGAAATAACTTTGCACGTCAAGATCATAAAAAGAGGGAAGAACAATGGATAAGATCTTTTTTTGCCACATTAGATAGAACAGTTCCCTATCAATGGAAGCCTTCAATGAAGAAGGTAAGTAAATGATACTTAAGAATCACTTTTTAGGTGTCAAGACTCAAAAATATATATATATATATATATATATATATATATATATATATATATATAATGATTTGATTGTAAAAAAACACAGCAGTACAATCGAACTTTTGTATATTAATGTCATTTGTGCAATTTTCCCTTATTATAATTTAAAAATCTTATACATGTCACACTAAATCGAAACCCTAATGTTTTCATCTTTGAAAATCGAAACCCTAATGTCAGTGTTTTATGTGACATGATTTATGCAAGTCTTTCTAAGCACACAAAAGGACTTACTTTGCATCCTTTAAGTTGGTATCCAAACCAGTTATATTATGGTACATAGTTTATCTGCCCACGTCGAAAGCAAAGAGTTTTCTCAAGGAAACGTGACATAAGTATAATTGATACGAATAAATTCTTAATGAAGAAAATTTCATCTCTAAAACATTTGCAATTGCTCTATAATGCAGCTTAAAGTCATTCTATTCAAAATTTTCGTTTTCTTTGGCATCCTTGATTCTAATGTGTAATCAGTTTATTCGATTTTCGTAATCAAATTATTTTATCATTGAGACAATATACATTGCAAATGCATTATTTTATGAGGTTGGCTAAATCTAAAACTTAATGTTTCTATTTAATTTTTTTATTGTGAGTTCCTATAACTCATTGAGTTTCATTGGTATCCTCAAAAGAAAATGAACTATATAAGTGTTGGTGAAAAGATGATTTGGTGCTCATTGCGTTCAATAGCTAGTGTGTTTGTGTGAAGATAATTTTGTGCTCCTTGATTGTTATATTATGTCAAAGTAAATTGCACAAAATACACTAAATTTTCACAAAAATTCATTTGTCCTATTTTTTAATTAAGTCGTTACAATTTATTTTTATTTTTTTCAATTTTGACACACAAAATGTGATGTCACTAATAGTGTCACATCATCATGTCATGCCAGCACCATGTCATAAAAGTCTGACACGTCTCATGCCACTTCACCTGACAATCGGGTTGACTGGTTAAATTGTCAACATTAAAACAAATTGGAAAATAAGTGTCAAAATCAAAATTTTGTGAAAATTACGGTGTCTTAATTGAAAACTGTAACACCCTAAATTATATAAACGTTAATTGATTATTAGTTTATTTAAAATTCGTTTTCGCTAAAAATGATTTGACGAATTTAATCCGATTATTTCGATAAATAATAATAATAACAACAACGGAATTAAAAGGCTAAAGTTCTAGTTATACATGGAGGGGGGTTATATGTTATTTGATAAACTCGGATTGTTATAGGGATTAATTTTGGGTGAAAATAAATTAATGGTGCAAATCTAAGGGACCAAAATTGTAAATGTTCAAATGAAGTATCAATGGGATTGATAATTGAGAATGGGGGACCAGGAGAAAAGAAGAATCGAGACCCACATATGGTCTCGTTTGATTAGCGATTCAGCAAGAGAGAGAGAGCCAAGAAAAGTGATCAAGAGATGCAAAGAAGGAGAAAACACACACACCAGTTGTGTGTGTATGCGTGTTCACATCCAGATCGAAAAAAAAAAAAGAGACAAGCGACACCACGAGATCTGGAAGCCGATGGTGTGATGTTTGTGTGTGAGCGGGTGTGTGCTTGGTGTTTTTCCCATGGCTTTACTTCTGATTTCTAATGGTTAGAAGTTCTTGTCTCGAACTCCATTTAGAAATTCTTGTAATTTTATGTGCTAGTCAATTCCTACATATAAACCCTAGTGTATATGCAAGTGTCTGTGGTCATATGTCACTGTTTTTACCAAAGTTTCTCTGATTTTGAAGTACTATTGACTTCACTTCAGACCCTAAAGGTCTTTATATGATGTCTTAATGGGTTTGGGGTTGAAAATCCTAACCTTAATGTTATTTTGGGATTTTCGTATTTTCACTGTTTTGTCCCTGTTTTTAGAAAATTCGTAGAAAAATCATACGATGTCCAAATCAGGTGATTCCAGTGCCCATGGTTTGGTCTCGATGTCTATTTTGTTTCTTCTGTTGGTGTCCAGACCTTATTTGGTCATTTTCTAGGGTTTTAAACCCGATTCCTATGAGTATGATTTCTGTGTCCATTTGTGTTGTGAAATTCTTGTAAAATCGTGTGTTCACTGGATTGTTCTGAAATTTTTTGTGGAGAAGAATCTTGTCATGAGCCATACTCGATCAAAAGGTCTTGACTCAGTTCATTGTTTTGGTTTTAATTTTTGTGTGTGCAATCCGACCTCCACAGATTGGTTGCTGCACACCTAAGTCAACTTGTGGGATTTTTAATTCCTAAATGGTTCATAGTTTAGGTCTGAAAATTTGATGGAAAGTCCATCTTCATGTATAGTGTGTTCCATCCAGAGGGCTTGATCCAATTCCATTAGGAAGCCAGGTTTTCAATGTCTTCTCCTTGACTGAACCAGAATTTGTAGCTCTGCACATTGTCCTTGTTGCACGATTTTTATTTCTCAATTGGCTTATGCTTTGAGTTTGATATTTGGATGCGAGCTTTATTTTCATGTCTAGTGTAACTCATCCAAAAGGCTTGACTTATTTCTTTTCAGAAGTTAGGTTTTTGGACCAATCTTGTCAAGCTATGCTGAGTTGTGACAGAAATGTTGCTGCTCATTTCCTTCTTGTTGTGTGATTGTTAATTCTTAAATTGGTAAATTCATATAAAATTGTGTGAATGTCCAATTGGATTGAATTTTATGTCCCTAAATTGGTAATTTTGTCTAGTTTGTTCTCTTAAAAGGTTATGAATTGATTCAGATCCTAAGTCATGTGGAATTGTCCATTTCCACTAATTGGTCCAGGTGCTGTCAGTTTTAGTCCCCTGTCTTGATTAATTCATTATAAATTTTACAAAAACCTTTTGGGGGCAAGGTCTGTGGCCTTAGTTCTATTTGGAAGTCTATTTGGTCCATACCAAATTTCAGAGTTCAATTCTTAACCCATTTTGAGCGACTAATATTTCTTTAAGGTGTGGTCCTGTGAGTGGACTGATCAATTCATTCAACTTTGTCGATTTATCATTTCTTATTGGTGAATGAAAAAGACCTGAGGTCAGGCCCTGTGATCTTTCCCTTGGGTCTAGTTTACCCATGATTTTTATTGGATTTTATTTTCAATCTTTCCTTGACCTAATATTGCAAATCTTGTTGAGGGTCCAGAAATCAGCCTTGCTGTTAGTTTCCTCTTTTGTGTTAACCATCTTAGTTTTTGGTTTTGGGTGTCATGTTGTGGGCTTGGGTTTACTTAAAATTAATGGAATCATATGATAACTTATTTGTTGAGTAAAAATTGAATAAAAGAGGTCGGGGGTATATGTCGAGACATTTTTGTCTTACGTATTCTATGTTTTGCCATGTATTCCAGGTTAATATCAATTGCTATAGATGGGATGAAGTTTAGCTGGAGTGGAGCTTGAGTTAGCTCCTACTTTGGACACGAGGTTTAATCCTTTTCTTGCTTACTATGGTTAGATTTGGTATGGATTTGTAACACCCACAGTTTTAAACATGTAAATTATCGGTTTTTGATAAACCGTATTTTTGTATTCATGTATTTATATGAAAAACCATAGTATTTGCAAACAGTAAAAATGGGGGTGTCACAAGTTGGTATCAGAGCCATAGTTTAAGCGAATTAGGATTGGCTTGTTCCACTCCTAGGCTTAAACTCGTGCTATAGGAATGTTAGTTCATGAAAGTATACTATATGATGTCTTAAATGACTAAGATATTACGCATCATTTAATATATGTATATATATAACTTTAAGAAATGTTTAGCTAATGCTTTGATTGAGCAAAAGTTTGACTGTTAAGAAAATGGTATGATATTTTCCATAACTGTCTATATTTATTAAAGACTATGTATATAAAGTAGTAAGATTTCTAGTAATGATCACCATGTACTTATAATGGTGTTATGTATTAAAAGAACCAGTGTCCCATGAAACTTTGTGGTAACAACAGAATCAATAGGTATAGGTGGTTATGGTAATATGGGCCCGTATTATCATAATCACAGGATATGTATTGAGACTGGTGGAACCGTAAAGGAATTATGGTAGTCTGGTGAGTAAGGTTGTGAAGAGAGTAATAAGAATAACATAGAGGTTATATGCCTATGTAATAAGTATTAAAGGTTAATACAGTGGATATATACCACTTAATATGACAAGGTAAAAGAAATTAATAAGATAATTAATACTCCCGAGACAATATTAAAGGAACCAGTAAAAGAGACATGGCCTGAAGGAATAAATATATTGAAAATGTTAATGGAGTATATAGTTAAAAAAAAGTGTATAACTGAAAATTTCGTTGTCTAACGGAAACGAATTATGATTATAAAATAAAGATAAAAGTAGTGTCACTACAGTGACCAAAGAAAGAAAGATTGGAAAATAATATTAATAATAAATAAAAATAGTAACACATCGATACATGTGACTCATTACTATAACTTTATAGTAATACATTAAGAAAAGTTTACAGAACTAGTAGCCTAAACTGAAGAATCAGAAGGAAGCGAAAAAAGATCATCTACACTCCACTCTTTGTCATCTGTAGGTCGACTTGTACCTTCTTGAGGATTTGGAAGGGGTATGTTTTCAGTTATTGGAGGAGGAGCTCCAAGGTGTGGGGTCTCGATAGGGTTGGAACCCGTAACCCCATGAGTATGGGCTAAAAATTGACTCGTTTGAGGAGTGTGTAAGTAGGGAACTGATGAGGAAGGGTTCCAATTTGGAACCGGCTGGGGGTAGCTATAAGAAGGAGGAAACCAGGCTAGGTTACCTACAGAGCCTCCAAAATTATCCTCACTCGCATGCTCGAGTAAACCAGGATTAATACTGCTCGTACCAGAATTAGATGGCAGAGGTTGCTGCTGTGTATGAATTCTTGATGAAGTTTCCCCCTTTTCCAGAAATTTTCTTTTCTTATATTCAACCTTATGAGCAGCTTGTATCAGTTTCTTTGTGCCGTCTGTTAGACCCGATTGTGATCCTTCAAGTATTGCTTCTTTCTCTTTTTTTAGGTTGGGTAATAAATCTCTCGATAATCCTGCTGCTCCACTAAACTCGTTACTGAATTCCTGTGACATAAATAACTTTAGTAATTGCAGCATTATGATAAAAAAAATTGTAATTCCTCACCTCAACACGATCAATAAGAGTTTGTAGACTCTTAAGTTGTCGTTGTGGCCAATGATCGATACCTAAATCTCTACAGCGTTTTTTTAATTGTGTCGTTCCAATGTTGAGTTCTTTCGCAGCTTTCTCAATTGGTTCATTAAAGTGTTCAGCTATTATTTCTTTACTTAATGAGTGTCTGAAACCTCTTCTACTGCCAGCTACTGTGGTTGTCGGAGCTGAAGGATTGAGTTCAAATGTATTATTATTAGTATTTGGGATCATTTGAACATGATCCTGATTTTCTGAACCAAAGATGGACATTGATTCATTAAAATCAGTAGCTTCTATTGGTGGTAATTGTACGTTTTCAATCATGGACTCAGGATTTTGAAATCCTTCTAGTTTCCTCTGAATCACCTGAAGGTGATTTTGATATTGAAAACCAACCCCAAGTTCGGGATTCACTTCAATATTTATGTTATGAGTCGTTTGTAATTGATTGTCATTTTGAATGTCAGCCATGAATCCTTGATTCGTGGGGATGATCTCACTACTCGTTGAGGGTACGTCGATGACGGGATTGTAGCCAGATAGACCATCTACAGATGGGTCTACGAATAACAATTGTCAGATAATAAAACAAAATTGAACATTCATAAAAGCAATCATTTAAAAGAATTTAACCTGGTAGAAGGTGTGGAGTTTGATCAAGTGCATGGTCTAAAGATACATTCACCGGATCGTCTAAGTTGATGTTTAGCTCGGGAAAAATTTCCGGCTCATCGTTGAGTGGCTCTATAGATAGTATATCTGGAAGACTGTACCATAATTCAAAATCAACAAAACATTAGAAAAAAAATAATAATAATGGATGTTTAGAAAGTTAAAGTCACCGAACTCCAGTAAAGATGTTTGATTTGAAGAACCCTCTCCTTGCGGGAAACCAGGTCCAGGGTTTGATAGATCGCCCATTGAAGATCTGTTTTCCATGACTTAGCTTTAAAGGTGAGTTCGTATACGAACAAACTAGTGATAGAAGAGAATGAGACTGAAAATGAATGTGGAAATAAATGATGCTACTTACCTGTATATATAGCATTTTGCAGCTGGAACCGAAAGGACGTATGTAATTGAAAGGACACTTTACGTTCTTATTACCAAAATTCAAACCATCTACAGTGGATGCGACCCTCCACTACCCTGAGTGCCGGTTAATTTTCAAAATTCGCTGCTAAACTCTAGTGATAAAGGGATATTGATGAGATTTTTTTGGAATAAAGGTGAATATAATGGTGTCGTTTACTGATTACTTTAATACAGACTGATGAACGCTGCTGATCAATAGTGATGTGATATCACATAAAAAAAAGTGTTGGACTTTAGGCCTAATGGGCTAAAGTTTAACTTATTTGGGCTCATATCGTTGGGCTAGTAGTTATGGGCAAAATACTAGACCAAAATGAAAATGAAAAAAAATGGGCTCTTATATTCACAGACTATTAATCTTGTGGAATTATGGGCTAATGAAACTCTCAACCTAGATTACCTATTATATTGGTGTTGAATTTCGGGGACGAAATTCTTATAAGTGGGGGAGATTTGTAACACCCTAAATTATATAAACGTTAATTGATTATTAGTTTATTTAAAATTCGTTTTCGCTAAAAATGATTTGACGAATTTAATCCGATTATTTCGATAAATAATAATAATAACAACAACGGAATTAAAAGGCTAAAGTTCTAGTTATACATGGAGGGGGGTTATATGTTATTTGATAAACTCGGATTGTTATAGGGATTAATTTTGGGTGAAAATAAATTAATGGTGCAAATCTAAGGGACCAAAATTGTAAATGTTCAAATGAAGTATCAATGGGATTGATAATTGAGAATGGGGGACCAGGAGAAAAGAAGAATCGAGACCCACATATGGTCTCGTTTGATTAGCGATTCAGCAAGAGAGAGAGAGCCAAGAAAAGTGATCAAGAGATGCAAAGAAGGAGAAAACACACACACCAGTTGTGTGTGTATGCGTGTTCACATCCAGATCGAAAAAAAAAAAGAGACAAGCGACACCACGAGATCTGGAAGCCGATGGTGTGATGTTTGTGTGTGAGCGGGTGTGTGCTTGGTGTTTTTCCCATGGCTTTACTTCTGATTTCTAATGGTTAGAAGTTCTTGTCTCGAACTCCATTTAGAAATTCTTGTAATTTTATGTGCTAGTCAATTCCTACATATAAACCCTAGTGTATATGCAAGTGTCTGTGGTCATATGTCACTGTTTTTACCAAAGTTTCTCTGATTTTGAAGTACTATTGACTTCACTTCAGACCCTAAAGGTCTTTATATGATGTCTTAATGGGTTTGGGGTTGAAAATCCTAACCTTAATGTTATTTTGGGATTTTCGTATTTTCACTGTTTTGTCCCTGTTTTTAGAAAATTCGTAGAAAAATCATACGATGTCCAAATCAGGTGATTCCAGTGCCCATGGTTTGGTCTCGATGTCTATTTTGTTTCTTCTGTTGGTGTCCAGACCTTATTTGGTCATTTTCTAGGGTTTTAAACCCGATTCCTATGAGTATGATTTCTGTGTCCATTTGTGTTGTGAAATTCTTGTAAAATCGTGTGTTCACTGGATTGTTCTGAAATTTTTTGTGGAGAAGAATCTTGTCATGAGCCATACTCGATCAAAAGGTCTTGACTCAGTTCATTGTTTTGGTTTTAATTTTTGTGTGTGCAATCCGACCTCCACAGATTGGTTGCTGCACACCTAAGTCAACTTGTGGGATTTTTAATTCCTAAATGGTTCATAGTTTAGGTCTGAAAATTTGATGGAAAGTCCATCTTCATGTATAGTGTGTTCCATCCAGAGGGCTTGATCCAATTCCATTAGGAAGCCAGGTTTTCAATGTCTTCTCCTTGACTGAACCAGAATTTGTAGCTCTGCACATTGTCCTTGTTGCACGATTTTTATTTCTCAATTGGCTTATGCTTTGAGTTTGATATTTGGATGCGAGCTTTATTTTCATGTCTAGTGTAACTCATCCAAAAGGCTTGACTTATTTCTTTTCAGAAGTTAGGTTTTTGGACCAATCTTGTCAAGCTATGCTGAGTTGTGACAGAAATGTTGCTGCTCATTTCCTTCTTGTTGTGTGATTGTTAATTCTTAAATTGGTAAATTCATATAAAATTGTGTGAATGTCCAATTGGATTGAATTTTATGTCCCTAAATTGGTAATTTTGTCTAGTTTGTTCTCTTAAAAGGTTATGAATTGATTCAGATCCTAAGTCATGTGGAATTGTCCATTTCCACTAATTGGTCCAGGTGCTGTCAGTTTTAGTCCCCTGTCTTGATTAATTCATTATAAATTTTACAAAAACCTTTTGGGGGCAAGGTCTGTGGCCTTAGTTCTATTTGGAAGTCTATTTGGTCCATACCAAATTTCAGAGTTCAATTCTTAACCCATTTTGAGCGACTAATATTTCTTTAAGGTGTGGTCCTGTGAGTGGACTGATCAATTCATTCAACTTTGTCGATTTATCATTTCTTATTGGTGAATGAAAAAGACCTGAGGTCAGGCCCTGTGATCTTTCCTTTGGGTCTAGTTTACCCATGATTTTTATTGGATTTTATTTTCAATCTTTCCTTGACCTAATATTGCAAATCTTGTTGAGGGTCCAGAAATCAGCCTTGCTGTTAGTTTCCTCTTTTGTGTTAACCATCTTAGTTTTTGGTTTTGGGTGTCATGTTGTGGGCTTGGGTTTACTTAAAATTAATGGAATCATATGATAACTTATTTGTTGAGTAAAAATTGAATAAAAGAGGTCGGGGGTATATGTCGAGACATTTTTGTCTTACGTATTCTATGTTTTGCCATGTATTCCAGGTTAATATCAATTGCTATAGATGGGATGAAGTTTAGCTGGAGTGGAGCTTGAGTTAGCTCCTACTTTGGACACGAGGTTTAATCCTTTTCTTGCTTACTATGGTTAGATTTGGTATGGATTTGTAACACCCACAGTTTTAAACATGTAAATTATCGGTTTTTGATAAACCGTATTTTTGTATTCATGTATTTATATGAAAAACCATAGTATTTGCAAACAGTAAAAATGGGGGTGTCACAAAAACAAAATATCATAGTGTCAAAATCAAACATTTGTGAAAACTTAGTGTCTTTTGTGCAATTTGTCATTATACATTTGGTTTTGTGTTACGTTGAAAATTAAGGATTTCGTCCATTAGAATTATATTTACTTGAGCGATCCCTATGGTATGAGTTTGTTGCATCTATCGTCTGTAATAGTGGTGTTTCCTATATTTATCCGCTAAGTACTATTAAAATAACTATTTACCCTTATTTATATATCATAGTTAATTTTGTTATTATACTTTAATCTAAATATATGGGTCCCACTATACCACACTACCATTCTCCCCTTTCACCAAGATAATCAGCAACCACCATCTTTCACCGCACCACCCCGACTAGAACTTCGTTTGCCTATGTTTACCACCTGCACCTCCCATATTGCACCTCCCATATTGTTCAGATGGCATACAACAAAAAACACCAATGATTCATTGGACCCCTCTTACTTACCTTCATCGCCTTCTTCAATAGTCGTCTTCTCACTATTTTCTTCTCTTGTTCAAGAAATCAAAATCAAATAAAAGAAATTCGATGAACCCCTCATCTCCGCTGTCACCCATAACTACAAATGAACCCTAATTAACCGTTGGCTTCTCCCTATTCAATTTTCAATTTCCATCCCCTCAAAACCCCCAACTGTTTACCCTCAAAAAGTGTCTTCTTCAACCGACATCTCCTCTTATATACCCTTTGGTGTGTGAAATTTGATTTCTGAATATGATTATATAGGATTTTCTTTGGTTTTGGCCTCTAACCACAAAAATGTTGGGATGGGGACTCAAACAAGTCAAGATCGATAACTTCAAATCTACAAGATCAAGAACAACCAAACTAACTCTCGACAGTAAGCACTTGACCAACAAAATCATTGCATCAATAAATACAAGAAGAACAAATAAGAAAGATCAATACAGAGAAATTTAAGTGGTTCATTCGATCGCGAGATCAATCCACGTCCACTTGAAACTAAAGAGAAATTTTATTATAAGGATGCTATACAAATTTACAAGTATATCTCTGCACTAAAGAATAATCGCAAACACACTCTTGGTTATGGGAAGATATATATAACCGGGTACAAAATTCGAGAATGATGATGATAAATCTTCTAGATTTTGACTTTCTGTATTAGGCCAGCTGATGGGGAAAGTCATGGAACATGTTATGGTAAACCAACTACTGACAGCAACAATTCTCTAAGAACATGCTGTGGCAGACCAATCTTCTAACGGCAACAGTCCTTGGAACTTGTGCCAAGGGACACTTCACTTCTGAAGTAGCTTAGTCTTTTACTAACATCTCGAATCTACACATATGATCCATGTAAAGGATCTACTGCAAAGCCGGCACCGAATCGAAGGCTGCTCCTCGGTCCGGATGACGCCTTCCTGCAGACGACCTTAAAGTAGAGTAAAATAATGGGGAACACTCCGGACTCATGCTACCTACTTTAAACCTGATCGATCTTCATTTCGCATCGCATGATTATCCGAAGCAAAGCTCACATTATTGGACAAAGAAACTGATCCTGACGAAACACGACCTCCAACCGTACTGGCATTCCTCGTCTCAGTTTGGTTGCTCCGGACAACTAGTCTTCTTCGATTGTAGTGACTATTCGGTTCAGATTAGGCTCTACATACTCAACAAAAAAGACTTAAAAGAAAATATTAGGAAACATCATATTAGCCTTCTTATTATCAATATTGTTTCTGGAGAAACACTAACTAACTAGTAAGTGTATTTCTTCTCTATATAAATTCTTTTCGGTGTTGTTTTATGTTGATATACACACACGTACAAACACACTAAAGCACTCCGGACTTTGTATCTTTGTTTCATAACTACTAATCTAAGATATAAATTATAGAAATCTGAAAATGAATAAAATTAATAATTTATATCATGCTAGTAAAAATATAACTGAAAATATAAAATAAGGGTAGACTTGTTATTTTATAGCAATTTAATAACAAACCATTAACATATCATGCACGATGAATGAGATAAAATACAATCACAATGATGGTCTAAGTGAAATAATAGTTTCTAAGCCGAAATCTTAACTTATGTCATACCGCAAGGAACAAATATGTAATTTTGCCTTTTTACTTATAATATCATACGATTGATATAAAAAAATCTTTGTAATTATACAAGTGACTTAACAACCACATGTAATAAACAACATAATAAAATAGAAGCACGTTGTTAAAAGCAAAAAAAAAAAAAAAAAAAAAAAAAATAGAGCTCTAAATGAAGAAATTGGGGTTGATAGTTGGTTCTTGCTTGCTTGCTTGTGAGCGTCATAATTCGTTGCATTATGGGTATTGTTCGGTAGCGATCTTTTGAAATTTTTTGAAGCTTTTACCTTTTAAGAAAAAACTCAAATGATAGATAAAACGATATTCGGCGGTACAAGCTTTTAATGTTTATTTTAAACAAAAAGCTCACAATCCAAAAGTTATTTCAAATAGTTTTTAATTATTTTTAGTATTTAATTTCTATGTAATTTCACACATTTAAAAGTTAACAACTACTTTTATCGATTATTTTTTATACAAATAAATGGTACAGCTTCCAACAAACAGCTACCAACTACATGCTTGTTATATCAAACATGCCCTATGAAAAATGTAGTGTCTCAAATTGAATTGTCTTTCTTTACACTTCACATGTCTACACTCATTAATGAGCTATTGAATCAATTGCATAACTGTCTGTCTATAGATGTTGAGTTTATTTGTTCAAAATATTTTAAGCTCATTAATCCAGGAAGAATGGTAGGTTTTATCTCTTCTCAAATTATTGTATTAGGTGTTTAGAGATTCAATTGTTTGGGCGTTCGATGTGTTACCATATGGCGTTGACTCTATTGTTAAATTATTGACCATTAATTTATAATTATAGGGATATAAAAGGTGGGATATCTAATTCGTGATTATTTGCCTTAGCGATATTAGCAAATCTACACGTAAGTCAAATGTACGATTATAATGGCCGATTTAGAAAACTTTTTCATCTTTGGAGTATGGACTAAACATTTGTGAATTGTGATTTTGTGCCAATATTAGACATACAAAATTAAGTTATATACAATATACATTATAAGTCAAATTTGATTAAAATTATGTTGTAAATCTGCTCATGCATGCAGGTACATACCTAAATATATTTTTGATAATTCTCATAGCGGAATATTCCTGGTAGAAAATTTAGATCCATCACTATTTCTTTTACCATAAAGGTGAATGAAAATTTCTTTTTACAAAATTGGAAACATGCTCTTAAATAAAAGAGTAATTGAATTGATTCCTACATTTTATTTCTATCCATATTCATACTCATGTGAAATTATGACAAGTGTCATATTTAATAAAACTAATAATATTTTAATACACATGTCATAATTTAAATTAGGTAGGAAGTTTAGTAGGAATAAAAGGTAGGAACAAAAACAATCTCTCTAAATAAAATATACATATATGCTATATAATATAACTATGAAACAGAAACGAACTCTGTATGTTAATATGATTTTTTGAAGGTCCTACTACTGGGTGGGAAATTCCGAAATTGTTTTTATATGTTAACATTTTGCTAAAAACATATAACTTATTTTTATAAATAAATTATTAAGTCTTTTACGTAAAAGGAGTTTATGAATCAAAACAATTTTGTGGTAAATGAAGGTTTCTTTATGCAAATTGCTTTTTTATAAATATAAGAGTAAATTACAGTTTTGGTCCCTATGGTTTGCATGTTTTTTCATTTTCAGTCCAAGTTTTGATTTTTCACACTTTTAGTCCTTGTGGTTGGCAAATTATTGCATTGTTGGTCCCTCATGGAGTTACCGTCAATATTTTTTTGTTAAGTGGGGTGTAAAAAGACCATTCTACCCTTAGGCACCAAAACCGTAAATTCTCAAAAACAAATAAAAGAGTTTCTCTCTCTCTCTCTCTCTCTCTCTCTCTCTCTCTCTCTATATATATATATATATATATATATATATATATATATATATATATATATATATATATATATATATATATATATATATATATATATATATATATATATCTTTCTCTTCACGATTGTCATGACAAGCCCTACAATGGAAATGGCCAATGGCAGTGTCTGAGACAAGACATTCGGGGGAATCTACCTGTGTATAGGAGTTGGTATCAAGTATCAACAATATGTGTTTATGAATTATGTAATACAGTTTCTCGATTATGTGAATGAATATATATATATATATATATATATATATATATATATATATATATATATATATATATATATATATGTTATGAATGCATGTGTTTGATATAATGTGTGAGTAATGTGTATGCTCACTAAGCGTTTTCCACTTACTGTTGTTATTTAACATTTTTAGGTTTAAAGGGGTAGTTTTGAAAAAAGAACACGGTCTGCGTATTCAAGCTTCTACTGGCTGTTTCAAGTTAAAGACGTCCGCTTTTAACAATTTATAACATTTGATAGTTCAAGTAACACCAAGTACTCTCATAAGTTTTATTAAGTTTCATGAAAGGTTTTATTACAGCAAAATTATTACTTAATTTCTATGAGAAGTACTTATGGATCAAAAGTGAATTTCACGAATTTATTTAAAGGTTTTGTTATATAGTTTTTTAAAAAAAATTAAGTGTTACAAGATGGTATCAGAGCCTGAGGTTAAGGGATTTAGGCATGCGTGCGTTGTGTGCTTGGACTTAAACCAAGGTTCTAAGATATTTTCGAAACAAATTTTGATAAAAAAAAAACAAATGAGCCAGTTTGAGGACCCTGAGGATAATCCAGTTGCATGTTCTTATTGATTGTTGCTTTGGGGTTTGGAACATGGTCTAAGTACCTGACTTAATGATTTTAAGGATTTCAAACAAGTTTTATAAATGAAAGGTTTCTAAAATAGAGACGAGCAGTCAGTCGGAGTTCAACGGAGGGTGAGCACACAATCCTACTTGACATTATATTATTGTATGATAGAAAAGTATAAGTTGGTATGTGATAAATTTTTACGATGAGATTAGGTGGTAAGACTTTGTGATGATGAATGTTAAAGTCTAAATGTATGTAAAATGTGTTATGATGATGTTGTGTAATGTATGACCAAAATACTAGTAGCTTGTATGTTTAGACAAGTGTGCAACGTATGTAGAGTATTATGTGAAATGTATGCTCATAGGAGTAATGTATGCTATCGGCTTATATGTATCCTTGAACTGGTAGGATCGATGTTGATAACTTGTAGCATGAATGCCTTTAGTTGTGTATAACTAGAATCACGTACGCTTAGAATTTTTTATTTGGCCTTTTTGCATGTTATTGTTTGATTGTTGCTTTAGGGAATAGTCAATTATTCGAAGGCTTGTCTGGTTTGATGTTATGCATGGTTAGGTATGCATGATGCATTTACCATCATTGATGAATAACGTGAAAGACTGTAAAATTTAAAGTGTACTCTTAGGACAACCTAAGAATACCAGTAATATATATAAGTAAGTAGTAGATATATGCTCAAACTTGCAAATCTATAACTGATGGTGAAGTCAAGACTATGTGTGTATAGTGTGTAAGTAGTGTTATGACGTACATATCATTACTAAAACATGGTACCCACTGTGACTTGGAAGAACCATAAGGTTTTTCGTGAATCAATTCAGGGGTAATGCGTAGAAGTAAAAAATGCTAGAGAAAGTAAGAAGCCTAATAGCGATCGATATGTCCTACTTGTAAACTACTATTATGTTCAATGCTTCGGTACTTATTAATAGTAAATAAAGGTCACATTTTAGATAAAGTAACGTAGCTAGATGTAGCAGAAGTTAGTCGGATATGAAGTTACCTTCTTAACGCCTCATTGACAGGCTAAGTGTCGGTAAGAATGTGAGTCACATGAATAGACTAGTGGTGACACGATCCTCTATAGAGCAGATGGTTGAGGTTGTAGTCAGAAGATGAAACATGGAAGAATAGGTCCGTCGATGACCGGATAGACGATAAGAGTAGTGATCAAAGTATACCGCATGTAAGAAAGTGGGGAACAACTGTGCAGATACGATTTGGCAAAGTAGTAAAAGAGACAAAGACCCGAAGACTCAAAAAAGTTTTTCAGACTCATACCAAGGGAACCAGGAAAGCACCAGAAGCAGTTCTATATGACTCTATATCTGTAGATATCATAGATAATGAGGTGTCAAGTTGATCATTAATCATCAAGTTGACGACATCATGATATTGAGAGCGATTAACGACAGGGTCAGGTTTTAACCCAAGTGGGGGAGAACTAATCATTTATGGTAAAACAGTAACAAATCAAAAGGGTGTGAGTCGGTTGATGCAACCACGAATGATAAAGTTCAGTCCAGGAATACAATGAGTGAAATCCTTGGAGCATGATCATTATGATAAAGAAGACTTGGTACTAATAGTGTGATTCGTACTAGAACAAAACTGTGTATAAGCAAGAATGTGCTTAAATGATAAGGATGTGGAATGAAGTATGACTCCAGTTCTTACGAACTTGAATAAGATTATGAACAAGTTGAAGGACAATATGAGAAGCAACTGGAGAATGGTGAACCCCTAATTACCAGTAACCCATACATGCCTAATAAAGGAAGTTTCAGAGATGACTAATACAAACTATGTGGTAAACGATTAAGGACAAAACAAGGCGTAAAAATGTGTAGCATGTTGGATGAGGATACTAAGGCACGTAAGTTGGGTAAAGGTGTGGTAATGATGATACCATCAAGAACATCGAATTTCCAAAATTCCATGGAAGTATGGACCCAATGCCGTCAGAGATGAGTCATGGAGACGGAGTGAACGTTTTGCGATAGTGATAGAGCTAACGAGAGAAAAATAGAAATTAAACCCTATAATTAAGTAATGGAAGTTGGAAATAATAGACTTTGAAAAGTAGAACACAGTAATAAAAGATTGAGAAGGTTTTAGTAAATGACAAAATACGTATTTTCATAATAACAAAATTAAAAAGGAATAAATTTCAGTATACGATAATGTTTATTTGAAGAGAAACTCGTATACGATATGTAAATGAATGTATATATGTTATGAATGCATGTGTTTATAATAATGTGTGAGTGATGTGTATGTTCACTAACTGTTTTTCGCTTACCCGTTGCTATTTAACATTTTCAGGTTTAAAGGGGTAGTTTTGGAAAAAGAGCACGACCTGACTGTTCGAGCTCCTACTGGTTGTTTCAAGTTAAGGTCTTCCGCTTTTAACAATTTATAATATTTTATAGTTCAACTAACACCAAGTACTCTGATAACTTTTTATTAAGTTCCATGAAAGGTTTTATTACAACAAAATTATTATTTAATTTCTATGAAAAGTTCTTTATGGATTAAAATGAATTTCATGGAATTATCTAAAGGTTTTGTTATGTGGTTCTTTAAAAAAATTTGGGTGTTACAGCTTGTTGATTGTTTTCTAATACATTTATAGCTTATAGAATTTTGTTGAATATCCCAATTACTGTTTCACCTGTAGAAAAAAGTTTTTCCAAGTTGAAGTTATTAAAGTCTTACTTACAATCTACAATAACACAAAAACGACTTAACGGATTGACTCAAATGACTATTGATAGCAACCTTTTGGATATAATACCTTATGTAGACATCATTGAAAAGTTTGTCTTGACAAATATGAAAAGGATGTCATTTTTAAGTATAAACAAGTTTACTTTTTTGTGTAATATTTTGAATGGAATTTTGTGTTTTAAGTATATTAGAAGATTAAATGAAAATTTAGAATTTTATCGTTTATATCTTTAGAATTTACAAGTTTTAGTGCCTTCTTTTTTACTAAAATGCACTCGGTCTCCAAATTCTCGAGACCGGCCTTGACCAAATCAACCCAGTTTATTCAGGAAGTAATTGACAGAGAATAAGGGCAAGCCATATCCCACCACCTACTATTAAATAATCACATCCTTCACTCTCGAGCTAGAAGCGAATAGATGGTTAACACAGGACTCACAATAGGGTAAATAATAGAATGTAAATAAATCCCTTTATTCAGTGAACTGAGGCGAGTAGAAACACAATTTAAATAAACATTCCACAATGACACATTCACCTTAATAAGAACATGTGAGTTCCATCTAGTCTAAATACCAAAACTTGTGAGAGATGATTATTCATTGTGTTTATAGATGAGATGAAAGAGAAAAAAATTGATTTGACATAAGGATGAAAGAGATCGACTTCCACCACCCTTAGATCAGAGAGTGTGGCCTCCCCACACTCTCATAACTCCCCTCAGTCACCTAAGCGTCAAGTCACTCTCGCCCCACCCCCTTCAACTTAGGAAATTGTCACCCCTCACCACTTCTTACTTTTCTAGATTATTTTAATAACTATAATTTATATGAGAGTTTCATATATATATATATATATATATATATATATATATATATATATATATATATATATATATATATATATATATATATATATAATTTAATAATAATTTATTAAATTTAAAAAAAAATCAATGACCTTTTATCGTATGAGACCTTACACTACCCTCACCGCACCAAAGGTGTGGTGTTACCACTCCTTACCATATTTACACATCACCCCACCACATGGTAAGGTTGGAGTATACCCTTCGGTCTTAGGGATGGTAATGAAGAGACGGAAAGAGAAAGAAACAACACATATGATCCTAAGGCTGAAGGGTGTGCATGACACCCATGACGACCCATGACTGCCGCCACGTCATCGCCACGTCATAAAGACTTCCAAGACTTTTAGTAGGGGTGTGCAAGACACCCATGACTACCATTTTAATTTCCACATCATATTTCTATTTTCCATTTTTTAATTAAGACCAAACATTAAATTTAATTTAAATAAAAACATTATATTAATTAAAACCATAATATTTAAATAAAAAAACATTACATTAAATTAAAAAAGACATAAAAAAAATTAAACATCTCCTAAATTAATTGAAAATAAAAAACATTTCCTAGTCGTCGTCTTCGTCGGCTTCGTCGTTGCGAGTCGCGTACACGTACTCCGTCAAATCGTGTCGGAGATTGGCATTCATTTCCGCATTGTGTATTTCTAGTACACGAGTAAAGTATGCCTCGCTACCGGGAACAAATTGTGTCGGCACCTGTGTCATATGGTGAGGTTGATAGATACAAATATTCCGACCTTTTTCTTCGATTATCATATTGTGTAATACGATAACACCGTACATTACTTTGCGTATGTTGTCGAGCTCCCACGCTCGTGACGGGTTTTGAACTATAGTCCATCTCTTTTTTAGGACACCGAATGCACGTTCCACATCTTTCCGTGCGGACTCTTGACGTTGTGTGAATAATATCCGTTTCTCGTCAATCGGGTGTTGGTACGCCTTTACAAATGTGGAATAATTTGGATATATACCGTCGGTGAGTAAATACCCACGTGGGTATTCGGAGTCGTTCACTTTAAACGGAACGTCGGCCGATTTGCCTAGTAGGATATCGTTGAATATCGGCGATGAATCTAGAACGTTTAGGTCGTTGTTCGCCCCCGGAACCCCAAAGTACGCATGCCAAATCCATAAATCTTGTGACGCCACCGCTTCTAGTATTAGGGAAGGTGTGCCGTGATGACCCCCAGTGTATTGTCCTTTCCACGCGTTTGGACAATTTGCCCAATCCCAATGCGTACAATCTATGCTCCCGAGCATACCCGGTAGACCATGTGACTGGTGATGTGCCGCATATAGTTCTTCAACATCGTTTCGTGTAGGTTTTCGCAAATAAATAGGACCGTATAACTCATAAATATATTCACAAAAAGCATACATACTTTGCCGAGCGGTTTTTGCCGACATCCGCAAATATTCGTCCACGGCGTCAAAAGTGTATCCATAACCCAAAAGACGAAGAGCCGCTCCACATTTTTGGTGTGGCGTAAAACCCCTTTTGCCTCGTCCGTCGTATCGCAATTGGAAAATTTCGTAGTTGGCTTCCAAATCGTGCACGATCCGTAGAAACATCGATCGGGTCAAACGAAACCGGCTTTTGAAATCCTTGTCGTCATACACGCAATCTTCGGTAAAATAGTCGCGAATAAATTTTTCGTGTCCTTCTTCGCGGTTTCTATTTTTCGCCGCTAATCGCCGCCTTTTTTCTGGAGTTTCTGCTCGGTTCACGTAAATAGACGCGACTTCCATCATTGCCGTGAATACCAAATCATCACCCGAGTCTTCAGAATCCGAATGGAAATCCATGAGAGAAAAGTGAAAGGTATATATATAGTGTGTGATATGTGTTGTGTGTGATATGTGTTTGAAGTGTATATGTATATATATAGTGAAATTTTTAAAAAAAAATTGAATTTTTTTTTTTATTTCTACCCGTTATAGCACCCAACGGTCGACAATTTTAAAGTTTTTGGCTGTCTTCACGCGTTCGAACGCTGACGACCTGGGGACGCACCAAATCGAGGACGCGGGGGGGGGGGGGGGCGCGGTGTTTGCCGCGTCTTCGCCGCCTACGTGGAGGACGCATGGGGGGCCGCGTGCGGCATACCCCACGGCCTAATATAATATCAAATATAAGAGAAATAAGACTGATGCTCCCATCATCCTAATAATCATGATTAATTAATGATAAAATTGAAAATTTAGTCCTTGTAATATGCCATTTTCTTTTGATTTGGTCCAACAAGTTTCAAAACTGCATATTTTCCATCAACAGGTTCTATTGCGGATTTAGCCACTTTCGAAACTGAAAAGACCATTATACCCTTTTAATAAATATTTTTTCTATTTTATTGCTTTTATTTTATTAACTATGTTTAAAATAGAATAGACCCACCTACTGTCTTTACCTATCTATCTATCTCATATTGACATACACACACACACACAACCAAACACCTATATTTCTTTCCTCACATCCAAAAATAGTAAAAAACCATATGAAAATCTATATTCCTCTACTCATCCCCAAAATCGAAACACAGTTTAAAGATTATAACTACAAGCATATTGTTTTGAAGATGAAAAGGCAGTGACAAGTGTTACATGTGATTTCTCTCAAGCATCAACATCTTCATCTCCGATGAAAACCCCCACTGCACCCCCACCCTACTCCCACTCGGTGTTTGAACCTCATCATTATATAGGGGGTGTTTGGGTTTCACAAATGCATATTGATGATCAACAGTCTCCATTATCTGCATCATTTGACCTCATCATCCAGTCCGAGTCAAGTTTGAGCAACTTGCATCGTCATTTTCATCACTATAATGGTTGGAGGAAGCGACTTAGTGTCTGAACGGTTTTCAAGATCGATCAATAGGCTTTAATTGGGAAATGGGTCAAGATTGATGGGTCAAGATTGATAAGCCATGCACATCATTTTCTTGTTTTGATTTTGAACTCAAACACAATACACACCCTTACCTCTTTCATCGAGGATTTGAATATGATGAGGGTCTTTTTACTTACCAAGAAACCTCCTTCATGCGTTCTTTTCGTGAAGGTGTTACACAAGGGTGTGGGCACTTTGTATTGAATTTTTTCTTCGTGTTTAGTTTATGCTATAGTAAGTAACCTGGACCATCATTGAAGAAAATGTATTTGGTTGGTAAAACTATAGGAGATGATGGTTTCCATGTGTATTGGTTGGTAAATACAGTGGTGGGTGATTAGCATTTTGGTAATTTTCCGTCTTGGATTAAACTAGGAAAAACATCAAGTTCTTTGTGTGTGTGTGTGTGTATGTGTTTGAGCTTTAGGTTTTCAATGTGTTTGTGTGTTTCTTTTAATTTTCACCGTACATATGTTTAATTTTCAAGTTTTTGAAGGAAAATAGTGATGAGAAAAAACGAGTGAGATAGATAGTAGACGAGTTCATATGATTTTAATAATAATAAATAATAAAATAAAAGAGAGAAATATAGAAAAATAATTATGAAAATAATATCATATTATTTTCAATTTTGGAAGAGACCATATCTATAAAAAATTTGTTGATAAAAATGAAACTTATAATTTTGAAACTTGTTGAACCAAACCCAAAAACAATAACATACAAGAGGGACCAAATTTAGAATTTTGTTTTAATTAATCCTTTGGAAAAAGAACAAAAGCAAAGTGGTCGTTGCATAAGAAAAGCGAACAGCCGCACAGATCAAATAAAAAACTGGTACCCAATACCAATAAATAGTCCTACGGCTCCAACGAAGCTTCGTGGAAGGTCACTATGCCTCTCCTCTCATTTCTCCATATAACCACCACCATCTTCCTCCCTCCTTCCATCAAACCCCATTATTATCTATCCCATCTGCATTCCCTCCCTCTTTACAATCATGAAACTCGCCGGAAGAATTAACCCCAAGAAACTATTCAGATCCAAGAAACACAGCACGGTTTCCAGATCGGAGTCATCTTCTTTCAGTTCCTCCATCACCACG
Source organism: Cichorium intybus (assembly GCA_023525715.1). Taxonomy (NCBI): domain Eukaryota; kingdom Viridiplantae; phylum Streptophyta; class Magnoliopsida; order Asterales; family Asteraceae; genus Cichorium; species Cichorium intybus. The sequence goes on from CM042009.1 coordinate 17,439,516, forward strand.
ACGTCAGGCTCCCCGGAGTCCAGCCACCACCACAAGTCCAAATCAAACGGCCTAGCGACACCGACTAGCGTCTTACCGACGCACTCACATGAAATATCACCCGAAGAGTGGTCGGAGATCTCAGCCGATGTACAGTTTGAGCTGGTACAGGCGTTCAGGATCATGGATACGGACGGCGACGGAAGGATAACAAGAGCGGAGTTGGAGGCTCTGTTGAGCCGGATCGGAGGTCCTGAGCCACTTACACCGGAGGAACTTAACTTGATGCTTAACGAAATCGACAGAGACGGTGACGGAAGCATAAGTCTGGAGGAATTCGGCGTTATAAGCTCTGCTTTCGGACCGCCGTCGTGCGACGATGAGTTGAGAGGTGCGTTTGAGTTTTTTGACACGGATCATGACGGGATGATAACGGCGGATGAGTTGTTTGCGGTGTTTAAGTCGATCGGCGACGGACAGTGCACACTAGAGGAGTGCAGGCGTATGATAAGTAGCGTGGACAAGAATGGGGACGGATTCGTCTGCTTCGAGGACTTCACGCGTATGATGGAGCAACAAAGATAGAGACAGAAAAACATACTGTAATTGCTAGATCTTCTGAAAGATTCTAATATTAAATCAAAATCAAATTCTTGAATTTACTTTTTTTTTTCGATATATTTAATTTACATTTTGCCGGAGAATATGGTGTTCTTTATCGCGTGGCCATGAAAGGCCATGATCTAATATCTAATTCAACCTTCTCGAATTAATCGTGTGTTATATTAGACCTATAAAAAGCCAAATAAAAATTTTATTGTATCTTAACTTGTTTTTAATTATATTTGTTAAATTATTCATTGGTTGGTTTATTTTACGTTTGAAACATATTTCATTTTGTGGACTCGGCAATACATAAAAGTAGGGCAGTAGGTGGACGGATTTTAAAATTTGCTCTTACAAGTTTCAAGAATGGTCCCTAGGTTTTTTCGTTAACTTTTATCAAACAAAATTATATAAATGGTTGTCTGATGATTAAAAGTATTGCAAATAGTTTTAAATAAGGGTGATCACAAAACAAACCTATTAAAAAAATCGAAAACTTTAGACAAATTTGCAAAATTGGTCTGTGGTTTGTCAAAACTGGGACTCCAAAAAGTTTTCAATAAAAGTCCAAAATGAGAAACTTCCCGTAGTTTTGGTACAGACTTAAAAAGACTGTTTTGCCTTTTTAATTTGTTTTTTCATTTTTAATATTAATTTTAACATTTTTTAATTAAAAAAAGTCCACCCACTTCTTCTTCCCCATTAATTTTAACTTAAAAAGACTATATCCTCTTTCTCCTTTGGCATCATAACCATCTTCTTCTTCCCCACCACTAGCCACCACTGCAGCCCTGCCGCCTCCGACCACCAGAATTCTGATGCTAACAACAGCGGTTTGTTGCTGTCCTTCCATCATCGTCCCCCTTCTTTCTTTTCTGAAAAATCGCAATCCCAGGAGACCAAATTAACGGTTCTCGCAAACCCATGTCTGATTCCTTTTCTCGATTTCTCCAAGAGATTAACGTTATGTTCCCGAGTTAAAATTAGAAGGGAATGGAATGGAAGGCAAAGGAAGAGGAGTGAATGGAAGGGAAGTAAAGAGAAAAGTAAGGGAATGGAATGGAATGGAATGGAAGTAATCCCTTCCAGGCAGCCCATATTTGGGCAGGTCAGTTTGTAGTGTAATTTGTGTATCATTCCCCTCCCTTTCCTTCCTTTAAAAAAACTCAAGAACATATCTAGTTTCTTTCTCTTCCATAAAAAAACTCAGGAACACACATTTACCTCCCCTCCCTTTCCTTCCATTCTTTAAATAAACTCAAGAACATAGCGTAAATGGTGTTGCTCAAAATAGTTTCGATGGTGCTCAAATTAGTTTCGAAGAACAGAAAAAAGATGGAACATAACAACAAGAGTTGAAGGTGGGTTTTCTCCTGTGGGTTAGGAATGTCGGGTCCTTTTCCTCCATCAAGCAGAAATTTGGCACTATCCGGTAGCAGTAATCGAGCAGAAAGTGGGCACTATCCTCCATCGAGTAGAAATCGAGAATTACAACAGAAATGAAGGGTTTGGAAAAGGGTGATTCATGCCTCCATTCCCGTCTCCGCCGCCTCCATTCTCGTCTCTGCTGCCTTCAAAACCTGCTCCACCATCAGAACCGGATTCCATTTTGTTTTCATTGTGACTGTACAATTGCTGATTTCATGAGGCTTACCTCTTTTGAGGTTTACCTCTTTTCATCGTGACTCGCATAATCTATTTACTGATTTCATCTGGTTTTCATCGTGACTTGCATAATCGAGGTTTACCTCTTTTGAGGCTGATAAATTATCAATTGTTGATTCCATGAAACTGATTCATTATCGAAGGAAGGAAGGATAGGGTACATCGGGTAGAAATCGCGAATAGGGGTGCAAATGAGCCGAGCCGGCTCGTGAGCTACCTGGGACCGGCTCGATAAAAGCTCGGCTCGAGACCAATTTTAAACGAGCCCGAGCCGAGCCCGAGCTTAAATATAAGGCTCGTTTATTAAACGAGCCCGAGCCGAGCCTGTGTCACCAAGTTCGATTAGGCTCGCGAGCCCTAAACGAGCCTATATATAATATAATATTTTATATATATATATATATATATATATATATATATATATATATATATATATATATATATATATATATATATATATATATATATATATATATATATAAAATATTATATTATATAAATTAAAACGTATTTAATCATTAGAGTAAACGAGCTTCTTAGCCGAGCCTGTATATTTCTTAACGAGCCCGAGCCGAGCCTGGGTCCATAAAGCTCGTAACGAGCCGAGCCCGAGCCGAGCCCTGTATATTTCTTAACGAGCCCGAGCCGAGCTTGGCCAGGCTCGGGCTCGGCTCGGCTCGTTTGCACCCCTAATCGCGAACCACCGAAGCTACAAACCCACCGTCGAATCCCGCCCCACCCTGTCGGCTACTGAACCTCCAGCGGTTTGCCACCGCCGCTGCTTCCTGAACGTGATTTCCCGTCTCCGCCGCTTCTTCTTCAAGATCTAGTATTAAAAAGTCGCGAACTACAAAGTCAAGTTTCGACTTATGGATGGGTGTTTGTGTTTAATCCGAACACGATATGTGTGAGAGAGAGAGAGAGAGATAGAGAGAGAGAGAGAGAGAGAGGTGGTGGAAGTGGGTGAGTTTTTCTAATATTTAATAAATAATTATTAAAAAAAGTATTAAAAAAATGAAAAACAAATTAAAAGGGTAAAACAGTCTTTTTAAGTCTGTCAGGACCAAAACCACATAAAGTTTCTCATTTTGGACTTTCCATGCAAGTTGGAAACTTTTTGAACCCAAATCATAGTTTTTGACAAACCACAGGGACCAATTTTGCAGTTTTGTCAAAATTTTATAATAAACTGATTAATTGAACAAAAACCAATTGTACGGTTTTAAAATTCTCAAAAGCCGAAGGCCAACAGTTCGGTAGAGTTTTTAGCAAGAAACCAACTCGTACTTTATATTATTAAAATAATGTTTTATAAAGTTATACTATACAAATATTCTTTTTCAATACATAACCATAGGCTTTTCCATTAGGAGCCTTGTATACTAGTGTATATAAGAAGACTGCGAGATATTGATAATGTGTTTACTATTACGATGGATAATGCTTTTTCTGACGATGGAGGTATCCAATTTTAAAGATGATGTTAAAAGAAAAAAAAAATGATATATTGGATTGTAATTATCTACATCTACGTTGTTGCGTGCATATGATCAATCTCACCGTTAGAGATGGCTTAGAAGAACAATGTGAGTCTATTACTAGAATTCAAGGTGTTGTAACATATGTGAGATCATCACCGGCTACATAATTTTTTGAGTAAATTACAATTTTGGTCCCTGTAGTTTGCATGAAATTTCACTTTTGGTCATCGTTTTGTTTTTCCACGCTGATGGTCCCTTAACTATACTTTTGCTAACACTATTGGTTCCTTGGCCAGGTAAAAAGACCAATATACCCTTTTTAATTTCTTTTTCATTTTTCTTTTAGGTATTATTTATTAAATGAATTAAAAAAAAGAAAAAAATATCCCCTCCGATCACCACTTCCGGTCATCTTCCCCGACCACCATGATCATATGCATCGTTGACTTGTACTATAGAGGAGGTAGACTTGCAGAAACCCATAAACACACTTTTAAAATCTCAAACAAGATTTCAAGGGTTTGATGACCTTAAATACTTCATTTGATCCACTAATTCTTTCAAATCGTCATCCCAATCAAGCTGTTGAGTATCTAAATCCTCAAGAACATCTTTTGGGTTTTTTTCGATGTTCAAAAGTTCTTCCCATAAATTAGAATCGTCTTCTAATAAGCTTGAAACATCTTGCTTTCCCACATCGCTGCTTGATTTGTCTTCAATGGGGGTTGTAAGAAACGAATCGATGTTTTCTAGATTCTCGATGCTTGGTGCCATTGTTAACCTTATTTTCCGACCGACTTCGATGTGTTCTTGCTCTCTGTTTGCGTATTTATCCATGTATTTAAGGAATTCGGGATTTGAGAAGGCTTTTGCGAGGAAACCCATGGGAGGAGATAAAGAAACGGAGCAAGAATTTCTCACGGGTCATCGGCTCCCGCGGGTTTAGTACCGTCTACCTTGCTCGTCTGCCGGATTCCGGCTTAACCGCCGTCAAGATCCAATCGGCTTGCACCGAGCGGTTAGCACAGATTCACGACCAAGAGCTTCAAATATTGCTCCGATTAAAACACCCAAACATCGTGAAGTTTCTTGGACACTGTGACGATAAGGAAGAAGAGCGTGTACTTTTGTTCGAGTATGTATCGAAAGGTACTTTACACGATAACCTTCACGGCGGCAACACACCCACACCTAATTGGTGTGTGTTCTTCGATCTTCAGGAATTGCACCGCAGAAACAAATGTGCCTCCGTTTTCTCTCTTTCAATTTCTGTTGGCTGGAATCGGGAATCACTTGGACCAAGCCGAATTGCAAAAACTCCACAGTTTCATCCATAGATCTGAGCAATATTGATTTGAGCATGGATTTCGGTTTGGTTTCTTCGAGCTTGTTGACTCTTCCAAGTCTCGAATCGTTTGTAGCTAAGAACTGTAACCTCACTGGTACAGTTTCATGGAGGTCGATATCTTAGTGTAGTAAAGTTCTTACCTCTGTAGATCTGAGTGTGAACAAGATCGCCGGTTCTGTTTCAGATATTTCATCGTTGTCGGCTTGCCCGAAGCTGAAATTGCTCAACTTCTCCAGAAATTTGATGGAGTTTACAGGCGGTTCGAAGCCTATTGGGCTTTCTTTGCAGATTATTGGAGTTTACCAGATTTTATTTCTTTTCTATTTTTTTAAATTACCAAAATAATAATATTTCAAAAGAAAATAGAAAAAGAAATTAAAAATGGTATATTGGTCTTTTTACCTGGCCAATGGACCAATAGTGTTAGCAAAAGTATAGTTAAGGGACCATCAGCGTGGAAAAACAAAACGATGACCAAAAGTGAAATTTCATGCAAACCACAGGGATCAAAATTGTAATTTACTCTAATTTTTTTTTTGAAACCCTATTAGCTATTGCATGTAAACAAAAGTTTTGTCTCGATGTTTATACTAAATGGAATTCAATATATTTAATGTGAGAAACAATTGTAAAGTTTGAAAAATCATTTAACATATTTACTTATTTTTTTAATACTCTTTTTATTTTAACTAATAAAACTAATATTGTGTGTGTGTTTTATTATTTCATTAGGCTTTACGTAATTTATCTCAATTATGACCTCATTTGAGAGTGAAGTGGATGACAGTTGTAAATGGAGCACATGAAAAAGGAAAGTATATTGTTAGAGTAATTAGTGATCCGAGTGTTAACTTACTTTAGTGAAACTGTTAAGTCAGTTTTCAATCTGTTATTAGTTAGTTAGACTTGAGGGTAGAATAGTAATTTAACTTTCATTCTTTTAGTTTAGTTGTTGCTTTTCGTTACTCTGTTTTGTATATAGTGTAACTCAGATCAATGATATTGTGATCTTTTGCACAAATCAACTTTCTCTCACCTTCACAAACTTCGACTACAACATGGTATCAGCATCTACGATCCGATTTCCGCAATTTTTCTAATTCAATCATCCTCCTTCTTCTTCTTTTCATCATCATGAGTGCTGCAACTCCTGCTTCATCATCTTCCATTGATGTTTCGAGTCCTTACTATCTTGGATCTTCTGATAATCCAGGATCTGTGCTTGTTTCTTCAGTCTTCAATGGCAACGGTTTTTCATCCTGGAAACGTTCTATGACGATTGCTCTTGCTGCTAAGAACAAAATTGCATTTGTCGATGGTTCAATTACTAGACCTCCTCTTGATGATTCCAATTATTCAACCTGGTTTCGTGTCAATTCCATGGTGATTAGCTGGCTTCTTAACTCTCTTCATCCAACCATTGCTCAAAGTGTTTTGTTTCTACAAACAGCCACCGAGATCTGGAAAGAACTTAATCATCGCTATGAGCAAACCGATGGAGCTTTGATTTATCAAATTCAACAGCAACTCTATTCTATTTCACAAGGATCTGATGATTTTCCTTCTTATTTCACCAAATTGATGAAAGTTTGGGATGAATTAAGTATTGTTCAAAGCATTCCTCCTTGTACATGTGCTGCTGCAGCAAGTATTCACAAATTTCTTGATGATCAGCGATTAATTCAATTGCTTATGGGGTTAAATGACACATACAAAGTTCTTCGGGGACAAATTTTGATGATGAAGCCTCTGCCAAGTGTTTCCACTGTGTATTCTATGATTGTTCAAGAAGAAAGGCAGCGTGAGATTAATCTTCCTCATACTATCAATCCTGAAGCAATCGCCATGCAAATTTCCACTGATCATTCATCCAATTCATCCAAGAAGACTCTAATCTGTTCTCATTGCAAAAAATCTGGACATTCCAAAGCTCAGTGCTACCGACTCATTGGCTTTCCCGCTTCCTTCAAATTCACTAAATCAAAAAAGGATGAACCAAAATCTACTGTTCAAATGGCTACCACTGAATCTTCTCCAACTATTTCTCAAGATCAGTATGAGAATCTTCTTCAACTCATCAATAATTCCGCAATTCAGTCCTCTTCCTCCAACAACGCTTCTCTTCTTCAAAATGGAGCAATGAATCCCGATGGTACTGCTTCTTTTTCGTTTGCTCATTTTGCTTCTAATGTCTATAAATCGTCTTCTTACCTTAAACCTCATCTCTCTTTCATTATTGATAGTGGAGCTACAGATCACATGTGCTCCAATCCTAATCTGTTCTTGTCTATGACTCAATTTTCTCAGCCTCATACAATTGGACTTCCTAATGGCTTCAGTCTTATTGTTTCACATTATGGTGATGTTAGAGTACATGATTCCATTCTCCTTCAACACGTACTCTATGTTCCTTCTTTCAAGTTTAATCTTGTTTCTGTCACAAAACTTTCCAAACAACTTCAAACATTTGTTATATTTACTGATGAGACCTGTCTCATGCAGGACCCTTTGCAGAAGAATAAACTCGCTCTTGGAGTATTAGGAAAGAGAATAAATGATTTGTATGTGTTCGATTATGAAGATATCAAACACAATCTGTCATATAGTTTTTCTGTTTCTTCTTTTCTTTTCTCTGCTTGTAATCATGTCACTATTTCTGATTCTAATGTTCTAATGTGGCATAAACGTTTGGGTCATGTTTCCTTGGATACTTTGAAAACTATCCTTTCACTTCCTTCTCATTATAATAATTCTGATATTGATGCTTGTCTTTCTTGTGCACAAGCCAAACAAACCAGACCTAGCTTTCCACAAAGCATCACTCATACTATTGCTCCATTCGATCTTATTCATATAGATGTATGGGGACCATACAAACATTCTACTTTTGATGGTTATAAGTATTTTTTGACAATTGTGGATGATTATACTAGACATACATGGATTCATTTGCTTAGCCATAAGAGTTACGCTTTTCCTCTTATCAAAGCATTTGTCTCTCTTATAAAAACCCAATTTAATGTCACCATTAAATGCATACGTTCTGATAATGCCAAGGAGCTTGGTTCTAGTATTGAGGGTACAAACTTCTTTCAACAAACTGGCATAATTCATCAAATGTCTACATCCCATACCCCTCAACAGAATGGATTGGTGGAACGAAAACACAGACATATACTTGAAGTAGCAAGAGCATTATATTTTCAATCTGGGATTGGAAATTCTTATTGGGGAGAGTGTGCAAAGATGGCTGTACACATAATCAATAGAATTCCATCAAGAGTTATTGGTCATACTTCTCCATATCAGAAACTTTACAATAAACAACCTGATTTTTCCTCATTAAAAGTCTTTGGATGTTTATGTTTTATTTCCTCCACACCTGTTCATAGAGACAAATTCATGTCAAGGGCTCATCCTTGTGTTTTCTTGGGTTATCCTTCTGGACAAAAAGCGTTTAGAGTTCTTAATTTGATTACTCATCAAATTCATGTATCCAGAGACATCAAATTTTTTGAGAATATCTTTCCACTCCATGCCATCAAGTCTAACATTTCTGCTAAATCTTATCTACCAAATACTTCAGAAGATATTCCAGTCACTACTTCTTCTTCATCTCTTCAAAACATTCCAAATACAGAAAATGACCAAAATACCCCTGTTCCTGCTTTAAGACGAACAACTCGACTTTCTAAGCCTTCTACACGATTGCAAGGTTATATTTGTAATCATGTGACTGTAGAAGATTCTGATTCTCTTTGTATGCATACTATCACCAATTTTTGTATCACTGACTCTTTTAATCACTCTTCCTTTCCTAGTCTTGTCTCTCATGTATCTTCTCAGTCTTCTTCACCCTTTGAGCCAGCCTTTTACCATCAAGCAAAGGGTGTTCCTGAATGGGAACAAGCTATGAAGAATGAACTTGATGCTCTCAATGCCAATAACACATGGGACATTGTCAAGCTTCCAAAAGGCAAGAAACCTATATCTTGTCGATGGGTATACAAAGTGAAGTTGAAAGCAGATGGTTCAGTGGAACGTTTTAAAGCCAGATTAGTGGCTAAAGGATTTACTCAAAAAGAAGGAGTAGACTTTCATGAAACCTTTTCACCTGTAGTTAAATTCACTACTGTACGAAGTTTAGTTGCTCTTGCTGTCAAACATCATTGGGACATTCATCAATTTGATGTCAACAATGCCTTTCTCCATGGTGAACTACATGAAGAAGTTTACATGAGATTACCACCTGGGCATGAAATGACATCTCAATCCTTAGTTTGCAAACTTAAGAAATCACTATATGGCCTTAAACAAGCCTCTAGACAGTGGTATTCTAAGCTTTCTGAGGCTCTACATCAACAGGGTTACAAACATTCACCAAATGATCATTCTTTATTTCTTAAAAAGACTGGTTCTTCTTTAGTTATTGTTGCTATATATGTGGACGATATTTTAGTAACGGGTAACAATACTGAAGACATATTCAAGCTTAAAGCTTTTCTACACGACAAATTTCAAATTAAAGATTTGGGATTTTTAAATTTCTTCTTGGGAATTGAATTCAAAAAGGTCAAAGATGGAATGGTTGCTCATCAAACCAAATTTATCAAGGAGTTACTTCAAACTTATGATGTTCATACTACTGCTTCTGTCACAACTCCTTTACCATCTCAAGTCAAGCTTCTCCCAATCATGGATGATCCTTTATCAGATCCTACTGTTTACCGGCAACTCATTGGAAAACTTAATTTTCTTGTGCACACCAGGCCAGATTTGTCTTTTTCGGTACAGTATTTGAGCCAATTCAACAAAACACCCTCACAATCTCACCTTAATGCAGCTTTCCATGTTTTACATTACTTGGAATGTACTCCACATCAAGCATTGTTCTTTAATGATCAACAAAACTTCAAACTTGAAGCTTTCTGTGATTCGGACTGGGCTGCTTGCCCTATCACACGTAGATCAGTAAGTGGGTATTTTGTCACATTTGGAGGCGCTCCCATCTCTTGGAAATCAAAAAAGCAATTAACTGTTTCATTATCCTCAGCAGAAGCTGAGTATCGTTCCATGAGAAGAGTTTGTGCAGAACTTGCATGGCTGAGTCGTTTATTCACTGAATTTGATGTCCCAAATATTACACCAATACCACTCAAATGTGATAATATGGCCTCCATTTACATAGCCTCTAATCCCGTCTTCCATGAACGCACCAAACATATCGAGATAGATTGTCACTATGTTCGTGAACAGGTCCAAGCTGGTCTCATTGATTTATCTCATGTTTCGACAGTTAACCAATTGGCGGATGTTTTCACTAAAAACTTATCCGGACCCAAACATTCAGAAGCTATGTCCAAGCTTGGTGTTCTAAAGGATCACAAGCTTGACGGGGGGTGTTAACTTACTTTAGTGAAACTGTTAAGTCAGTTTTCAATCTGTTATTAGTTAGTTAGACTTGAGGGTAGAATAGTAATTTAACTTTCATTCTTTTAGTTTAGTTGTTGCTTTTCGTTACTCTGTTTTGTATATAGTGTAACTCAGATCAATGATATTGTGATCTTTTGCACAAATCAACTTTCTCTCACCTTCACAAACTTCGACTACAACACCGAGTGGAGCTCGAGACTGTCTGTATGATACTATGATTAACTTTTTTATTTTATAGTTTGTACTTTGTATTAATCACTTTAATACTTACATATTGCTATTTATATTTAAAATAGGAATATAATCGACTTATTGAAATATTTTTCAGATGTTACAACCAAGATATATGGATTAAAGTATGTAATATCTAATATATATTTTTTTTGAGCTTGTGAAAATGCAATTTACAATCACCCGAACGTGCTCAAGTCCAGATGAGCAAAGGAAAGATATAGCAAAGTCTATAAAAGCTAAATATTATAAATATTGGGACGGCAAACCGGAACTGGAACCGGTATAGTAGTTAGCCGGTCCAGCTAAGAACCGGAACCGGTATACTCTTTGTTGGTTCGGTTCCTGGTTTTACGTTTGGTGCTTCAACGGTTCCCGATTCTTCCAGTTCGGTTCCACCCGGTTCCTCAAAAATAACCGGACCCAGACCGGTTTTACGTGTGAATAATCACGTGAAACAAAAAAATCACATGACCTAAAATGAGTTTTAGAGGAAAGTTACTACAAACGTCACATTTTTATGGTGTATTATTTATTTTTATTTTTAACAGTTTAATACTTTTTTTATTGTCTAAACATTTGGGGCTTATTCTTTCGATTACTTGTCTAATAACAAAACAATAATTTGTAGCAGGAAACAAAAAGATCACATGACCTAAAATGTGTTTTAGAGGAAATACTACAAACGTCACATTTTTTATTACTATTTGATTTTTTTAACAGTTAATACTTTTTTTATTGTCTAGACATTTGGGGGTTATTCTTTCGATTACTCGGTCTTTTTTTTTTTTGAAAAGACAAATCTATCATACTCCTATTCTAATCACCTTATAAACCACCTATTCCCTCTAGTGATGATTGAACCATCAACCTGAAGGTTAGAAGGCGACGCCTTACCACTTGGCCAAGAGGCCATTGACGATTACTCGGTCTAAAACTAAAAATCAACATAACCATACATTTATTACGTGTGAATAATCAAATATTACGACATTAAATTTTAACAAATATCATCCGAATTTTATATCGTGTTACATATGAATTTTATATCGTCTAATTATAAACATATCATAATTTTTTGTGGTGATAATCTTCAATAAATATGGTTCCGATCACGTTTAAAAAAAATACAGTAATCCCAATCCCAAAGCCCACCCCATGACTCATATCATAAACCCTTCCACGACTTGTATATTTAAAATTGCTTAACGGGTAAAACGGTTTTGGAACCGACAAACCTGAACCGGTTAAGGACCGAAACCGGTATAGTAGTCAACGGCCCGGTTCTCGGTTTTGCTTTCAACCCTTCGTTGGTCCTCGTTTCTAACGGTCCCCGATCCGGTTCGGAACCGACGATCATCCTTACTCTACGCGTGTGTCTTCATATCCTGACAACACGAACTTCAAATGTCCAAAAATGTGAATCTTGATGACTCAAACTTAGGGAACGCCTACTAGCACCACCATGCACCTTCTTTCTTCAAAAATGTTCAAAATAATGACCAAAACAGCCAA
>CM042009.1:17456773-17546773 GCA_023525715.1 Cichorium intybus
TGAGATAAAACGTTGAATATCTACATGCATTTGGATCACAAGCATTTGCAAATTATAATGCGCTACCTTTATACGCTCATCTGGTATCATACGTGTTATTTGGAAATCAAATTCCTCCAATTGTTCTTGGACATGGCGAAAAGCCCTGGTCATCAATAACACGTGAGTGTCAACCAATCTATTTATACGTTCGTCGACATCTGTCAACTCATTATGTAAGACATTATCAGTGGTTGTATCCTGATATAAAAATAGAAAAGCAGTTAAGTGAAAACCAATTTCACATGTTAGAAAATTTAAAGTAATTAACAAAATGAAAATAATTATGATAGCTTACAACTCTGCTTGAGGAACCCCTTTGGTGAGCCATTGATCAATATGAGTAACTGAATGAATCAAATCGGTTTGAAGTTTCTTTATATAAAGGATAGTAGGAGAAACTCATGTTGACAAGACAATACACTGCTCCCTATTACAGGACACCATAGAGTACCCTATGGACATGACATTTCACTGCATGGACATTATACGGGCTCCCATGGGCTGCGTTTTCCTCTAGATGGGCTGCGTTTTCATGTAAATGGGCTGCGTTTTCCGTATGCAGCAAATGTCATTGACAAGACAAGACAGGACACTATAGAGTACGTTGTATGTCATGATGAGTTGTCGTTTCAACTATTACTGATATGACTGTCATTATCACTGATAACTCAATACTGTACATAGCGTAGCGTGTTGCATCAAAGCTTCAGTTGTCGTTTCAACTCTTTAATATCGCCAGTAATTTATGCAGTCATGTGACAGATGACTATTAAAAATTATATAGTTATAATAATAACGTCAAAGGAACTAAAAGTGAGCATTCAATAGAATAGAAATCAAAGATGATCCCATGAAACTGGTATTACAACCTAAAAATAACGTAATTGTAAAAACAATTAAACCCCCATTTAGCTCAAATCCACAGTAGGATAAACAGCTTCACTCTGTGACATGCTACTAGAGTCACCTCTTATGCTCGTTTTCCCTTTATTGTCTGAACCACGACGTTTGCCTGATCCTTCTGGTTTACGGGTTGGAACTAACGCAGGACATGTAGTTCTTGTGTGACCCCTTTGATGGCAACGAGAACATTCTTTTATTATTGGACCTTCACCTTGTGACGGAATACGATCCATATTTCTAGGTCTTCCAGGTAGACGTCTGTCCATGACTGGGTGTGACATCCGCCTAAAATGGATTCGGGTCAACCCAACCCAATTGGGAAATTTAATAAACCCTACTCAATATTTAATCAACGCTAATAGGATCAAAACCTATACAATACGATATAAATTGACGTTAATAGCAAAATAGCATAGTATAACGTTATAACTATAATCAAATTAAATTATGATACCATATTAAAATCAAATCAAAGTATGATACTCTAATTAAATTAAAAGAGTCAAACTTGAATACTATAATTAAACTTCAAATCAAAGTAGATTGTTATAATCAAATAATAACCTATTTTTTTTATAAAACTCTATTTTTATAAACTCTACATTAAATTTTATAAAATTCTTATATTAATTAGTGTATTACATAGAGATGCTTGTACTAGTGGGAAATTATGAAGACCACCTAAAGTCAAAAGTTATTCCCATGGTCTCCCACTCACACCTCCTATCATCTTTCCTTTTATTTTTCTCCCAACACATTATTCTCATCACCACTCAAACCCTCTCTATTCTTTCTCTCACTCTCAATCTCGAAATTCTTCCAAGAAATATCAATTTTCCAGCCAAGAACAATCCCTCATACTCAAATCTCCATCCCTCTTGAAGCATTCATCAAGGTATGTTGTTAAAAGTTCCAAATTCATACATGAAACAAATTAAATCCACCAAAATATCTAAAACTCATTTTATTCATAAACCTGATTTTTCTCAGACTCTCATAAATAAAATAAGAAGTTCTGGAAATTTTCAGAAAATAACTTATTTTTATTGAATTACTATAATTATTGCAATAAAATATGGCAATAATTCACATAAAATACTTTTTGCAGTCAATAAATTCTGGGAAAATTTTGGAACAACCCTTATATTGAGTAAAGTGGATTTATAAAGTTTCATGCATTTATATTGCTGTTTGATGCTTATTTTGTATTTTATTTTGTTGTAGATAAATAAATTGCAAAATATAGTTATGTATGTTAAAAACTAGATTTTATATTTTTCGCACCTTATTAACATATTAGAGACTCCATGGACAAATTTACAGATTTTTGTAATAATGTTTGCTTATTTTTCCTGATTTAATGATTATTTAATGGTTTAAATAGATAATAAATAGCTACACATGTCCAAAACTTATAAAACCTTATCAGAATATCTTATATAACATGTTAATCATAAATAAAAAGTCTAATGAATTTCTCTTAATATTTTCCTATTATTTATGATTTTAGTGATTAGTTAATAATGAAAAACATAAGAAATACTTCCCTTAGTCCAAAATATCCAAAATATTTACAGTAGGCTCAATATAATGTTAGAAAACTATGGTTAATTTACCAGAATTTTTGGGAATCATTTATTATTTTTCCCGAATTTTGTTGTGGTTTAATTATTAAAATACTAAATAAATACTAAAGCAGTTAAGAAAAATATGCAAATTTTACAGTAATTACCATTTTATGAAATAATGATTTTCTGAAAATTTCAGAATGTTTTATTACTGTTTAGTATTTAAAACCATTTTCCTAAATATCTAAGCATGTAAAAATGCATTTTTAATGATTATTTCATATAAATAATTGTTTATAATATATAAAATCTGTAAATACTTATAATTTGACTAGTTATTATTTTAATAAGAAATTATTAAAATCTTGTCTAAAGTGAAAATATAAATTAATTAAGCAAAGTAATTAATTCAATTTAAAATTCATTTAACATATAAATACATTAATATTCAAAACAAAATTTGGATAATTGTCAATTCATCTAATATAAGAATATGTGTCTAATTATTCTTATTAATACTATATTACCATTTATCGATTCCTAAACCAAAACTATTAATTATAATAGGTTCCACGTCGTTTTGACCCGAGCCGTCTATCGTACAACACGCGTATTCCGTTTGGACTAATGTGAGTAATCTACCCCATATTTTATAATTTTCAATACTTTTGGGGTGTATCATGTGGTTTTAATATGTTCCAACTTCATTTTATTATTATTTCACCATTTAGACATTGTTGGGACATTTATACTTGAATCATTATTTGTATAATTATTGTTTGTTTACGCTACATGTACTTGTAGTGCATTATCATTTTTAGTCTAATCTCCATGACTATGCCCGTATTCTTGAGGTACGTTATGGACAATAATAGCGCTATTGGGTTGACCACCCCGCCTTGGGACGCTAAGGTGATTGATTGCACGTGGTTGAGTGTGTATGATGATTAGATGCTCCATCCTATATATATATACATATATACATATATGTATATATAGGGTGAGGAATTATTGTTGTTGTTATCATTTGTTAATCAATTTTTGATTTATAAACCATTATCTCAATAATACTTACTTGTCGATTTCCAAAGAAAACAAGTTTCAAATTATAAATTTTTCAAAATCACAATTTTCTTTAATAAAACTAGATTACTCACCAACTCTCGTAGTTGACCTGTTTTTACCCATGATGCAGATTTGAAGAATGAAGTTGATGAAAAGTAGGGTGTATCTTAGAAACCCACAAGAGTATTTAAATTTGATGTAATATATGTTGTTTGTATTGGAATTTGTATTTGTATGTTGTGGATCTTGTTTGCCTACTTAGTACTTAATTGAATTTAATCATATTATAACATAGTTGTCATGAGACTTTGAACAATATATCACGCCTTGATCGATTCCGCCAAGGATCGGGGTGTGACAGATTGGTATCAGAGCCCTTGACTATAGGGAATTAGGTTAATTGCCTTGACCTAGTCTATAGCCTCTAGGGTCCTCTCGTATGCTAGTTTATAAAATGCACACACCACTGCATGCAATTCGCACTTAGAAAATCCTAGGAATACCTTTGTGTGCTAATTGCTCCCTTATGTGCTTACGTATTATTCCCGACACTTATATGTGTGCATACACTTGTGAATTTTCTCCTCTTTCTCTTAAAATCACACGCATACTCAAATGGTTTCAAAATAAAAATTTATATACATATATATTCCTTAGAGCTCATAGGAAATTAAAAGTCATCCACTCTAGTTGGGTAGGATCAAAGTAATGGACGCGTAGTAACTGGAAGGGGGAGGTGCCGGTAGCCCGAAAGTCCTGACTAGGTAAGCATTCGTATACATCCCAATCAACCGAGGGACCAGTTTGCTTACCTGGGGACCAAAGGCGAGAGTTCCCAAACCTATAGGCCAAAGCGCGTCATTCACATTACTTTTGAGCCATCAAAATACCCGACCTTATCAAACGTATCCGAAAGGATACACTCCAAAATGGCCAACTCATTGGACTATTAAGTTCCCTAATGGGCCTTGAAGTGGGAAAAACATGTGAAAACTTAGTATTGTGGGGGCCCACGCAATTGCTACATGCTTCACATTTAGTACCCATGGAAAGCCCAAAAGGTGCCCAACACTCCTAACCATGGCCCAACAAGTGTTTTACAATCATTTTACCCAACAATGTCTACAAACTTAATTTCCATAATCAATTTACAAATAACTCACAAGTCCATATGCGTGTTTCTCATAGATGGCATTACGACCCCCATACGCTGCTCGTAACAACCGAAAGCTAGCTGCCCTTATCGCTAAGGAGGTAGCGAATGTCATCCCAACAATTGCAACCCATCTTCAAACTCTTCAGCCGCAAGCTCCAGCAACCACTCATCGTTGCTCGTTTAAGCATTTTCGTAGCTGTAATCCGCCTTACTTCAAAGGCATAGATGGTGCCACCGCACTCCTCACATGGATAGAAGAAATGGAGAGTACTTTCATCCACAGCGAGTGCCCTGAGGACCTGATGGTCCGTCACGCTACAGGGTGCCTCCAAGGTCATGCTCTCTCATGGTGGAACCTAGAAAAACGGGCAAAAGGAGAGGGTGTTGCCTTGGGGATGACCTGGTCAAAACTAAAGGAACGCATGATAGAAAAGTTCTGCCCGGACAGCGAATTGCAAACTCTCGAGGAGGAATTCTGGAATCTGAAACAGGTGGGAGGAGACAACGCGACCTACACTAATAGATTCTATGATCTTTCAAGACTCCTACCTCACATGGTTCAACCTATGAAAACTGCAATACGTCGCTACATCAAAGGGTTACCACGCCAGATCCGTGATTCGGTGACCAGCAGCAGGCCATCTACTTTGGAATCTGCTATTGAAATAGCAGGTCAACTCAACGAGGATAATATGAACGATGGTGTCCTCCCACGCAAGGGTTCAAAGATGACAACTGAAAAGCCGACCCCTGAGACCCCCTTAATTGTCAAGTCCGAGTCCTCACACCGACACGACAAAAAGAAGCGGAAAAGCCATCACCACAACCATGCTGTTATTACCCCTACTGCTCCTATCACCCAAGTCACCCAACCAAACAAAAAGCCGTATACCGGACCTCACCCCCTCTGTAACCATTGTAACTATCACCATATGTCCACCAGCCCGTGTCGCCTTTGTACGACTTGTGGTCGCTATGGCCACTTGGCGGACACATGCCGTGCACCAAAAACTCAGCGACCATTCGCTCTACCCTCAAATCAGCAAACACAAACCCGGTATCCAACTGGAACATGCTTCAACTGTGGTGACCCCACCCATTTCAGAAACGCGTGTCCTAGGCTTGTCAATATCATTAACACTCAAGCCCAGGCAAATCCAACAATGCAGGTTCCAGCTCCCAAAGGCCGAGCATTTGTCATTACCGCAACCCAAGCACAGACCGATAACAAGGTCGTAAATGGTACGTTTCTCATAAATGACTGCTACGCATCAGTACTTTTTGATTCAGGTGCCGATAAAAGTTTTGTGTCTTTGGAATTTGAACCCATACTTCACACACCTCGCACGATACTTGATGAACACTTTACCGTAGAAGTCGCCAATGGAAAAAACATTTCACTCAATGCAGTCATCCAAGATTGCACTTTCGATTTTTGCGGTCATAAATTTTCTGTCAATTTAGTTCCTATGGAACTTGGTAGCTTCGACATCATCGTGGGAATGGATTGGCTATCCCAAAACCATGCTGAAATAGTGTGTTACGAGAAGTTTATTCGTATTCCTCTTGCCGACGGTCAAAGTCTTCGTATTTATGGCGAGACTCGTTCAAAAAAGCTTAGTCTTATGTCATGTACTCAAGCTCGATCGTATCTACGTAAAGAATACATGGCTTTCTTAGCCCATGTGGTGGAAACAAAGGTCAAAGAAAAGAAGATCGAAGATATTCCGATTGTACGAGACTTTCCCGACATCTTTCCCGATGACGTATCTGGACTCCCTCCAGTACGTGAGCTAGAGTTCCGCATCGATCTAGTTCCTGAGGCTGCTCCCATAGCCAAGTCTCCATATCGGTTGGCTCCAACCGAGATGCAAGAATTGGCAAGTCAGCTCCAAGAATTAACCGATAAGGGATTTATCCGCCCTAGTACTTCACCCTGGGGAGCCCCGGTTCTCTTCATCAAAAAGAAAGATGGTTCGTTCCGTATGTGTATCGATTATCGGGAGTTAAATAAATTGACCATCAAGAACCGATATCCGTTACCTCGGATCGACGACCTTTTTGATCAGCTTCAAGGAGCTTCATGTTTCTCAAAAATCGACCTCCGCTCGGGTTATCACCAACTTCGAGTACGGGAAGAAGACATCCCCAAAACCGCTTTCCGAACCCGCTATGGTCATTACGAGTTCACCGTTATGCCTTTTGGCCTAACGAATGCCCCTGCCGCATTCATGGACTTGATGAATCGAGTATTTAAACCTTATCTCGACCATTTTGTTATCGTCTTTATTGATGACATCCTCATTTACTCCAAGACAAAGGCAGACCATGAAAGACACCTTCGTCTAACTCTCCAAACATTGCAAGGAAATCAGCTCTATGCCAAATTTTCGAAATGCGAGTTTTGGTTAAATGAGGTACAATTCCTCGGTCATATTGTAAGTGACAAGGGTATTTTAGTCGATCCCGCAAAAGTTGAAGCGGTTAAGAATTGGAAAGCCCCACGTAACCCAAAGGAAATTCGGTCATTCCTCGGTTTAGCTGGCTATTACCGGCGTTTCATTTCAAATTTCTCAAAGATCGCTTTACCGCTTACTTTTCTCACTTGCAAGGGTACGCCATTTGATTGGGGACCCAAGCAAGAAGACGCTTTCCAAACCCTTAAACAAAGATTGTGTGACGCTCCGATTCTTACACTTCCTGAAGGTTCCGAAGATTTCGTGGTATACTGCGATGCCTCCAATCTCGGTCTAGGTTGTGTTTTGATGCAAAGGGGAAAGGTTATAGCTTACGCATCGCGACAACTCAAAATCCATGAAAGGAATTATACGACTCATGATTTGGAGCTCGGTGCCGTGGTTTTCGCTCTTAAAATTTGGAGGCATTACCTTTACGGCACTAAATGCGTAATTTTCACCGACCATAAGAGCTTGCAACATATTCTTAATCAAAAGGAACTCAATATGAGGCAAACACGATGGGTCGAACTCCTAAATGATTACGAGTGCGAAATACGCTATCATCCGGGCAAGGCGAACGTCGTAGCCGACGCGTTAAGCCGAAAAGAACATGCCAAAGCATTTCATCTAATATGTTCTCCTATCTTGTCCAATCTTAGTGACCGAATTCGAGGAGCCCAACACTCGGCAATTACCGAAAATGACATGCCCACGGGAATTGATGGGGAGTTGGAAAGTAAATCTGATGGTATTTTCTATTATCGAGATCGCATCTGGATCCCAGATCGCGACAATCTTCGAACATTCCTGATGGAAGAAATCCATAAAACTCGATATTCCATTCATCCTGGCGCTGACAAGATGTATCATGGCTTGAGAACCAATTATTGGTGGTCGGGAATGAAAAAGGATATTGCTTTATTCGTGGCCAAATGTCTTACATGTTCCAGAGTCAAAGCAGAACATCAACGACCCTCTGGACTATTGGTCCAACCGGAAATCCCCGAGTGGAAATGGGAAGCGATCGCCATGGATTTCGTAACCAAACTTCCCCGTACCAGAAAGGGACATGACAGCATTTGGGTAATCGTTGACCGTTTGACTAAATCTGCTCACTTCCTTCCCTTCCGTGAAGATTTCAAGGTCGAACAACTTGCTCAGATTTACGTCGACGAGATAGTTACTCGGCATGGCATCCCTCTCAGCATCATTTCAGATCGTGATGGGAGATTTCTCTCTCGGTTCTGGCAATCACTTCAAGAAGCCATGGGAACCCGCCTCGATCTCAGTACCGCCTATCATCCTCAGACCGATGGTCAATCTGAGAGGACAATTCAAACACTCGAAGATATGTTGAGGGCGTGTGTCTTAGATTTCGGAGGAAACTGGGACTCTCATTTACCGTTGGTGGAATTCTCCTATAATAACAGTTATCATTCTAGCATCGGGATGCCACCATTTGAGGCATTGTATGGCCGTAAATGCCGATCTCCTATTTGCTGGCATGAAATTGGCGAGTCCCACGTGATTCGCGCAACAGTGGATTCTCCAATCGTTGGTCCTGAGCTTATCCAGGAAACAACCGACAAAATCACTCAGATTCGCAATAACCTTCTCACAGCTCGTAGCCGACAAAAGAGTTACGCCGACAAGCGACGCAAACCTCTTGAATTTACCGTGGGTGACATGGTCATGTTAAAAGTGTCCCCATGGAAAGGTGTGGTTCGATTTGGACGCAAGGGTAAATTGGCACCCCGCTACGTAGGGCCGTTTAAGATCCTGAAAAGGATCGGACCAGTAGCCTACGAGTTGGATCTACCAATAGAGCTTAATAAAGTTCACCCAGTATTTCATATAGCCAACCTCAAGAAGTGTTTAGCAGACGAGAACCTTCATGTTCCTCTCGAGGATATCCAAATCGACGAGACAATGCAATTTATCGAGAAACCCTTGGAAATTGCCGACCGAAAGGAAAAGCAACTCAAAAGAAGTCGCATTCCCCTGGTCAAGGTCAGGTGGCAGTCAGCACGTGGACCTGAGTATACATGGGAGCGTGAGGATCAAATGCGTACCAAATACCCACAACTTTTCTCTTAAGGTACTCTCTTCTTAAATTTCGGGACGAAATTTCCTAAAGTAGGGGAGACTGTGACATCCGCCTAAAATGGATTCGGGTCAACCCAACCCAATTGGGAAATTTAATAAACCCTACTCAATATTTAATCAACGCTAATAGGATCAAAACCTATACAATACGATATAAATTGACGTTAATAGCAAAATAGCATAGTATAACGTTATAACTATAATCAAATTAAATTATGATACCATATTAAAATCAAATCAAAGTATGATACTCTAATTAAATTAAAAGAGTCAAACTTGAATACTATAATTAAACTTCAAATCAAAGTAGATTGTTATAATCAAATAATAACCTATTTTTTTTATAAAACTCTATTTTTATAAACTCTACATTAAATTTTATAAAATTCTTATATTAATTAGTGTATTACATAGAGATGCTTGTACTAGTGGGAAATTATGAAGACCACCTAAAGTCAAAAGTTATTCCCATGGTCTCCCACTCACACCTCCTATCATCTTTCCTTTTATTTTTCTCCCAACACATTATTCTCATCACCACTCAAACCCTCTCTATTCTTTCTCTCACTCTCAATCTCGAAATTCTTCCAAGAAATATCAATTTTCCAGCCAAGAACAATCCCTCATACTCAAATCTCCATCCCTCTTGAAGCATTCATCAAGGTATGTTGTTAAAAGTTCCAAATTCATACATGAAACAAATTAAATCCACCAAAATATCTAAAACTCATTTTATTCATAAACCTGATTTTTCTCAGACTCTCATAAATAAAATAAGAAGTTCTGGAAATTTTCAGAAAATAACTTATTTTTATTGAATTACTATAATTATTGCAATAAAATATGGCAATAATTCACATAAAATACTTTTTGCAGTCAATAAATTCTGGGAAAATTTTGGAACAACCCTTATATTGAGTAAAGTGGATTTATAAACCATTATCTCAATAATACTTACTTGTCGATTTCCAAAGAAAACAAGTTTCAAATTATAAATTTTTCAAAATCACAATTTTCTTTAATAAAACTAGATTACTCACCAACTCTCGTAGTTGACCTGTTTTTACCCATGATGCAGATTTGAAGAATGAAGTTGATGAAAAGTAGGGTGTATCTTAGAAACCCACAAGAGTATTTAAATTTGATGTAATATATGTTGTTTGTATTGGAATTTGTATTTGTATGTTGTGGATCTTGTTTGCCTACTTAGTACTTAATTGAATTTAATCATATTATAACATAGTTGTCATGAGACTTTGAACAATATATCACGCCTTGATCGATTCCGCCAAGGATCGGGGTGTGACACTGGGGGCCTTACAAAAATCAAATCGTCCGGTGTCTCCCAATCACAAGGGGTGGGTAGAGGGTTGATAATGGACTCGTAGGTCTTTCTATAAAACACAACCAGATATGCATTGTGCGCCCATCCAGTGCAATCTCCATGGTTTAAGCTATTTAAAACTCTTATTAGATGGCCACAAGGTATGCCAGATAGTTGCCACTTTCGACATGAACACGTTGCCTCTGCAAAATCGACAATCGCATCCCTAAGGAAGTCTACAACCTGGAATCTTGTACTTGAAATTGGATGGACTAGCCAGTTGCTGCTTTTAGTCATTCTTTTACGAATCTTTGCTTCCGCCCATGGAGTAAGTGTTGTTTTTATATCATCTAAATAAATATTTCAAGTTACCGGGTCAAAATTTTCAATACAAAGTAAATACGACAACGTTATTAGTGTATCATGAACGATGTAAGTCTTACTTGCACAATTGCGGCGTTCAAAATACCATTGCTGCATTGTTGTTCGAAAAAAGTCAATGAGCATCAAGACTGGCATCTTTCTGGCGTAGCGGGATAGTGCGTTTATGGACTCCGCGCTGTTAGATGTCATCATATTATATCGCATGCCTTCAAATCTAGACCGAGCCCATTTTTCTGGACATGCCCTGTCCAAGTACGCATACAATTCAGGATTATAATTGTTAATCCTTTGCATCCAATCATTAAATTCTTCGATTGTATATGCTTTACACGCGCCCCCAAAAGAATGACTTGATGCTTTTCTTGGATCCAAACTTGGTCACTACATTAGAATATAAATGATGACCACAAATTCCATGATGTGAGGTCGGAAAAATGTTTTCAATGGCTGCGGCTATTGCCGCATGCCTATCAGATATGAAACTAAGAGATCCCATGTCACCAACGCAATAGTGCAGTTTCTCCATGAACCAAGACCATGTTTCCGTGCACTCGCTCTTGCATATTGCATATGCTACCGGTAATATTTGATTATTACCATCCATTGCAACTGCCAATAACATAGTGCCCTTGAAGTCGCCCTTGAGGTGGGCAGCGTCTACCACCAATGTAGGTCTACACCAATTGCGGAAAGCAGTTAACTACAAAAAAGTTTGTTGTGTTATTGATACGGTTACATTCGTATAGTAGTAGTGAAATTTATTAGTTACAACAATACTTACAGCGCAGCCTAATGAAATATATATAAATTGAAATCGATCGTCACCATCTTTTCTGATTGAAGTTACAGTTCCGGGATTATGCTTTTGCAAGTTGTAGCAATACACAGGGAGTCTTGTGAACGATTCCGCTGGATCACCCCTTAACAGATACAATGCATGTTGTTTCGCCCTCCATGCTTGTTTGTAACTAATATCAATTCTGTACTTTGAATTGATATCACGAATTATGTCGTTGCCACAATATACCCTACTTTGGTTGGCAGCCATTACCTCAGACAAAAGATGACCCAATACTTTCTTGTTTGCTTGGCGATGGTTTGGGTTGAGTTGTGAAGACGAGCACGTGTGTTCATCAACAATCTTAGTGCATTGGAATGAGCCGTCACCGCCTTTTTCTGATGTGGCCGTAAAACACCAACTACAGTTATCTTGACAACAAATAGCCTCATACCTTGTTTTTGTTGATCTTCTAACTTTGTATTGAAAGCCTTCGGTCATACTTTTAACACCAAGTGCAAGTTTCATAGCGTCTTTGTCTTTATAGGCTTGGAAAACTCTAATCTTTTGTGATGGGTGGTGGCTGTAAGATGCGGTTTTTATTTTTGATGGTACAGGACATGGCGGCGGCTGTGGCATACCGTACAACAATGTGCTTTTTAACCGATTGTGTCGAGCATCCTCCGACCCTCCTTCGTGGTTGTTTTGATCAGCCGTCACTCCTTCGTCACGATCACTTCCTTCCAAGTCCGATAAACGTAAATCACCATCCACGGGATCCCCATTTGGTGCTAGATTACCATCATTTAGAAGCACACAAACTTTTTCGTAGTCTTTTTGATCATTCGTGTCTGCATTACTCATCATATTTTTGGCGCCAAAATCATCCGCACACGTACCAATGTCGTCCTCTCCTGCGTACTTGAGATTTTCAGGTTCCACATAGTGGATTGGTTCTTGGAAGACGGTTTCTGGAACAGTGTCGGTGGTCATAATATTACATGGAGCGTTGTTGCTCCCAAATCCGCTGGACTTCTTTTCCTGTGATGTTTTGCACAGGTCGTTACTTCGAATCTCGTCATCTGCAACGACGTAAATAGGAACGATGGTGTTCACAGCTTCGATAACTTCTATCAAATGCATGATATCATTGTCATCAACTATCTCCATAACATAGTCATCTGCGCAGTCAATGTTGTACGAATACGCAGTCAAAGTTGTACGAATACGCAGTCAAAAGTTGTACGACTACGCAGTCAAAAGTTGTACGAATACGCAGTCAAAGTTGTACGAATACGCAGTCAAGGTTGTACGAAAACGCAGTCAAAAGTTGTACGACTACGCAGTCAATGTTGTACGAATACGCAGTCAAAGTTGTACGACTACGCAGTCAAAAGTTGTACGACTACGCAGTCAAAAGTTGTACGACTACGCAGTCAAAAGTTGTACGAATACGCAGTCAAAAATTGTACGAATACGCAGTCATAGTTGTACGAATACGCAGACAAAGTTGTACAAATACGCAGTCATAGTTGAACGACAACGCAATGTTCTATGAATACGCAGTCAATGTTGTACGACTACGTAGTCAAAGTTGTACAGATACGCTGACAATGTTGTACGACTACGCAGTCAAAGTTAAACGAATGCACAGTAAATGTTGTATACTGTTATAAATACTGTTACAAGGTAGTAAGCATTTCTGGAGTTACATTATGAGTTCTTCTAAAGATGCTTCTTGGCATTGTGATGATGAGGATTGTTACATTTGTTCAGATATTAACCCTTTTCCCGATGTCTGGCCAGGTCAGCCAGGATATTCTATGAACGATCCACTACCAGATAAAATGCCTGACTATATATTTGATGCGATGACATGCGCAGAAGAAGAAAACAAAGAGACCTGGAAAAAACAAGGATTCTAGATGACCGTATAGAAGTCCTTTGTGAGAAATTGAAGGAAAAGAAAATTTGGGTTAAAGATACGTCTATGAAGCTAAAAAATGCTAAACGTTGGATTGAGGAAACTGAACAACAAGTTTCTAAGCTTGTGGAAGAAAAAAATCGTATTGCGGACGTTAGTAGGATAAGGGGAGATTTTATCGACCGTGAAAAAACAATGTATCCGTTGCAATTCCCAAATTTGTGGCCTAGTAATTAAGATTATTTATTATATTATTCCAATTAAAGCTAATCGCAGTCTATATACTAGACAGTTGATGTGACAATTAAGTAGATGTAGGTAGAGTGGTTTGTTTGTATCTGTATCTTTCCTACTTTTCATCTCTATATAAAGGTGTGCTCTTATGGTCTAATGCGTATCTTTTTGTTGTATCTGAGTTTGTTCCATCGTCAAAATATCAAATGGCAAGAACTTGCAGTTGTTGCGGTTATCCTACACTAATACGTGTGTCGAATACAAGCAGAAACCCAGGAAGACAGTTCTATGCTTGTAGTAACAAGGTAATATTATAATATCGAACCCACCTATGTTTTATAATATGATCGTACTATATGATAACCTTTGCTGTAATATCATTAATACAGATGCTAAACTGTGGCTTTAATGGGTGGGTCGATGAAGACAATGTTGTTGCCAGAATTCAAAGAGATAGAGAACTAAGAAGGCTTCAACTCGAGAATCGAAATTTGAAGATCGTCCTAGTGCTCAGTTGGATGCTTTTTGTAGCCATACTAGTTTATAAAGTCTAATTACCATATAACGGTGATGAACTGTGTAATGGTAGTAAAGTAAATCCTTATATGACTTTACTGAACCATCTAGTTGTTTTCCTAATGTGTGTAACGTCGTTGGAATCTAATTTAAATTTCTATGTTGTCCTTAAAGATCCAACAGGTAAACATACTTTTGCAATCATGAAGTAAACTTAACCAAAACCACGCAATCCAGGACCAACTGCTTCGTCTCCTATGAACTACCCCAAAGATGCAACATAACAGTCGGAGTTTGCAGAAAGAAATAGAAGCAATTTAGGTAAATGCAGCTAAAGACAAAGCTAATACAAAGCTAATGGGGGGGGGGGGGGGAAACAACGAAATACACTTAACACAAAGGTCATATATCTAATACAAAGCTAATGGGGGGAAAACATTTAAGACAAAGCTAAAGGGGGTAAAACATCCACCATGTTGACAGATACATGCCATTCACTTTGAGGGGGTACAGTCTGCAACTCTTCCGTTTGATATGCAGCTCTATATGCAGCCGTAGTGAAATAAATGTTCACCGTATTAAAATCCTCCTGTAACATCATATAGGTTCGATACGCAGCCAGGCCGTGACGACATGGAATACCAGAACTCCTAAATTTTCCACAATCACAAGTGTGTTCACGCAGGTTAACAAGATATGTTTTCGTGAAGTCACGGACAAAAAACTCGGTGTTGTATAATTCCGTTACTTCACATGGTTCAGACTTGCGCATTCGTCTATAAAGTATGTTCTCTGCATACGGGGTGAGTTCATGATGAAGCATGCCTGAAACAAATCATTAGAAAAATTAGCATAAGTCAAAGTATCTTACACACAAATATAATTAAATAATAACGATTAACCTCCTAAAGCACCGCGATCAGCATAAATACGTTGCAGCATGTCAACGAAAGACCGAAGAAGTGATATTATTGGTAAATCTTGCTGAGCTGTAGAGACCCAACGAATCTCATCGGGCATTATTATGGAGAGGATGTTGTAACGGAAAATAGGGAACATCACCCGTGCCCATTTTTCTTGAGAAATACCTTCAAACCAGGTCATTATATCTTGGCCCCCGTGTTGGACCAAAACATCTCTAAGTATAGCAAAGTTCGGTTCAAAATGACGTAATTCGTAAGCCTTGCAAGTCTGCCAGAAAATATGTGGACATTCTTGGAATATTGGCATTCTATCAACAAAATATTTAAACACACTTTTGCAACAATATCCATGGTAACAGTGTGGGAACACATGAGATAGGGCGACGTCTAAGTGATTGGACAATTTGGTAATGAAACAAACTTCTCTAGCATTTCTAAAGCATTCATGTAGTCTCATAAGGAACCATGTCCACGAATCTAACGATTCTGAGATTCCAAGACCGATTGCTATTGGTAGAGGTTGATGGTTTCCATCTACCGAGACCGCTACGTACATTGTATGGACGTATGGTCCATTCAATGGTAGGCACTCCAGTAAAATGACTGGTAGGGTGGTAGAAAGGAATGTATGCATCTACAAAAAGGTTTAAAACAAATGTTAGTAGTATAAAGTTGTGATCATTAGATTAAAAATATGATCAGAATAACAACTTACGACACATCCTACAGCCATAAAACAAAATTCAAATCGTTTCTGGGCATCTTGCTTTATGCTAGTGATTGTATGTGGGTTCGCAAGTTGAAGGTTATGGAAGAAGAGGGGAAGGCGGGTAAAGCTTTGTTTGTGTTGCTTGGTTGATGTACTCATTTTGGATAATAATTGAAATACAAACTGATTGATTACAAAGTATGGAGATATCCACGTATTTATATCCTACTCATTTCCATTACTATTAACTACACACCCTACCTACTGCTAAAAACTATAGAAAATACACTGCTCCCTAATACAGCACAATGTAGAGTACCCTGTGGACATGAAATTTCACTGCATGGACACTATACGGGCTCCCATGGTCTGCGTTTTCCTCTAGATGGGCTGCGTTTTCCGTATGCAGAAAATGTCGTTGACAAGACAAGACACTGCTCCCTATTACAGGACACCATAGGGTACCCTGTGGACATGACATTTCACTGCATGGACACGATACGGGCTCCCATGGGCTGCGTTTTCCTCTAGATGGGCTGCGTTTTCCTCTAGATGGGCTGCGTTTTCCGTATGCAGAAAATGTCGTTGACAAGACAAGACACTGCTCCCTATTACAGGACACCATAGGGTACCCTGTGGACATGACATTTCACTGCATGGACACTATACGGGCTCCCATGGGCTGCGTTTTCCTCTAGATGGGCTGCGTTTTCCTCTAGATGGGCTGCGTTTTCCGTATGCAGAAAATGTCGTTGACAAGACAAGACACTGCTCCCTATTACAGGACACCATAGGGTACCCTGTGGACATGACATTTCACTGCATGGACACTATACGGGCTCCCATGGGCTGCGTTTTCCTCTAGATGGGCTGCGTTTTCCTCTAGATGGGCTGCGTTTTCCGTATTGACATGACATTTCGCAGTCAAACCCACTTATTTCGTAGCCAAACTAACACATGCGATTTCCCTAATTTCTATATAAATAAACTTTTTCATGTCAACTATCACATCTACACGATCAATCAAATTTAGATATTTTGTATTTGTAAACATGTCTGATCAATCACAGAAGTTAAAACGGGTATTGGAAAAACGCAAGGCTCCTTCTACATCAACAACTCCACCTACTATTGATGATAGGATGCCAGAGGAAATGAAAAGAATTCTCCTTCACAGCGCCTCTGAAGTCGACAAACAAATTCAATCAATTGCTGAAGATACAAAATTCTTAGAGGGTCAACGGAGATTACTTGACGGTAAAAAAAATTGGATAACTTCAAAAAAACAAGAAGTAATAGAAGCTGAGAAATGGATTAAGTCAACCAAAGCAAACATTGATCGAGAGATGGATAATGTTTTGTCACTTGGTCAAGAAATTACTGAAAAAAAGTTTTGGGTAGCTAATATGAAAAAAAACTATCCATATGAGTTTCCTGAGTGGCAAATTAAAGATTAGTTTTTCTATTTCGTAGGTATTAATTATTTCTATTTCAAAGTTGGTATTTAGGGTCCCAGTAGTCATTTGTCGCTTGTTGTTTGTATCTCAGTAGTTATTGTTTGTATCACTTTATGTATCTCAGTACTCTATATATCTTTATATTTAATGGTCACATCAACCCCCTCCCCTGTATTATTATTTCCCACCTACCAACCCATTCTAAATGTTCTATATATACACCTTATTTCACCTTAACATTCTTCACACCAAACCATTATCACTCATCGAAAATATCGTAGCCCAAATATGTCTGCTTCATCCTCAGACCGACAAGGAAAACCTTGGCTCATGCCTGAAGACCTTAGAAAACTAGTTACACAGAAGGAAGAGGAGATTGAATCTCAAAACAAATCTATTAGGCAGCAAAAAAAACAGTTGGATGAAATGCAGGAAGAGGTTGTCAAGAAAATAAAATGGGTCAAAAAGACACAACAAGATATCAAACAAGCAACTATCTGGGTGCAAAAACAAAAGGAGGCTGTTGAACAGGGCGACCTGGAGCTCCAAATTAAGGTCAAGGAAATGAAAAGGAAAAACAATTGAGTGATTGCGGAGAAAAAAAAATATCCTCTTGATTTCCCAGATTTATGTGATAGTAATTTGACGTATTGCGTATGTTTCTCATGTTTCTATTATCATGTAACCTCTTGATTAGGATGTGCTTTTATAATATTTGTCTTTGTTTTTATTTAATATCAGTACTAAATTTTACTATATAAACGTTAGCGACAACCTTCTTTAGACCTTCAAAAAGTAAATCTTTCCGACATCAAATAATTTGGTTAATCATGTTTGTGAACACATCTACTGATACACTTCACGTTAAAAAAAATTCTAGTAAATCGGAGTTCGTATGGAGAAACTACGGCCGTTCAAAGTTGGACAAAATAAAAATAAACGTTACCGACAACCATCTTTAGACCTTCAAAAAGTAAATCTATCCGACATCAAATATTTTGGTTAATCATGTTTGTGAACACATCTACTGATACACTTCAAGTTAAAAAAAAATTCAAGTAAATCGGAGTTTGTATGGAGAAACTACGGCCGTTCAAAGTTGGACAAAATAAAAATAAACGTTACCAACAACCATCTTTAGACCTTCAAAAAGTAAATCTATCCGACATCAAATAATTTGGTTAATCATGTTTGTGAACACATCTAGTAATACACTTCACGTTAAAAAAAATTTCAACTAAATCGGTGTTCGTATGAACAAACAACGAGGGTTCAAAGTTGGACAAATAATTAATAAACTTTACCGACAACCTTTTTTAGAGGTTCCAAACGAACACTTTCGGACATCACATTTTTTTAATCATGTTTGTGAACACATCTACTCATACACTTCACGTTAAAAAAAACTTCAATTCAATCCGAGTTCGTATGAACAAATGACGAGTGTTCAAAGTTGGACAAAAATTATAACTAAACTCATGAAAATCAAGAACATGTGGGAGGAGAGGGGAGGAAAACGCAGGGGAAGGGGAGCAAAACGCAGGGGAGCTTGAAGATGGCTTGAATATGGCTTGAAGAGAGGAAAACGCAGCCAAAGGGGGGAAAACGCAGCCAATAGGCACGAAAACGCAGCCTTTGGCTGCGTCTAAGAGCAAACCGCAGTTTATGGGACGAAAACGCAGGCGCCCCCTGCGGCCTGCGTTTTCGTTGGCTAATTTGAGGCAGGACCCGATTTTTTGGCTATTTTGAGGCAAACCCCTAAGGGATTAGGCTATTTTAGTCATTTTCTCCTAATAAAATGAGGTAAGAATTAGAGTCGGTGTCCAAATATATGCTTAGGTCACGTTACATACTTGGAAGACAATCATGGTGACAAAACAACATATATGTTAAACCAAGCCTAGAACTAAAGGAATATTATCAAGAGAAGGAAGGATTTATGGATTTGGAATCGGGATCACCGATTCCAGGGTCGACGGAATCAGCCACCAAGTATTTGTAAACTATATTTGGAAAGTACCAACAACTAGTTTAATATTATATATTATATATATCCTATTAATTTGCGTAATATTGAAGATCCCATGTAACGTTTTTTTATGCGGATCTTTGCACCGGGTCGGCTTCTCCATCCGGGTTCGGATCCCATCATCTGCCCTACTCTTTTCCCTTCCACCGCTCGAAACCTTCTTATGCTTCTTTCCAATCCACCCCTTTCCACCGCCTTCTTCGCTTCCGTTCCCAGAGTTTTCTTTCATCTCTTCCGCTCACCTCGCCTTCCTCCTTTGATTTTGTTTCTATCGAAGTTTTTTCTCTCTCTCATCCCCTACATCATCCACGTCTTGGTCGTCGTCTTTCTCCTTCAAGGAAGATGCAAAAGGCACACGGTGTGTTGTGGAGGTGCGCTCTTCGAGTGTCGATTTACAGGACGGGACGTCTTCGTCCCCGATCAAACCATCTCCTCCTTCTTCGATGATTACCGGTCCAAAACCCCGTACTCTTATCAGTAGGTGGCAGCGGTCAATATCATGCCGGCGATGATGACCCAACACCGATCGAATGGTAGTTGGAATGCTCGAGCCCACTATTCTCGTCCCCTCTCCGGTTCACAAATCACAATCACGCCAAAAATCACCTCGCTGCTCTCATAATCGGAGTTCGGACCATTTGTTCCACATCAGATATGACCTCCATCTTGGACGGCTTCCTTCACCACCACAATCCCAAATCCGACATCGTCCTTTGACGATTGCTGCAAGACCACTAATGCCAGAGGAGACAAACACGGTAGAGTGTAACCCATCTCCACCATCGACTTATTGCTGACTCGCCGAAAACCTCCCCCAGGCCTCCGTCTATTCCCAACTTTACATTCTCCCAGTCTCCAAATTGCTATTTTCTTGCAGTCTAATGTTAGATTAGGGAAAGGACGAAAACCAGAACCTTCATGTGTGGTACGCAAAGGCAGTGGACGAGTCGATTGTCATGATTGTTGTGGAAAAGGTTTCTCTATTTTCTTGCATTCTAATTTATGATTTTATACAGTGATTTACTAAAAACACATTTTTTTGGCTGTAAAATTGTTAGGTAGTCACTGCCTGTGAATGTGCATATTACCATTCGTTGGTGGTTACAAGTGATATTTGTTTATTTTCTGTTGCAGGAAGGACAAACTGTGCTGAACTGGCAATGCTCCCAAATGGGGAGTGGCCAAAATGGTGAAGTATCCTTCCCAATATTGAGCTTTTCTAAAATTTTCAATTTCTATGTACATTTGTAACTGATTTGACCAGAATTTTCATTATATATCAGAAAAACCAACTACATCTATAGTTTATACATTTCAGATTAGTCCATTACTATGACATGCCATGATTGAAATAATGTTGTTTCTTATTATAGATGGAAATTGAGAAGGCCAACTTGAAGCAAAGTTATGGTAAGTATGTTGCTACTTTTTATAGATGTTTCATTATATAATTGGAAAATGTCTTCTTATATATTATCTTTTTTTAAGGGTTAATCGCATAAAAGAACAAGTCAAAGCAAAGGGAAAACGACAAAGAAGGTTAAATGAATAATTTGATTTTTTGCTTCTTTTTTTAATCGACTAGACAGAAAGTTACAGTTTATGTCATTTGATGTTTAGGGTTTAGGGTTTATCGTGATGTTCCTTCATGGTGCCAATTTCATGTTTCACGCTCTAAGAATCCGTATCGGATTAACGTGTTGTGTTCGGTAATTTTGGTGATTAACCCTTAGAAAGCAATCCCAAACACTCCAAGTGACTTTTACACCATCTTCGCCGGTCTTTAGGAGCCGTTCGCCGGTAGGAAACACATCTGACAAGAAAAACCATGGGACTGAATCTAGCGGGGACTGTTGAGAAGGTTAATGGTAATGAACTCAGTTACAAGAATTTTGTAGTTTATCTCTTCCACCTTCGGTAATTCCAAAGTCCAGGTGCGTTAATTTTTCCCAAGCATACGTTTTAGTTCCCTAATTTTAAGAATCTGCATTTGTTTTTGTGTCTATGTTTGCGCTTTTCTGTCTTTCCACACATGTATGCTAATTTACTTTGATAACCTGTACATAGAACTTAGTCTGGAAGAGACAGCGTGTGTCTGTATTTGATATGCAGTGAATTAGATCGTTGCAAGCATGAAAGCCAGATATTCTGACTGTTGATCATTTATTCAAATACACAACTCCACCTTTTTCCTTGATGATTGGCTGAAACTGTATCTTGACCACGATGAAATTTTGTGCCTATGAAGCTTAATAAACTATACGACGTAATCAACAGAAAACCCTTAATAAACTTTATGAAATTGTTAAATTCTGTCAGGATCAAAGAACCAGAGACATTCATGAAAAAATCTATTACTTTATTGTGGCAAACGTACAAGATTTTTTAAATTTATCCCGAGGCTATTTCTATATATTTCCAAATCAAGAAACGTAAAAAAAAATTAAAAGTTTTCATGGGATTTTGTAGGATTCTTCAAGATTTGGTGGGGTTGGAGAGGTTTCAATTGATTTTGCAAGTTATGTTGACGCTACAAAGATTTATTCTTTATATGTTCCTCTAAAAAATGCAAATTTTGCAGCTATATTACATGTTAGTCCCTTTTTTCTTATGCACATTTTTTTGTTTTGTTCATCTTTGATTGTTGTATAATTTTTTTTGTTTTCCAAGTTAGGTATCGATTGAAAGGGTGCAGGTATATTTTGATAGGTAAAATGGGTTTTTGAAATGTTTTACTTTCTTGTTTCTTTAAGAAACTTATTTAAAGATTATATATACACTTGTACAAATTTACAGGGAAATTCATGGAAGTGAGAATGCAAGCCACCATGATCGAAGCTTGATGAGATACTTTAGTAATGGTAATTTAGAAGGAAGCATTAGAAGAAATCCTACTGAAGTAAGTTCCCATTTCATCTAGCAAAATGCAAGAAATAGCAACATACTTTCATTTATTTGTGTATTTTAGCATCCTACTTTCATTTCTTCTTAACTTTAGCAATGCCATCCAAAACAAAGCAATTTCCAATTTTCAAAGTATAATGTCTTAATAGGAAAAATATTGATAATACAATGTTATAAATTCGATAGGTTCTTCAAAGTAAACTGCCTTAATAAGAAACAAATTGAAAGTACAATGTTGTAATAGAAAGCAACGAAAGTAGGATGACACAGATACATGGAAGCATGCTCTCTTTTGTAAAGTATTTTCATTAATTTTCTTATCATAGCATTCTACTTTCATTTCTTCTTATTAATAGCATCGTACTATGAAAACTCCACTCAATTATAGAAATGTCTTTCATATTTAAAGCAATTTCCATTGCTCAACGTATGGAGTTTCTTTGGATAACTGTAGAGGTAACTTTGAGTATCCCTCTTCTATTTTTAAAATTGTTAAGTTAGGTCATAAATAAATGAGTAAATAACAATAAAACCCCTAAACGCAAGCGAAACAAACGGTTTAGAAGAAAAAAAGTTTCTTCTTCCATCGCCCCGTGCAAAGCACGGGCTACCCACTAGTTGCTTTTAAACTCTAAAATTGATAATATTTCTAAAAAATTTAAAATAATAATTAAACCAATAAAAGCCGGGTAGCTTTGAAAGTACGTTTTTTTAATTCATTACTAACTATTTTAAAATTTATTTATCAAGCACCAATTTGTTACCCAAACCTTTTTGTCTACTTTTTGTTTTTTGATTTCATAGTTACTGTTTATATACATAAATTTGAATTTTGTTGTTTATGTTTGCTATTTTAATTTGTCAATATGTATAATACACTAGCTATTAAAATATGTTTTCCTTAATATATAAATTTATTTATTTGTCAACCATGTAACATACGAGTTCGTAACGAGTATAACATACAAGTTTATAACCATGATATATAAAAAGACTTTTTTTCTACCGTCTTTGACTTTTAAACGACGCCATATTCTAATACTAATAAAAATCAACTTGGTGAATAGTAGCGTCTCCATAGTAGCTTCTCTTTCTCTGACACCTCTTCTGTTTACTTTTTACCGCCTCTAAATGCTTTTTCCTGATCCATATCTATAACTCCTTTAACATTTTTAAAGAGAGCTTACATTCCCATCGCATGCCCTAAAGAATGAGAGAAAACTTGCCTTACAACTAAATTACTATTTGGACCCGTAAAGAATGACAAAAAACTCAAATTGTCTAACGCTCTGGTGGTGATGCACACAATCAATAGCGCTATTAAAAGTACGTATATCATTTAGGGCATGCTCCTCGATTTTTCTTTATTTTTCAATTTACGATCAATTCCACTGTGGTTTATGGGAGTAAATGGTTTCTTCTTGACGTTTCAATTTACTTTTATTCCGATTTTTCAAACCGTCTGAAGCTTCTTCTTGATTTTTTAATTTATGTTTCTTTCGATTTTTCAAAACTCAAACCGTCTGAAGCTGCTCTTGATTTTTCAATTTAAGTTTATTCCGGTTTTGGGCGTTTTGAAACCATATGGAGGTAAAGTTCAAAGGGAAGCCAAAGAATGTCAAGGTAAACTACAATCTGACTTCTTTTACAATTTTGAACAGCGCAATGTTGAGATTTATTTTTATTTTTAGGGCAAAATGCGAAAAATAGTCTGATAGTTGGGCACAACTTGGAATTGGATCGAAGATCATCGGAACTGTTCAGAGCTTGAAACCATAAGTAGGTAAGCCTATTTTTCATTAAACTATTTACTAATAGGTTGGTTTATTTTGGTTCTATTTTATCTCAATGTTTTATAGATTAAAAAACTTACAAATATATACTGATATTGTTTATAATTATATAAAATTATGTCAAATTATATCAAAATAGTTATGTCAAATTCGAACGAATGTATAAAAAATAACAATATAAAAAATAACAGTAACACACAGTTTGGACCAATATTACAATTGCATGGTGCGTTATTGGGATGACGAACATAATCATTTAGTCGAACACTATACAACGTTTCTCATTCAGCAGAATGTTCTGATCTGTACGCACGTACAAGCCTGGACAAACGAATATGGTGTACGACTAGGTCGATGGAGCCGGAATGACGGTTTCCGACTAAGAATGACGTGAACTTCGATTGCCTAAATAATGTATAAACTCGAAGGATTTTACAAAGAACAAATTTTGCTTACAACCATTTGATTTATAAACGGTTGTATAAATTCGAACGACAAAAAGAAGACATTAGATTATCATAAATACAAACGTTTATGATTTTTTAAAGACTAATTATAATAAAGTCAATTAATTTAACTAAAAGAAATGGGCAATTGTCATAAAAGCCCTAACATTTACAAAAAATGTGCCGAATTACCCTTTAATATACTTTTTGTGTGGTAAAACCTAGGGTTTTGATTAAAATGTTCGTTTACGGCAATTTGAAGGTAAAAACCCTCAATAGCCGGTTACCACAAAACCCTCAACCATTGTTCTCGTACATACACCTTCGTCACCAACGACCTTTTCTAAAATAAGAATCAGGACCCCGATATTCCTTCTCGATCGAAATGGCAACATCATCAGCAAAATCAAGCGTGAATGGGTATCACGACGCAAAAAGAAGAAGGTTGTTGAATGCGATTGTGGTGATGTTTGCCCTATATTCGTTTCACGCACAGCAGACAACCCAGGAAAATGATTTTGGGGTTGCCCAAATTATCAGGTAAGAAAGAAATTGATTTAGTCTCTTCATCTAATTGGGTATGCACTAAAGTATGTTATTATGTAGGATCCTGAACAGAATTGTCGGTTTTTCAAATGGGTTCTTGAAGAAGAATCGAACGAATGTAAGGAAGCCGTACCTCAGACTGATCGGTTACAGATTGTGGGATTGCTACAAATGATAGTAGGGTTGTTGGTTGTTATAGTGTTCATGCTTGTTTTACTAGTGATTAAGGTGTAATTGTATCAATTTAGGCAATGTAGTTTACTAGTGGTTGTGTTATTAGGTAATATGTAATCAGAATGGTGAATGCTTTTTTGTAATCAGAACGGTGATGAATGTAATTGGAATCGAAATCTTTTGAATGGTAATTAGTGTTGTTTTTGCAGAATAATGGTTGCAATGTAGGGTTGTTGGCAATTGCATACATATATATGGTTAATGCAAATGGTGTAATTGGCAAGTAATGCAAATAGAATGTAATGGATGGTTGGAATGGTAATTAGTGCTGTTTTTGCAGAATAATGGTTGCAATGTAGGGTTGTTGGCAATTGCCCAAATATAAATGGTGTAATTGGCAAGTAATGCAAATGGTGTAATTGGCAAGTAATGCAAATAGAATGTAATGGATGGTTGGAATGTAAAAGTAGCAGATTTTGGACATAAATGCCATTGAATTCCAGAAGTACAAATGTTAATAAGTAGATTAGATTAGCATAACAAATAAGATTAACATAATAAGGGGGTTGTATCCATTGCATAAAGTGTCTTTACCTAAGATGTAGCATGCATCCATTCGTACCAAAACATGCCTTAAAAGTATACAAAAGAGGCAAACAAAATGGTAACTGTGACCAATTGGATGTATGCTGCATAGTGGGTGTATCAAAATAAATGAAACAAAAAAGGGCTTACTATACCCATCTATACCATCCCCACCACACCCCCACCCCATCCTACCTAACTAACTACTCCAAGTTGATTGGATTCGTAGCTGAAGAAGTAGAACCATTTTTGTCATACACAATCTTCTTAAGCTTCTGTTTGATTATCCTCTCAGAAGGGTTTCTTTTTCTCCTAAA
Organism: Cichorium intybus; assembly: GCA_023525715.1. NCBI lineage: Eukaryota > Viridiplantae > Streptophyta > Magnoliopsida > Asterales > Asteraceae > Cichorium > Cichorium intybus. The sequence goes on from CM042009.1 coordinate 17,483,116, forward strand.
GGGGACATCGTTATGTCCTTCATCATCAGCCAAATTTCCCATACCATCTCTATCAGGTTCACCCTCATCACTAGCACCATTAGTATCATCAATGACACAATCACCATCATCATCAACAGATGGATGACCTTCAACCTCATTCAAATCCTGTCATAATTAAATAAAAAATTGAACTTATATATCACATAAACAAATAGAAACTAAATAACATAGTTAATTGAATAAAAGTATACCAGCTCAACATGTGGCATCTCATCCAGCTCTAATTGTACCCCTGCCATACTTTCAATAACTGCCATTTCATATCCCGCTTCTAATAGCATGGCAACATCCTCAACATCCAACTTTACCCTCTCTGGAAGAATATCCTCATCCTTACCCTCATTAAACTCAACTTGACTTTCATCCTCATTTGCCGTAACTTGACTTATTTGAACATTACCTTCATCCTCAATGGCCCTACCTTGATTGACTTCAACATTGCCTTCCACATAACCACCATGTAAAATTTCATCAATAGCTTTTTCCACTTCGTCCTCAATGGCCCTACCTTGATTGACTTCATCAGTTACACTATCTTGAGTAACACCAACTGAACCTTGATTAGCACCACCTGAACCTTGATTAGCACTACCTGAATATTGATTAGCACCAACTGAATCTTGAGTTGCACCAACTGAACCTTGATTACCACCAACTGAACCTTGTTTACCACCCCTACGTGAACCAGTTCTAACACATAATTTCTTCTTTCTGGGGACATTAGAACTTGAAGGGTGATTGGGAACACTAGAACTTGAAGGGTGATTGGGGGACAGAATACCCTGTTGGGTAGTGGGGGACATTAGCACTTGAAGGGTGATTGGGAACACTAGAACTTGAAGGGTGATTGGGGACAGAATACCCTGTTGGGTAGTGGGGGACATTAGCACTTGAAGGGTGATTTGGGGGGACAGTATGTGATGGTTGATTGGGTATAGGATATTTTCGTGGCCTTCCTATTTTCTTTGGTGGCTAAGGTACAACAACATTTTTTTTCATTCTTGCAACCCTTCTTGTTATGGCCAAATTCCAAATAGTTACCACATCTAAGTGTTCTAGAAACCTTCACTTTTGTTGTTGAATACTTGTCATCATGTTCACTAACATGCCTCCTTCTCTTGGTAGCAGGCCTACCAGGCATTCTTCTTGCCACAGGAGGTAAGGGCTTTATGTACTCAGTTTGGGCCTAGAGATTGCTGCCATTAACTGGTTTGATGTTTGAGGAGTAACTTTGAAGAAACTTTGTTTTTGAAAAGTAATCACTAATATATCCATCAGGTGTTTTATGGATATAATTAATGGCAGCAATCGCATGAACACATGGTATCCCTGATAAATCCCATAACCTGCAAGAACAGCTCTTAGCCTCCAAGTCCACCATATAGCTATCGCAACCCCTTCTAGCTTCAAAGACATATCTTTCATTATGAATAATTAACCAAAACCTGTAATTGTTGTAATAGTTAGTAACAACCCTTTTGATGAAAACTAAAATTGTAAAATAATTGTTACTTCCATACCTCATGTTCTTCCCAAAGATGTTCATTTTCTTTATCACTGCTGGACAAATATTAGATTTCCATTTGCAACTTTCCTCAATCATGTGTGCAAACATATCCATAATATAAATTCGTATCTCTTCAAGCATGGTTATCAAAGGTTTACTTCTTGCTTCCAAAATTATTGAGTTGAAGCACTCTGAGATTCCATTTTCAACTGCTTCACATGCATAACCTAGACCAAAGAAGGCTCTACACCATGATTTTGGTTGTTTTGACTTCAAATACTCATAAGCTGATGGACTCAATTTATTAGTGGTTTCCATGTGCCTATTAAAGTCTCCTTCAACACAACTCATTGCTGCTGCCCAAAATAGCTTTTTAAACTCTAACCCTGTGAAGGATTTCCTAAAGTTGGCATAAATGTGTCGAGCACACTGCCTGTGCTCAACATTTGGTAAAATATCTTTTACCGATTCAAGCAAACCCTACAAAAATTCGATAAGATTAGTCAGTATATATAACATTAATTAGCATAACATTTAAGGAATATAACTAACCTTGTGTTGATCTGATATTACTACCAATCCTCTACCTCCATCAAGGTCTAAATCAACACTTAGAAGCTCTAGAAACCAAGTCCAGTTAGGCTTATTTTCAACATCCACAACAGCCCAAGCTATTGGGTAGACCTGATTATTGGCATCTCTACCTATAGCTGTCAACAACTCACCCTTTACCTCTCCCTTCAAAAAGCACCCATCCAAACCAATTACTCTTCGACACCCACTTTTCCAACCTTCAGTTAATGCTTTAAAACCGATGTAAAATCTATGAAAATAGTTCTTTCCATCTGGGTTGCCAATAATAGAAATCTTGCATGTCGACCCTGGATTAGATCTTAACAACTCATGGGCATAATCCCATATCCTAGCATAATGTTCAGTCAATTTACCTTCAATCAACTGCTTGGCCCATAATTTTGCCTTTCGACATTGACCTATTGACACAGCCACTACTAGAAAATAAGGCTTTAATGACACACAAACAATGACACACACTAGATTTATGACATAGAAAGTTGTATGTCATAAAAAAAATGTCATCTATTTTAAAACCTGAAAGATTTATGACACTCATAATTATGTGTCATAAACCTTTGTCGTCTTTTATAAAATTTACGACATAAAAAAATGTGTGTCATAGTTTAGTGTCATAATCAGGAAAAATAAAAGAACATGGAGTACACTACAAAATTTTGTATGTCATGTGTTTTCGTAGCCTTTTAATTCTACGCATTTACGCGCGCTCGTATTGTACTCCCACTTTCAACACTTCAGAAAAAAATCGACCATCTCTTTGAAGTCGATCACAAGATCTAGGTCCGATTTGGCGATTTAGGGCAAGATCTAGGTCCGATTTTACCTTTCAAGTCGGCGATTTAGGGAAACACGACTCCTCAAGCCATTCGAAGCCATGGATATTGAAGCCCTAGGTCCGACTGTCCTCTTCTGGTCCGATTCGTCTCATTGAAGTCGATTATCAGCTCATCGGTATGAAACCTAAATTGCTTGCGGTTTTTAGGTTTAGTAAACACTATGATTTATTGAAAATTAAATCATGAGGTTCTATGCGATCAATTTCTTTCTTGTTGCTTACTGTTTGTACCAATGCATGTGCGTCTCTCAATTTGCTTTCCTTTTTAATAAGTTAGCCTAGGGAACAATAAATATAAGATGATATCATAGGGCTCATTTGCCATACTGCAGGTCCAAAGTTACCGGCGGTAGTAAATAAGAAAACCAAAATTTCCTCTTGTTTAATCTTCTCTTTGTCTATACGGATCCTTGGCTCCGACTTGATCCTTCCTCTCCGGAATCACCATGACTATACAATCATCTAAACCTCAAGGTATCTTCGATAACTCTAGTTGTACTCCTTTCAGTTTATTTTCTCTTATCATCAGCATCATCATCGTGTTTTTTTGTTGATGTCATATACAGCTCTATGCTAAAATCTTAACCGATGAAATGTTGATTTTAATTTTCAACTTTATGATTTTAGATCCTTGATCACTATGTGTGTGCTTGTTGATTAATGAACCTCTTCCTTCTTCTTCCCATGGTCTAAATTGCATCCAAAACTCCTGCACTTTAACAGACATTCAGTCAACCAAATACCAGTGACCTCCTTTTCACCACCAAAATCCATATTCACGGAAACCTTTTTGAGGCTGCTCTGTTTCCATGGCTGCTCTGTTTCCATTAGGTCTGGGCCTGTGGCTTTTGGCTCACCTTCTTGGGCTGGTGCAGGTGAGGGTGGAACCTTAAGGGTGGCCGCCTTCGGTGGGGCCGGCTTCAGTTTCGACATTATCGGCATGCATCCCCTGTTCACATGAACATAAACCGTTACAATAAAAGAACTATTAAAAAATACAACTTTTGAACAACCTCAGGGACTAAAACCGTTACAATAATCAGAAATAGGCACCAAAATTTCAAGAGGAAACTTTTTGGGACCAAAAATGCAAATTTTTAACAACTCAGGGACCAAAATGTAATTTACTTTATTTTTTAGTTAAGGTCAACAATGTGCATATGAAAATTTATAATATTTTAAGTCTCAATTGTAGATTAAATTATTTGTTGATATATCAACTCTAAATATAACTTGTTATTTTAAAATGTACAAACAGTAAAACACAACTAGAAATCATACAAACTAGATTGGCAGTTAGATTGCATTATTGGCCCCTATGGTGTACTTGTTTTTTCAGGTTTGGACTTGTGGTCCAAGGATAAAACGGTCATTTAAAAACAGAACAGACAGTTAGTTAGATTTAACGTTTCAGGAACCAAATCTCTTTATAAAACATCAAAATAAAAAACAAACTTTTAAAAATGATATATTGTTATTTTCCTTATATTTTCAGCAAGAGATACAAACCGCCATGAAAGAGCTTGATGGGAAGGTAGTTCTTTCTTCAATAAATTACACGAGTTGTAATAATCTGTTTATCGGTAAGTAATTATATTTTAACATATTGCAGCATGTAGATTATGAGGCTACTATGACTACAAAGCTTTCAATTGCCAAAAAGATTTTTGATTTGGAGAAAGATTCAATACTAAATTCCACTTCCTTCAAGAAAGTCTTGTTAGAGAACGAGGTGCTTTCTAAAGATTTTGGAAAAAAGATTACATATAGTTTTTTGAGTTCTTGTTCTTGGTTAACTTTCTGTTGTTTATCTGTTTTTATTCACAGGAATGGTTGAAACCCTATGCATTTTTTGTTTCTTGCGTGATTTCTTTGAAATTTCAGACCATATCCAATGGGGCACATTCAGTCAGTTTTCAAAAAATAAGGTTATAACATAACCTTATTATGGCAGTTAATAAAATGCATGTATTTCCATTCTTCTAACATTATAAATTCATCAGCTTGAAAAGCTTGTGTTCAGTGAAAGTTCCCATTATGACATCATATGCTTCCATTATTACATACAATACCATTTACACTTACAAGTAAGTTCATTAAGTTATCATGTATCTAATACAATTTGTTAAATTTCCGCATTATAACAAGTAAAAGAAAATTTATTTTACCTTTTTTTATCAACAGTTATCAGAAGCAGCATTATATGCAAAAGAGAAAGGAGTGGTATTAAAAGGAGATCTTCCAATTGGGGTTGATAGAAACAGTGTAGAAACAGGGGGCCCACCGGATTATTTTGATAAAAATGGACAAAATTGGGGGTTTCCAACTTATAATTGGGAGGAAATGTCTAAAGATAACTATGCTTGGTGGCGTGCTCGTTTATCACAGGTTTATCATTAAATTTTATTTATAAATGTTTGTAATTTGGTTATTAAATGAATCTTTTTTTTGGATGAAAGATGGCAAATTATTTCACGGCCTACAGGATAGATCACATATTAGGTTTCTTTAGAATCTGGGAGCTTCCGGAACATGCAACTACAGGTCTAGTTGGAAAATTTCGACCTTCTATAACTATAACCAATCTCTAACTATCCTGTTTATTACCATTTTACCCTTGTATTGTTACGTTTTCTATTTCATATTTTTCTTAACAGGTGCTGATTCATTTAATTGGTGCTGATGAAAATCTCTACACCAGTTTTGCTGACTCAACACAGTGGTTACAAGACATTGATGTGTTAGAAATGATTGTTAATAAATTCAGTTCTTCAGTAAGTTAATCTATAAAATTCAGACCTCTTTACTCTTAAATAAATAAAATATTATTTTCAGTAATTTTTAAAACTCTAATTCTTTAAGGATTGTTCACAAGTGCATAGGAATGCAGCAGAGTCACTTTGTGCTATATGTAGATACACGCCACCTGGATTAGCTGCTAAAATATCCAGCCCAAGGTTAGTGTTAATGTCAAATGACAAAAATGCCCTTCAGATTTCGACAGGCTGTTTGCAGCTTATATTAAATGATTGGTTTTTAAATAAGTTTCATAGCAAGATTATTTCATCATGCATTGGTGGAATTAAGACCAAGGGCAGTTTTGGTAAATGCATTGTCTGTATGTATATGTTTGTTAGATCCAAATAGGCAACCATCAGGGACACCTTAGTCAGGTAAATTTCAAGATTGGCTTTTTACGAAAACGCCATTGGTGCCCTTTTGATGTAAACAAGGAACATTTTGAATTATAGGAAGAGCTTGAAAAAGAGGGAATATGGGACATTGACAGATTGAGCAAACCCTACATTCTTCAGGAGTTTTTACAGGTTTCTCAATGATTAAATTTGGCTTATTCAAATATTTTGATTGAACCTATTGATATTTACTGAAGTTATCTTTTTTCAGGATAAATTTGGGCCATCTTGGATAGTTGTCGCCTCTCATTTTATGAATGAATCTCAGAAAAACCGTTATCAGGTAGTGATAATATAATACTATAATTTCCTCAACACGATACTTTAATTTAATATAGCTACAATAACATCTTAAATTACAGTTCAAGGACGATTGCAACACAGAGAAAAAGGTTGTCATAAAGCTTAAATCACTAATTGAGAAGTCATTATTGTTGGAAAGTGAAGACAAGTTACGACGTGGTCTTTTTGATCTTCTACAGGTAAGATAATCACGATTTATCCATTTCAAGTTTTGATTTACTGAATTCTATAAAATTTTAAACATGTAGTAAGACAAAACATTTCGAGTTTTCTAGTAGATACCTCAAGTCTTTATCCTCGTTTTAACCTAGAAGATACCTCAAGTTTCAAGGACTTGGATGAACATAGGTATGCATTCTATACGTATAATTGTTTATCATTTTTAATACATTTCATTAAATTTCTAGGGCAATGGTATTCTACGCTACTCAAAGTGGATCAAATAAAAGGGTCAAACTCAATTGGGTCAATGCTATGGTAAGTACTTAATTCATTTTGGAAATTGCAATGGTATTCTTTATTTTGTCTTTTCATTTATTATGTAATTGTGTAGTGTCCATGTCAGCCGGGAAATACCGAGTGTGGCTATTATACGCTTATGCTCATGAAAGTGATAGTTGATGAAGGAGTTGAAGTGTTGATCGATAAGAATGTAAGTATACTTTTTTATAATGCTATTAAATTATTGATTTGTTAATGATAGCATCTTGCTTTTATAGTTGCTAAATTTAGTGAACATCTTTTTTATTAGGTTGGAAGTGGCAAGATGCACTACACGGATGCTGACATTGATGAGATTCGTGAAGAATGGACGTCTTTTGTAACCAACTTTATTTTTCGGTGAAAGTTTGTATTTGACATATGATTATGGTTTTTTAATAACTTTGAATGTTTATTAGTATTTGATAACTTTGAATGTTTATTAGTATTTGACATGACTACAATATTTTTGATGAATTTGAAGTGTTTATTATATATGATATTTTCATTTTGTATTATGATGCAGTAAATGTAATTTAATCTGAATTTTAATATAGCTATAATTTTTTTTAAAACACCCGAATTCATGACACACAAATTGTGTGTCGTAAAAATGTGTCGTAAATGTGTGTCGTTAACGTATGTCGTAAATGCGTGTCGTAAATGTGTCATAAATTGTTTGTCGTAAATGTGTGTCGTAAATGCGTGTCATAAACGTGTGTCGTAAATGCGTGTCTGAAAATACGTGTCGTAAATGTGTGTCGTAAATGTTTGTCGTAAATGTGTGTCATAAATGTGCGTCATAAATTTATGACACACAAATGTGTGTCATCTTTCATTTATGACTAGGGCTTCAATGACACACATTTGTGTGTCATCTATACCCTTTAATGACACGCAATGCGTGTCATTAAAGGTCTTTTTTGTAGTAGTGAGCACACCTATAATTTCGTTTGATATCAGCCATCATTTCCTTGTTTTTCATAGTGGGATTATTTGCAAGCTGACTGAGGTAGTGTTTGCCTATCCATTCAGGGGTAACTAGTGATCTAAAGTTAAAGTTTCTAGAACAAACATGATTACAAGTTAAGCTTTTTATCTGGAACGATCTTTCATTGAACATCCAAGTTGCATAGACTCTGAAATGGCATTGACTCTTGGCTTTTCTATTCCCACATCTCGCAACAAGTCTGGTGGTGTCACACTTCTCAAAGTATATTTCATACCCGTTTGCGACAGCATAATTTTGAATACAAAATTTCAACTGTGAAGGAGACTCAAATATGTCACCAAGTTTTGGTTCCATCTTGTCCCATCTTGTGTTTGGATCGTGAATTCTATACTTGTTTCGCACCACGTGTTCATCGTCGTCATCACTTTGGAAATCATCCGCCTTGTACGTTTGTGCCCTTATTTCGTCAGCCATGCTTGAGTTGTGTATGTTTTCATCAGTAAGAAGAACATTAAGAAATACATCCTTACACTTATCGAGGCTGGTTACGAACTCTTGTGCTGGTTCATGGTCCATGTAAATACCATGGAGCTCAAAATCCATTTCGTTTAAACCAGAGAATGGGTCATCATCTACTAAAGCCATTACAGAAGTCAAGAACCCACGATATCGAACCATATTGTTGTTGAAATACCCCTTTTTGATGATTCTCGCTTTCGTTTACCCTCTAGCTTTCGTTTACAGAAAGGTGGTGATGTGAAAACTGAAAAGGCCGTTGGTGACGAAGGTGTATGTACGAGAACAATGGTTGAGGGTTTTGTGGTAACCGGCTATTGAGGGTTTTTACCTTCAAATTGCCGTAAACGAACATTTTAATCAAAACCCTAGGTTTTACCACACAAAAAATACATTAAAGGGCAATTCCGCACATTTTTTGTAAATGTTAGGGCTTTTATGACAATTGCCCAAAAGAAATCTACGCGTTCAGTTTGGATGCATGGTTTGGTTACTACGTATTTATAGTTTGAAGTTTGAACGACAACCTTTCCGCTTTCTACTTCCAATGTCTCGTTAAAATCCGATCCACACCACTTCATATCCTACTCCCTTCGTCCCACGAAATACAGAAACCCTCCGCATTCATCTACCCATTCTCTCTATTCAACCCTAATTCCCGATTCTTCTCCTGCAACAACTCCGATCACATGATAGCTTTCCTTCTTTACCTTTCTTTCTTCAGGACCACCGACTCTGTAATTCTCTTCCAACTCACTACTAGAAAACTGGGGGGTTAGCCACGCACATTTGCGTGGCTGTTGTGTGGCAAAAGCCGAATAGTGACGCAATAGCCACGAAAACTGACCTGTGGAAGAACCCTTTGTGTCTAAATTGTAGTGACGCTTTAGCCACGCAACTACCACGCACAGTTTACCACGCATTAGCCACGCCATTTTAACACACAATAGCCACGCGAATTATCCACGCCATAGCCACGTACAATTAGCCACGCAATAATCCGAAAAATTTTATATCGCAATATCCACACAAATTTAGCCACGCAATTTCCACACACCGTTAGCCACGCAATTTCCACAAAAAATTAGCCACGCAATTAACACACTAAATTAGCCACGCAATTGCCACACACAGTTAGCCACGCAATTACAACAAACTTTTAGCCACGCAATTGCCACACATAATTAGCCACGCAATTTCCACAAAAAATTAGCCACGCAATTTCCACACAAAGTTTAGCCACGTAATTTCCATACAAAATTAGCCACGGAATTGCCACACAAAATTAGCCACGCAATTACAACGCATTACGTTTTTTTTTTAAAATACCAGAATATTATTTTTAATTCCAATTTTTTTTGTCATTAACCACATTTGACAAAACACATATATATCTATACTTCTATACTATAAACCATATATAAATTACAAACCCCTAATACACAATTGTCTTAATGTCTTAAAAATGTACAACTTATTTAAGCATTAATAAATCAGATCTGATTTTAACCATTGATGATTCTTAAATCAATCTTAACCTTTGATATTTGAGGATCCACACAAACAACTTTAAACCAATACAAATACTTCATTTCAAATTTCAAATTCAAATCTCTAAAAATCACACTATAAATCAACACAATCTCCAAACAAATCTTTACACCAATCTTTTTCTGCTCCAAAAATTGTTCATATATGTTTGTTTCTGCTTTATATTTTCTTCAAGCCATGATTTTGAATAATGGCAATTTAGTTTCTGCACACAAATACAAATATTAGAATAGAGTCTTTTTGTAGGATGCTGTAAATATTGGTCTTTTGGAGATAACATGTTTTGCTATTATTGTTTTTTTACAGGAATGAATCAATTAGTGAGATCAATGAAATAAAGTTCAAACATAATAGGAAACGGTTCTACACAATACCAAGGTAGGATTTCTCCATCAATTGGTTGACCCTCATAATCTGTTTATGCACAACACCAACAACATCAAGGTAATAGTTTACATACAGCATGAAAGAAAATATTAACCACCGCTTTGGAAAAAGTGGGACAAAAACTTATACGACTCGATTATCTATCCATTTCCATAGAAAGTAAGATTTTAAACGACAAACAAAATGAGAAAATCTAAAAATCCAGAAAAAATCAGAAACCTTAATAGCATTAACTGTTGTTTTATTTTTTCAAATGAATAATTTAACCTGTTTTAATTTTTTCAAATCAAAGCCCCATTCTTTGTCATCTCCCCGATTCTGTAAAAAGAACCAAAACTAATAAAATCATATCTCAAAAGAAAGCTGCTAATGTAGCGAGATCAAAGTCGAGATTAAATAAATAAATCAGCATCAGGTTAAAAGATGAACATCTACGAGACTCAGATGAACATCTATGAGTAAAGCATGAACATCTACGAGACTCAGATGAACATCTATCAGAAAACAGATAAGCAATGATTTGAATCGGTTAATATTCACTAATTTCCAAATATCCAGAAGATTTCAAAACTCACAGTCGAAAATTTGAACATCTAAATCAGAAACCGATCCAAAAATTTAATAAGATATGAAACAGAAAACAGTCGAGTATGAAACAGAAACCGAAACCGATCCAAAATCAAAAAACAGTCGAGTATGAAACAGAAACCGATCCAAAATTTCATAAGGTAAAACACAAACTAACAGTCGGAGGATTGGGATTTTAGTGCAACTTTGCTGGATCGGATCCAAAATCTGAAAACAAAAATTAAAATGAAATCGGAATGGTCCTGAATGATCCAAAACTCACAAATGGTTACGGTGGAGGAATTCGGTATGGCGGAGATGGTCAAGGTGCCGACATCTATGGAGGTCGGATGAATGGGAGCTCAAGGAGAAGGAGAAGGTAGCGGTCGGTATCCACAGTGGAGGAGAATCGGAGGTCAAGAAGCCGGATCTATGGAGGTCGGATGATGCTAAGGATGGAGGATTTGCAACCGCAAGAGGAGTCGTTGGTCGGAGAACTGGTCGGAGGCCCAGATCTGTGATCGATGGAGGCGGGATCTGTGATCGTTGCAAAGGAACAAGAAGCAACCGGCGGTGGTTACCTTCGGCCGGCGATGAAGCTTCGGTGGAGGAGAATCGTCCGTCGGAGGGCAGCGACGACAGGTAATTTCAGAGGAGAGAGCCAGCGTTCGTTTTTTTTTTTTTGTTTGTTTGGAATGATTTGGTCGATCGCGGGATGGAGTAAAGACTTGGAGCTGGTCATGGTACCCGGTGGCTAAAGTGTGGCTGTTTAGCCACGCAATTTCCACGGACCGGGGTATTTTCTTTAATGCACAATGTACAATAACTTACTGCGTATGCGGAATAGTCATTAAAGCGAAAACGGTGGCTAATGCGTTGTTGTTTAACCACGCAATAACAACGGCAAGCGATATTTTATTTATTGCAAACTTTACAACACCTTAATGCGTGAGCGGGAAAATCATTTAATTGCATTTGGTGGCTAAAGCGTAGCTAACGGCTAATATATATATATATATATATATATATATATATATATATATATATATATATATATATATATATATATATATATATATATATATATATATATATGTATGTGTGTATATATATATATATATATATATATATATATATATGTATGTGTGTATATATATATATATATATATATATATATAAAAGAAATGGAAAACAATTATTATAATATCTCATTATTATTATTATTATTTTTATTATTATTATACACCTTGAAAAGATAATGTTTGAAATGAACAACGGGTTTGGAAGGTGTACACGCTTGTGTAAGTCGAATTTACGTATAAACGGAGAAATATAAAGATAATAAAGTATAATAAGGATGTACAAAAAATGAACCAAAAAAAATAATTTTTGGCCTTCAAAAAACAATAAATACAAATACAGTCGTGGTTATTGCGTGGCTAATTAACCACGCAGTAGCCACGCACTGTCTGGTTGTGTGGTAAATGTGTGGCTAATTAGCCACGTAATATCCACGACTGCATTTGTATTTTTCGTTTTTTGAAGGGTAAACATTATTTTTTTGTGTTCATTTTTTACACATCCTTATTATACTTTATTATCTTTATATTTCTCGGTTTATACGTGAATTCGAGTTACACACAAGCGTGTACACCTTCCAAACTCGTTACTCATTTCAAGTTTTTTCCTTTCAATGTGTATAAACGTATGTAGTTTTAATACACCAATACATTGATGGACACACACACTCATACTTATATACACTCATTCTCATATACACTCATACTTACACTCATACTCATGATTGTATGTGTATCAATGTGTTGGTGTGTTAAAATCACAGGTGAAAAGATAACGTTTGAAATGAACAATGTGTTTGGAAGGTGTACACGCTTGTGTGTAACTCGAATTCACGTATAAACCGAGAAATATAAAGATAATAAAGTATAATAAGGATCTACAAAAAATGAACCCAAAAAAATAAGGTTTACCCTTCAAAAAACGAAAAATACAAATACAGTCGTGGCTATTGCGTGACTAATTAACCACGCATTTACCACACAACCAGACAGTGCGTGGTTAATGCGTGGTTAATTAGCCACGCAATAGCCACGACTGTATTTGTATTTTTTGTTTTTTGAAGGCCAAAAATTATTTTTTTTGGGTTCATTTTTTGTACATCCTTATTATACTTTATTATATTTATATTTCTCCGTTTATACGTAAATTCGACTTACACACAAGCGTGTACACCTTCCAAACCCGTTGTTCATATCAAACGTTTTCTTTTCAAGGTGTATAAACACTTGTGATTTTAATACACCAACACATTGATGTGCATACATTCATACTCATAGACACACACACGTAATATTAATAAAATTAACAATAATAATAATAATATGAGACTAATAATAATAATAATAATAATAATAATAATAATAATAACAATAATACCAATAATTAATTATACGAAAGAGATGTATTGAACGAAAACGAAAAAATAATACGAAAATGAAAACGAAATAAATAATAATATTAATAATATTAACAATAATAATAATAATAATAATAATAATAATAATGAGACTAATAATAATAATAATAATAATAATAATAATAATAATAATAACATCAATAATTAATTTTTCGAAAGGATTATATTGAAAGAAAGGGAAATACTGAACGGATGAGGCTTATAGCCGAAGTGGTAGTTGATGTTCCCCCCCCCCCCCCACAGAGGAGACCAGGGTTCGAATCCCGGCTCCCATTTTTTTCGATTTTAAACGTTGCGTGGTAGATGCGTGGCTGTTTAGCCACGCAATTACCACGGCCTAGTGTGTATTTTCTTTAATGCACAATGTACAATACCTTAATGCGTATGCGGAAAAGTCATTAAAGCGAAAACGGTGGCTAATGCGTTGTTGTTTAGCCACGCAATAACAACGGCCAGGGATATTTTATTTGCTGCAAACTTTACAACACCTTAATGCGTGAGCGGGAAAATCATTTAATTGCATTTGGTGGCTAAAGTGTGGCTAACGGCTAATATATATATATATATATATATATATATATATATATATATATATATATATATATATATATATATATATATATATATATATATATATATATATGTGTGTGTGTATATATATATATATATATATATATATATATGTATATATATATATATATATGTATATATATATATATATGTATATATATATATATATATATATATATATATCTATATATATATATATATATATATATATATATCTATATATATATATATACATATATATGTATGTATATATATATATATACAAATGCAGTCGTGGATATTGCGTGGTTAATTAACCACACATTTACCACACAACCAGAGAGTGCGTGGTTACTGCGTGGTTAATTAGCCACGCAATAGCCACGACTGTATTTGTATTTTTTGTTTTTTGAAGGCCAAAAATTAATTTTTTGGGTTCATTTTTTGTACATCATTATTATACTTTATTATCTTTAAATTTCTCCGTTTATACGTAAATTCGACTTACACACAAGCGTGTACACCTTCCAAACCCGTTGTTCATTTCAAACGTTATGTTTTCAAGGTGTATAAGCACTTGTGATTTCAATACACCAACACATTGATGTGCATACATACATACTCATAGACACACACACACACACACACACGTAATATTCATAAAATTAACAATAATAATAAAAATATGAGACTAATAATAATAATAATAATAATAATAATAACAATAATACCAATAATTAATTATACGAAAGAGATGTATTGAACGAAAACGAAAAAATAATACGAAATAAATAATAATAATAATAATAATAATAATAATAATAATAATAATAATAATGAGACTAATAATAATAATAATAATAATAGCAACAATATTTAACCACGCCATAGCAACCAACGTATTTAGCCACGCCATAGCCACCAACGTATTTAGACACGCAAAATTTGCGTGGCTATTTAGCCACGCAATAAACACAGTTTTCCATTTATCTATTTTAGCCACTCTTTTACCACGCATTCAGTGACTGTGTGGCTATCGCGTGGCTAAGTTTGCCACGCTATAGACACAGTTTTACATATATGTATTTTAGCCACTCTTTTACCACGCATTCAATGGCTGTGTGGCTATCGCGTGGCTAAGTTTGCCACGCAACTACAACGAATTTATGATGCGTTGTGGTTCCGTGACAAGTGCGTGTCTAAAATTGGGGTGTAATTGATGCGTGGTAATTGCGTGGCTATTTAGCCACACAAAATTTGCGTGGCTATTTTTCGTGGCTAACCCCCCTGTTTTCTAGTAGTGACTCTTGAAAGATCTCCTGTTGTTATTGATGTTATATATACTTTCAAGGTTTACTCCTTCTTCCTCCTCTTCCTGCATGCAATTTGTTTCTCATATTCATTTAGGGTTTTTCTTGATTCACCCATTATTTTTGTCCTTCTTCGCAGTAGAGCGATCGATGAAAGTTGTTCGATTCCATGTGATGGTTTGCCGGTTTCAAGAACCCTAGCCCACCTGTGTAATCTGAGCACCAAATATTTTTCTGTTTGTTTTATTTTGGAATCGAGATTTCTGATATATCCACAACATCTCGTTAGTTTTCTTCTATTCCTCACTCTTACAACTTCGAATATGGATTTTTCTTTTGCTACTTTTGACTCATGGTTCTTGATGATTCTAACTAGGGGTTGTTTTCGTTCTAATTGTCTTTCTTCTAGGTTGATTCAAGACTGGTGCTTCTGAGGGTCAAGAATTTGGTAACAACTGTTAACATCCTGAACGCCAATTTGAAATCATCATGCTTCCTCTAAATATTCTTTTCTTTCTCCTTCATAACGTTGAGTATTTCCACATCGATCTGAAGAAGTTCATCAGGTCAAATGTATATATTTCTTTAACTTCTATCCTCTAAACTGTTACTTAAAATTGGCAATTTTCTGTGGTTTTTTAGACATTTTGTTGAACACTTGGAGGGCTCAACTGATCTCGCACTTGATTCCAAGCTTGATCTCTGCTATCATGTAGACAACGACTAATTCCTGTTACCGACTCATCTTATGACCCTAATTCAAGATTTTTATCGACTCATTATTATAAATTATGAAGTTCATATTGTTATCTTGTTATATACTAAGAAAACAAGAAGACTTGTTTGGCGTGTATCGTGTTTTTCCTACCGCCTTATCCCCCGCTCAGTATGGTTCTATTATTTATTTATTTAATTCAGATTTTTTCACAATGAATAGCTAAATTTTGTTAAAACTAATCTTCTTGTACAGGAGCAACACCTACGTTGATTTGTGATTCATGAACATCAAATGTCATATCATCTCTCATATCCAAAGCCATCTTCAAGTAGTTTTATTATTTAATTAAATTTCAAATTAGCATTTCATTTATATTTATTATAATAATTAATAATTCTGACATTGAACCTGTCTAAGTAGATGCATAGAAGTAAGAAGAATCGGGATCCAAATCAAGGTAATTAGATAACATTATAAATATTGTACTTTAACAATTAGGGTCACCATTGTGAAACTACTTATAATATATCTAATTTTGCTTTATTTTTTTCTGAGACTTTGTTTTGATGTTGAACAGCTTCGAATATGCTATGCAACATCACTTATTAGGTGTGGATGATTTGCTAAATCAAGTTTTTGGCTTCATTTGTGACGCATATGATAATATCAGTTCTGTAACCAATTAAGTCATTGCTTGTCTCATGGAAGATATCAAAGAATCTGGATCAACACACAGTGAAAATGAGGTTGATACGGGTGTTATACTTTCCTTTTTTCTATTTAATATATAATCATTGTATGCTCTCATAAGTTGCTATAACTTCATTCAACATTCTTTACTCAAAATCCATTAAAGAATGTCGTGCACTTTAATATGATGATTGTTTAGGGTCATGTTAAATTCTATCTTGCTCTACTTATCTGTTACATTAAGAAACTTTGTAATATTTTCTTTTTGAATTGGGTGGTTATTTTTGTGTGTAGGGTAAATCTGGATTGAAAC
Source organism: Cichorium intybus (assembly GCA_023525715.1). Taxonomy (NCBI): domain Eukaryota; kingdom Viridiplantae; phylum Streptophyta; class Magnoliopsida; order Asterales; family Asteraceae; genus Cichorium; species Cichorium intybus. Next base: position 17,500,121 of record CM042009.1, read on the forward strand.
TGTTGGGCTTTTTGGAGAGAAATGGGATGAAAGTTTCCACCGCTTCTTCCCGTTCTCGAAAGGTAAATTTTTTCATTTGAAGTTTTTAGCCTTTTTGATGTTTGTGGTTATCATATTTTCTGATTTGTGATAATATTAAAAATCGGGTTTATTTTTATTGATTTTATTGGTTTTCCTGCTTCTTGAGTAATTTTTACTCTCTGATCAAGGGAAATGGGTCAAGATGTTTGTGGTTATCGTTTTTCTGGTTTTTGATAATATTACAAATCGGGTTTAGTTTTCTTGATTTTAATGTTTGATTGAAGGGAAATGGGTCTATCTGTATTTATACATCACGCATGTATCATTCGATTGGGCTAATCGGAATGTACAAATTTCTATGGCTGACTTAAATGAAATGGCCCTTGTAGCAACTTTTTAGTATTTTGGATAATTTTTTGAAGTCATAATTTAGTATTTTGGCCAAAATTAGTTGTTTTTAGCTAGAAGGTTCATAATGTCAATGCAAAAAATTAATGGTTGCCTCTAATGAAACCAACCCATAGGTAACTTTTTAGGATTTTCCTAACTTTTGGAATTTATGAGATGGGTGAATTAGTCTCTTCAGTCACTTGATTGCATGTAGGCATATTTTATATATAACATTTATGAAATGTTAGTTTACTGTTCTTAGTGTCATATCATTTCTAAACCATCACCATACACATCTGCCACAGCCAAATCATATCTAAACCATCATTTACTCCAAATAATCATTTCTAAACCATCTATGTGAATACACATGATCTACATATGTAAATATTTTTGTGAATACAATCACTACTAGAAAACTGGGGGTTAGCCACGCACATTTGCGTGGCTGTTGTGTTGCAAAAGCCGAATAGACACGCAATAGCCACGAAAACTGACCTGTGGAAGAACCCTTTGTGTCTAAATTGTAGTGACGCTTTAGCCACGCAACTACCACGCACAGTTTACCACGCATTAGCCACGCCATTTTAACACTCAATAGCCACGTGCATTATCCACGCCATAACCACGTACAATTAGCCACGCAATAATCCGGAGAATTTTGTATCGCAATTTCCACACAAAATTAGCCACGCAAAATCAACACAAATTTAGCCACGCAATATCAACCAAAATTTAGCCACGCAATATCTACCAAAATTTAGCCACGCAAAATCAACACAAATTTAGCCACGCAATATCAACCAAAATTTAGCCAAGCAATTAGTACCAAAATTTAGCCACGCAATATTGACCAAATATAGCCACGCAATATCCACCCAAATTTAAAACGCATTAGCCACGCAAATCATTTGCCACGCAATAAACACAAACATTTTCTTTGACTTTTAACCACGAAATAGCCACGCAAGTATGTTTTTTTTTTTTAAATATCAAAATATTATTTTTAATTCCAATTTTTTATGTCATTAATCGCATTTGACAAAACATATATATATATATATATATATATATATATATATATATATATATATATATATATATATATATATATATATATATATATATATATACTATAAACCATATATAAATTACAATTCTTTTAATCTTAATTTTTAAGATAGTACAAGCATGGTATGCATAAACAAACCCATGTACACATAATATTAAAAAACACTTGTTCTGGATATCATTTTAATTAAATCGAGACCTTTTAATTCTTTAAATGAATCTAAACCATTCATTTAATATGGATCCATCTAACCCAAAAATAACCAATCAAATTGCACGATTATGTTCATTCAAAAATTTCACAAACATCCACCCATACATTTAATTGTCGCCTCCATGTTGATTAACGGCAAGATCTGCCAAGAGCCACCGAACTTCTTTGTCTTCATCTCTTCATTGTTCTTCATCTTCTCTTAATTGTTTTTTATTTGAAATATCAGAGCTTGCAATTTTTTGTTTGAAATTTAGTCCTGTAATATTCCAAAGCACACAATTTTGTCATTTATCTTGATTTTGCTATCAACCTCATGCATGAATGTTTTGGTTTGTAATATTTATATATTCTACTATGCAATAAATTTACTATGTTATGACCATACAGCAAGGAGCAGTGATATTTGAATGCAACATTATCAAGAGAAATAAATTTGAGAATTGTCGATTTCCATTTTTGTTTCAAAAACTTAAAATCTACCAATTTACATTTAAATGCTTTGATTTATATTTTTTTGTAGATCTATGTTTTTATTTGTAGAACCTATATTTTATTATTAGAATATAGAAGATAATATTTAATTTTGTTAAAATTGGTTTGTCGTAGCTTTTATCATCATAGCACACACTAAAAAGATTCAAAATGAATAAGTGTGAGTCTGGATATATGTGTATATATATAATATGCAAATGTAAAGGAATATTTTGGGCCCCAAGAGAGTTTACGTTCAAATGCTTCACATGGAAACCCACTTTTCGATCATGTGCACAGCAAAAAGGAGGGACAAGTGGGTCAAGGATTTGATTATTTACCACTTTTCCTAAAGTAGGAACATTAGGAATCTTAGTGTTTAAAGAATGAGTTTTTATACCTTTTGTCTTATCGTGCAACATATGAGCGTGCCCATTGTTTGAATTGCCATCTGAATTTCCATTCCCAACCGTTGGAGAAGACCTTTCATCGATTTTAATCTATAGAAAACATTTTAGTCATCTAGATATGTGCAAAATTAAATTAAAACAAAGAAAAATCATTTTCAATTAAAATAAACCCAACCTAGAAAACTTGATCATCTAAACGAAATAAAAATTAAAACAATAGAAACATGTATTTCCATGGTATTAAAACATGAGAACCGACATGAATTAAAAAAATATATGAAAATCTGCATAAAAACGATTATTGTCAAGTTATATCCTATAAATGATAAAAACAAGAATTTACCACTAACATAAATCGAAAACAATTTACAATGGAAAAAGATAGGGAAAAAAAGTCATTTAACAGATAGCTATTTCGATTTTGTTTCAGATCTGGTTTGGTCAGTACCTGTACAAACTAGATCCGGTTTCAGTGCGATGATATGGGTTCATTTACATCGAGATAAAGTGCAAACCATGGCTTTCAGATCTACAATAGATTGAACACAAATCTGATAAAACCAAATTCATCATATCTATAATAGATTGAGCAGGAATCAGATTAAGCACAAATTTGTTTTCCCTTTTTCTTTATTTTACCTCACGGTGGAGATCTATGCAGGTCGGAGGACAAGTAGGCTGATCTCACATTTGTCAATTCAGATCCAAAAGAGAAACAGAAATCAGATCCAAAAGAGAGACGGATCTCGAAGGTCTGAAATCAGATCCAAACACATACACACCGATCGGTCCATCTGGTTCACAAGTGAGTCTGGAATCAAAATTTTAGAACTTCAAAATACAGCCGATGACGATGACGAACTCCAAAATCCAGCCGATGACGATGACGATCCAAACACATACACACACCGATCGGTCCATCTGGTTCACCGGTGAGGCCGATCTCCTGGAGATGGTGTAGCTGGTTGTAGTCGACTGAGATGCTCAAGATGCCGATGACGGAAATACACCGGTCGGAGAAGTCGCCGTCGCGGAAGGGGAAGGAGGTGCCGGTCGGAGGGGAGGTGCCGGTCCTGGTGCGGTGGGTTGGTCCTGGTGTGGTCCTGGTGCTTAGTAGCGGAGAAGAGAGCAGAGTGAGGGATGTAGATGACGACATACGATGGTGGCGATGGCGAAGGAGTAGGAGAAGATGAAAGTAGGCAGGAGCATTTTTGTTCTTTGAGTTTTTGTGGGGAACAGTAATACGCGAGAAGGGAGGTGCAGGTTTCTTTTTCATTTAAATGGGGTTGGTGGCTAAAGTGTGGCTAATTAGCCACGCGATTTCCACGCCCAAGGGTATTTTATTTAATGCATAAGGTACAACAAGTAAAAACGTGACCGGTTTTTTTATTTAAAAGAAATGGAAAACAATTATTAAAATATTCCGTGTTAATTGCGTGTCTAACTAGCCACGCATTTACCACGCAACCAGACGGTGTGTTTTTAATGCGTGGTAAATTAGCCACGCAATTACCACGAGTTTATTTGTATTTTTCGTTTTTTGATAACCAAACATTATTTTTTGGGTTTAATTTTTGTACATCCTTATTATACTTTATTATCTTTATATTTTTCCAATTTATACGTAAATTTGACTTGCACACAAATGTGTACACCTTCCAAACCCGTTATTTATTTCAAACGTTATCCTTTCAAGGTGTATAAGCACTTGTAATTTTAACACACTAACACATTGATGCGCATACATTCATACTAATAGACACATAGATACACATACACGTATACATATACTTTACACACACATACACACTTATACACATAAACTCACACATTGTATGAGCATGAGTATTGATTAGAGGGATAGAAAGAGTTTATGTGTGTGTGTGTGTGTGCATAAGTGTGCATGAGTATAAGTGTATATGAGAATGAGTGTATATGAGTGTGTGTGTCCATCAATGTGTTGGTGAATTAAAACTACATACGTTTATACACCTTGAAATGATAAAACTTGAAATGAGTAACGGGTTTGGAAAGTGTACACGCTTGTGTGTAACTCGAATTTACGTATAAACGGAGAAATATAAAGATAATAAAAAATAATAAGGATGTGCAAAAAATGAACCCAAAAAAATAATGTTTACTCTTCCAAAAACGAAAAATACAAAAATCTTTGTGGCTATTGCGTGGCTAATTAGCCACGCATTTAACACACAACCAGACAGTGCGTGGTAAATGCGTGGTAAATTAGACACGCAATTACCACGACTGTATTTGTATTATTCGTTTTTTAAAGACCAAAAATTATTGTTTTTGGTTTATTTTTTGTACATCCTTATTATACTTTGTTATCTTTATATTTCTCCGTTTATACGTAAATTCGAATTACACACAAGCGTGTACACCTTCCAAACCCGTTGTTCATTTCAAACGTTATATTTTTCAAGATGTATAAGCACTTGTGATTTTAACACACCAACACATTGATGTGCATACATTCATATTCATAGACACACACACACACATAATATTAATAATATTAACAGTAATAATAAAAATATGAGACTAATAACAATAATAATAACAACAACAACAATAATAAACCGAAAAAATGTGTTGGTGTGTTATATTAAACCGAGAAATATAAAGATAATAAAGTATAATAAGGATGTGAAAAAAATGAACCCAAAAAAATAATGTTTACTCTTCCAAAAACGAAAAATACAAAAATCTTTGTGGTATTTGCGTGGCTAATTAGCCACGCATTTACTACACAACCAGACAGTGCGTGTTTAATGCGTGGCTAATTAGCCACGCAATAACCACGACTGTATTTGTATTTTCTGTTTTTTGAAGACCAAAAATTATTTTTTGGGTTCATTTTTATACATAATTATTATACTTTATTATCTTTATATTTCTCCATTTATACGTAAATTTGACTTACAAACAAGCGTGTACACCTTCCAAACCCGTTGTTCATTTCAAACGTTATTTTTTTTAAGGTGTATAAGTACTTGTGATTTTAACACACCCACATTGATGTGCATACATTCATATTCATAGACACACACACACACACACGTAATATTAATAATATTAACAGTAATAATAAAAATATAAGACTAATAATAATAATAATAATAATAATAATAATAACAACAATAATAATAATAATAGTAACAATAATAATAATAATAATAATAATAATAATAATACGAAAGAGATATATTGAACGAAAACGAAAAAAATAATATTATTAATAATATTACCAATAAAACGAAAACGGATGAGCCACGCCATAAACACAGTTTTCCATTTAGACACGCAAAATTTGCGTGGCTATTTAGCCACGCCATAAACACAGTTTTCCATTTATCTATTTTAGTCACTCTTTTACCACGCATTCAGTGACTGTGTGGCTATCGCGTGGCTAAGTTTGCCACGCTATAGACACAGTTTTACATATGTCTATTTTAGCCACTCTTTTACCACGCATTCAATGGCTGTGTGGCTATCGCGTGGCTAAGTTTGCCACGCAACTACAACGAATTTATGATGCGTTGTGGTTCCGTGACAAGTGCGTGTCTAAAATTGGGGTGTAATTGATGCGTGGTAATTGCGTGGCTATTTAGCCACACAAAATTTGTGTGGCTATTTTTTGTGGCTAACCCCCCTGTTTTCTAGTAGTGAATATACCGTGAATGTATATGTATATGTTTAGGTATCTTTCTTTATTTGTGTGCATCTTTGTATGTGTTTATGCATATATTTGTGTATTTGTGTCTATTCATATGTATTTGTGGTTGTATCTGTGTGTATTTGTATGTATAGTTGTGTGTTAATGTGCCTTTGTTTGGATTTGTATATGTTTCAATATCTGTGTGTTTGTATGTTAACAAACCTTTAAAAAAATATTCTCATTCAACTTGCACTGTTCGGATTTACTTACAAGTTGCTTCATCTATCGTTGCAGGCTACTTTGGGACAAATAGTAGGCAAAGATTAAATGATGGAAGGAAGGAAGTTTGTAAAACTTATATAAATTTCTTCATTTACATAAAAATGATTTTTGTGATATTGTGGATTTTTGTGCTGGTAACATGTCGGTTGCTTGGAATTATACCCAGAAGTGCATCAAGTTTGTGACACTTTCATTTGATTAGCTTTTTTACACATTGAAATCTTGATAATGATTAACTCAACAGTGATTTAAATTTTGTTTCCAACTGATTTTAGCAACAGTGAAATCATACGTATTGGAAGTTCTATCAGAGATCACAAAATATTCTGACCTTTAGTCCTTTACCTCATGGAAACAGTTCTTGATGATGCAAGTGAAGTAAGTATGAACTCATGGAAATTTCTCCTTTTGGGTATTATTGATTATTCATATCCAAGTATTAAGTTGTAGTTATGCTGATGTTAATGTATTATAGATGTCTTGATGAATTTAATATATTTTAAAGAAGAGGGTTTTAACAGCATTGGAAAATGCTGGGGTTTTCACATCTGGTTTGGTGAAAGACAAGGTAATAACTATTTAATGATTTTTGCAACTTTAGTCACAATTGTCTTTGTTCACCAGCTGGAGCCAGAGTGGCATATAGACTCAAATCCAGAAATTAGTTCTCAGGTATCGGTAAATGCTTATGAAACATATGTTTACCTTATTAGTCGAATGTCTAGAATACCCTTGGATTACAACAAAATAGGGGGAAGATAGTGTTGCAAACCCGAGCCATATCATCAATCTTCTAACTGTAAAATAGTTAATTTTAACTTAATTTTGCCAAACAAGGAGATAAGTTTATTTTTTCACAGTTATTGTCGAATGTCTAGAATACCCTTGGTTTTGTTATGTTTGTATGACTTTTATATTTATTTGTACATGCAAGATGTGATTTTAGCCATTGATGAAAAGCTCACTGATAGATAATAGTCAAGATGCAGAAGAATGTCAATGTGGTCTTGAGGCAATATGTATATGTCAAATGGGGTCATGTAAGTAGATTAAGATTAGAGTAAATTAGATTTTTAGTCCCTCATATAACCGCTTTAACTTTGGTCCAAAATCGTTTTATTTTGCAAATGTGGTTCTGAATCTGAAGTTCATTATCGGTTTCGGTCCCTATGCTGTCTAAGTTAACATACTAGCTGTCATTTTTCGGAAAATGACCTTTTTGCCCTGGAACAAAACTGAAAAAACGATATACCACATGAATGAGTTTTAATTTTCTCTAATTTTATTTAATTTTGGGTTATGACATTGCAAAAACGTTCAATTATTAAAAAGTTTAACACCTTTATTAAATATCAAGAGAAAGTTCCATGTTTGTTCATGTTGTATTTTGTTATTTTAAGTTTTGGTCTAAGGTCAAAATGGTCATTTTGAATAATTTGACAACATTAAAATTGATAGAAACCCCTCAAGGACCAGATTTGCAAGAGAACTTTTAGTGACTAAAGTTGCAAAAATCAGCTATAAGCAGGGACCAAAAGTGTAATCTACTCATAAGATTATTTAAACCATTGATATTATTTTTTACTTTAGTTTCATTTTATAAAATCCGATTATGTTTCTAGCAGCCCAAGGAGTGGTTTTGCTAATGTTGTTAATTCTGCATTTGACCTCCATGACTGAGGAAGAAAGTTGGTTAGGTTCTTTTTCAGTTATGGTTTTATCCTTTGTTTTACTTTTCAATAAATCTCTATATAAACAGGTTGCGTAGCATTCTTTTGGGAATATTGCGGGAGAAACTCGATCTGAAAACAACAAATTACTGAAGTGACAGATTTGAGTTAAATTATTAACAATCAATGACTTAAAGAAATAAAAATACGCTAATCTCTTCCATTCATATGTGTATTATAGCATCCTAATTTTTTTTAAATTTATTTTGACAACATACTATTAAATTTTAATAGTTCTCTTATTAAGGAACTGTACTTTAAAATAAATCACCAACTATTTTTTTATTTATTGTAATATTGTATGTTGACTAAAATGAAAGTAGGATGCTATGATAATAAAATCAATGAACGCACATTGCTACTTTTTGCTCATTACCCTTCTTAATTCTTATTATAAGCATATTATGTTCTTTTTTAGTAAAGAAGCTAACTTATACTATAATTTCTAATTTGAAATGGGGGTCAAAGCAAATAACAAAAAATTGTACTCTTGGAATAGAAATTCGTTGAATAAAATTATAACTTAAATTATAATTTCTATGCACACACCCTCTCTTTGTATATGTACAGTTTTTACATCTAATTTCGATTTTGACATTGATTTTTAGATTTAGTTTATATTTTCGTTTTTAGATTTTCGTTTTTTCATCATCATTTGTTGCAGGTATTCTGAAGACGATGTTGATTGTGAGGGCATGAAGAACTTATGACGTTAATAGACAATGACCGAGCTTGTACACCAATAATCTTTGTGGATGTAGCCTGATTTTATGAAAAAGGCGAATGATGGAGGCTTGAATGTCATACAAAGTAGTTTTAATGGGCATGTGCTATGCTATCTCCTGGAAAGGTATATAAGATTAATTATAAAAATAAGCTCAATTTTCACATGTGTGTGTATATATATATATATATATAAAATATAAAATATGTATGTATGTTTTTTTTTTTTGAACGGCGGAAATATATAAATAAAAAGCTAGCAAGAAGCTAGCGAAAAAACATAATTACATGAAACAGTTCAACGGATTACAGCACCACGTATTCCAATCAACAGTACAATATCTATCTCTAAATTTGATCCAATTAAAAGTCGAAACCATAATATCATCCGCCGTTTTGGTCTTCGAGGTAGGAATTTTCTTGAACACCAGGTTATTGCGAGCTCTCCAAATCATCCATAACGTAGCGTAAGTTAAGATAACTCTGAATTTGCTAAACTTCTTACTGATACCATTTGAGTCAAGCAGCCCGCGAAGGCTTTGCAACTCCAATGGGCAAACAGGAAACACATCAGACCATTCCCGCAACCAACTCCAAACCTTTTTAGAGAAACTACAGCTAAAAAATACATGATTTACCTCCTCCTCCATGCTTAAGCATAGAGGACAAATGACAGAATCCAACTTAACGCCTCTGGAAGCAAGATTGACAGCTAGAGGAATCCTATTACGAAAAAGCCTCCAGACAAAACAGTTAATCTTTAGCGGGACAGTATGACACCAGTTGAACTTGAAAGTATCACCCACCCATCTTTCTTTTGCAATGATCGCCCGCAAAGATTGGACTGAAAAGTAGCCACTGTTGGAATGACTCCACACCCAAGTGTCAGGCTTATCCGTGAGAGGGTAATTGGTCATACTATTGTTTAAACACACCAGCTCGTTCGATTCAACTCCTTTTCTAATATTCCTCTTCCAATTCCAACAATTACCATGTGTGCCAAATAGTCTATCGACAATAAGACAGTTTTTGTTAGACTCGATCGAGTAAAGTCTAGGAAACGCCTCCTTAAGAGCAATATCACCATACCAAATATCTTTCCAAAAATGCGTTTTATCCCCATATCCAACCTTTCGCGTGAAAAGATTATTTAAAGAGATGTTCCAACCTGTAAGATCCTTTTCAATTTCAGTGATTGGCAACCACGTACCATGAATACTTTTCAAGGCAAGAGGCTTCCCGCCAATGTGTTGAATCTTATGAATCGAAGAAATACATGAAAACCAAAAACTTTTTTGTTGGATCTTAAGACGCCAAAGCCACTTAGAGAGAAGAGCTATATTCATTTCTTTAAGGCAACCAATGCCAAGACCACCCATATACTTGGGGCGAATAAGAACATCCCACGCAATCCAATTAATTTTTTTGACATTGTCATAACCCCCCAAATGAATTTTCTTCTAATGGCCTCAAGTTGGTGAATAACCTTCATAGGAGCTTTGAATAAGGAAAAGAAGTAAAGAGGGAGGCTGCTAAGAACCGACTTAGCAAGCGTGAGGCGCCCACCGAACGAAAGTAACTTAGCTTTCCATACAGACAGCCGGGAATGAAACTTGTCAATGATCGGTTTCCAAAATTTAGATATCCTCATATTGGCCCCCAGTGGGAGCCCAAGGTACGTACAAGGCAAGGAGGCCGGCTCACAAGAAAGAATGCTTGCGAATCTATTAAGATCAACATTATCAACTCCAACACCAAAAACCTTACTTTTATTTACATTTAGCTTTAAGCCGGAGGCTATGAAGAAACATCTAAGAATCCGATTGAGGTTGATCAGATTTGTTTCCGACCACTCACCGACAAAAGTCACATCATCCGCATACATCAGATGTGAGAGATGAGGACCATTGTTAGGAAGCGAAATGCCATAATATAAATGTTGATTACAAGCTTCACGAATTGAAATACTTAATCCCTCCATGGCAATTACAAACAGAAATGAAGCCATAGGATCCCCTTGTCTGACACCCCTTTTTATTTCGAACTCCCTAGTAGGAGAACCGTTAACCAAAATTGAAGCTCTTGCGGAGGTAAGACAACCTCTAATCCATTGACGCCATCTAAGACTAAAATTCATTTGTTCCATGATAGAGTCAAGAAAATTCCAATTTAAAGAATCAAACGCCTTCTCGAAATCGACTTTAAAAATAAGCATCTTCTTTTTTATCTTTTTAGTCCAAGCAATGACTTCATTCAACACAAGCGGGCCATCCAAAATACTCCTTCCTTCAATATATGCTGATTGCTCTGGTCCAACAACTTTAGCAATCACCTTTTTAAGCCTACATGAAAGAATCTTCGATATAATTTTATACATACATCCAACTAGATTGACCGGCCTATAATCCTTGATCGAAAGCGGGTCGTTACATTTCGGAATAAGAGAAATAAAAGAGGAGTTGCAGCCTTTATTGAATCTCCCTGTATTTTCAAACTTTTTGACAAAAGCAAAAATGTCATTTTTTAGATCTTGCCAAACTTCCTTAATGAACTTGAACGTGAAACCATGAGGACCCGGCGCTTTATCGTTTCCACAACTTTTAACTGCAAACTCTACTTCCTCAATAGAAAAAGGTTTATCCAATAATTCACGATCACTGCTATCAAGCTTTGCGAAATTCGGGTTTATAAGATTTGGTCTGTCGGGCATATTTTCATCAAACTTTTTCGCAAAGAAGTTCCATATCGAGGCTTTAATCTGCTCCTGATCAGTAACCCACGACCCCTCAATCAAAATACGGTTGATTCTGTTTTTTTTTGCGCTTGTGATTGACCAAGCTGTGAAAAAACTTGCTGTTCTCGTCCCCATCAACCTCCTATTTCAGCCTCGCTTTCTGTTTCAAGTCCATCTTTTGAACCAAGTCAATTTCATCAATTCTAGCTTTCCACTGCCTTCTGTTTTCGCGCTCCTGGTCTGTCAAGTTTCTCGATTCAGCTATAATTTCAATATCATCAATGTTCTTTACCAAGTAGTCATACTCTTCATTCTCTTTTTTTCGCAAGTCGTTTCTCCATTCTTTTAAAGCAGCCTTAAGCTTTTGAAGTTTTTTGAGAAGGGCAATATCAGCATCAACAGCTCCTATGCTTACCGCCCATGCCTTGATAACAATGTCTCTAATCCCTTGTATCAAAAGCCAAGAATTGAAAAATCTAAAAGGGCATGGCCCATAATCAACCATTTCAGCAGTAAGAATGAGAGGGCAGTGATCAGAATACCTCCTTGGCAAGGCAGTGACCAAGGAATTAAACCATTTGTTCAAGAAAACATTGCACGCCAAAAATCTATCGATTTTACTCAATTTCTTACCATCCGAGCTCATCCAGGTAAAACGCCTACCCCCAAGATTAAATTCAGTGAGCTCAAAATCGCGTATAAAGTTAATGAAATCGTTCATACTCGATATGCAAGCTTGTTCTGAAAACCGATCACTAGAACAGGTAACCTCGTTGAAATCCCCCATTAACAGCCACGCCCCACTGCTTCTACACCTTCTGATATTAAGGAGATTAGACCAAAGAGTTCGTCTTTCACCACTATCAACAGGAGCATAGATGTTGATAAAAGAAACCTTGAAATTTTCGATCCCCCACTTTCCAGCCACCAGGATAAAATGATTATCTTGTATAATTTCCTCAACTTTAAAAATATTTGGGTTCCACATACAAAACATACCTCCAGACCTACCGTTAGCATCAGCAACAACGGAATCAAACGGCGAATCATCCCAGAAGAGATTTATCTTTAACAAAGAGCCATCTCTAAATTGAGTCTCCTGGCAACTAAGGAAATTGATCTGATACTGAGATTTAATACCCCTAATCCACTCCGCCTTCTTGGAATTTCCGGCTCCTCTGATGTTGATCGACAAGCAATTCATCGTGAAAATTTATCTTCTCCTTCACCGATAATAACTCTGCGAATAGAATCTTCAGCACCCTGTAATTGAAATCCCAACGAGCATCCCACTTCAATCGTTTTTTCAATTTCAATGGAGGTGGAACCAATGCTGTTTGTACATGAATGCCATGTCTCTGACGAAGACGCATCAGAGCAATTTCGTTCATGTGTTCCTTTAGATTTTTTACCCTTTTTATTCTGATTAGAGGCTCTTATAATATCGATAAATTTTACGGATTTTGGACGATTATGACCTTTTCTGTGAGTGGTGCATTCCGAGTGATTCATTGGATCATTGAGATCCGGTAATTCCAGATTCGGTAATTCCTTGCTGACATTTGTATTTGGCTTAAGCCCAATCTTTTCCAATGGCCCATTAATGCTCCCTAGCCCATTGGGGTTTCCCAGATCAGAATGACAGTTATCATTGTTCCCCATCACGTGCCTTTCATTATTGTTTTCCTCAAAAGAAGAATTCGTCTTCTCATTAACCCCTTCAACTTTATCCGTGTGATAATTAACGTTATCGCTATTTTCCGAGAAATTCTGTTCAGCTTCATTTTTCGAACCTCCATCCAAGCGTGAATAATTCTTATCCGGAACCATACCTCCTCCGACTGTGCTATCAGGAACCACGACATCTTCATTTGATGAATAAGGACCATATGTAGATCGAATATCATCATCTGAATCCTCCGAATTCTCATCGTCCTGGTTAACATTAATTTTATCATAAACATCACCATCGCTATCAACCTCGCTGCCCATTTCAAACTTCTTATAATCATTCAAAAATGGAGGGGACCAATCACCATCTTCTTGAATACATATCTTGAAAACATTATTCTTCCAATTAATCATTAAACTGTTAGCATTAAGATTCTCCATCTTAGATGATAGCAGGCATAATCTACCAAAAGACATATTGTTTGTGTCATGATTACACTCAAAAGGAATAAGCACTCTTCCGAAATGCTGAGCAATGAAATGAAATACTTGTGAGCTCCATAATAATGGTGGCACCCCATAAACTTTTATCCAGACAGCTCTGAAAGTTGCCCGCATCGTAGAATCCCACATATTCAGCCATGCAAACCAATGTGACCAGCTTTCCTTATGCTCATTCAAGAATGCATTAGCAACTCTTGCATTCTCAAAGCGCAAGAGCACACTTAATCCTCCAATATAAATCACGGAACATTCGCCTATACCTGTTGTCTTGAAAATGGAGAAACACTTTGCTAATAGATCAAGATCCTTCATTTCTCTAATAAGGCAGCAGTTTAACCAATCGTTATTTTCTATGATTAAAGAGTCGGGTATTCTTATCTCCTGTTCCGTTCTGAAATGATCATTCTTGTCAATACAACGTGCACCAGAAACAACTTCTTTAAATGACCTGTAATTAGCTTGCCCCCCATCACTGACATCTCTCTTTGCCTCCATACATACATTGTTTGGTTGAACCTTTGATTGCTTCTCCGTCATATATCTTTGATTTGCACCAGAGACTTTGTTTCTTGCGAATCTGGCAACATTTGCCCTAAGATACCTTCCATTAATGGCAGTGTTGTTAATCTTTACTTCCAGCTCCTTCGCATTAACCACCTTAATGAATCTAACGAAACCAAACCTGACTCCAAATCTATCTTTCTTATTCGCAACAAAAGCGTCGACAAGATTTCCATGCCGCATGCAAGCATTCCAAAGCATCCTGCTGCTCCATCCATCGGGAATATTGGATACAAAAAACGTGACTGCAATCTTATCCAACTGGGACATGTCCTTTCTCACTGTTGGGATTTCTTTGTTTCTTCTTCTTTCAACCTTGGTCCATCCGTCTTCATCAAACATGTATGTATGTATATGTGGTTGTAGAACAATTATGGCAAAAGTTACCAACTTCCACAAGGTGAGTTTTGGTGAATTATTTACTTTATTATTTTAATTTATTTTGATTTTTGGTTTTATATTATGTTTCTGTAACAGGAGGGTTATGCATATAGTGGGGCCTACTGTTCTTAGGGTCCAATCAATAAATAGTCTATATATTGTGGATTGTTTAAAGTTCCGATCCAAAAAGCAAGAATATACATACATAATTAGATTTATTAGCTAGCTTTTGAGTTCATAAGTTAACCACTTAAATCAGATAGTTATATATGGTTGTTTTTATACCAAAATTATGTAGTTACCCTTAGGCTTTATTTAAATACAATATTCAAGTGCTAGTTTTTTCTGACTTAATGGACTTATTAAGGACAGTTTAATCCGATAAGTTATATATGATCATTTATTTATTACTTAATACAACAAAAAAGACTTTATTTTATAAAAAATATTTCCGTAAAATCATTTATTCATCAACTTTATGTGTGCAGTCAAGAAATTGAATTAAGATTTCAAGTTTTTGAAACTTTTTACCTAATTTATCTTATTCCTAACGTTTTGATTGCATAGAATTGATGATATCTAACATGGGTTCATAAGATTGTCTTCCATGAAAATAGTGACATTTGGTTCTCTATACTCTTTGTTTTAAATAGAAATCCGGGTGGAGAAATATCTGTGGCTTCTCACTAATAACTCTCTCAAGCTTTTCTTATGCACAAGTGCAAGTAGAAATTTCAATTAAGATAAGTTGATAAATGTTAAGAGTTTCTTTTTGGGCAGGCTTTTCTTATGCACTAGTGCAAGTAAACTTTTCAATTAAAAGTCATTGCTTCTCGCCATGAAAATAGTGACATTTGGTTCTCTATACTCTTTGCTAGTTTTTTTCATTAAGATAACTTTCCTTTTGGGCAGGCATTATGAAGGTGCTGTATCATCTTTTAATACTTTTGACAAGAAGCACAAGGTGAGAGCCTACTTAAATTGTAGTTTATAAACATTTTGAACACCCTTTTTAATAAAATACAAAGGGGACTTATGATTTTTGGATTCAAATTAACCATTTTCATAAGCGAATGGAATTAAGATATGTATGAAATATAATGAAATAAAGGGACTTCCAGATTCCCTATAAAATGAGTTAATCAGATCATTGGCATGCACCTTATTCTTTAGGAGTCTTTAAATTGCTTCAAGTTTCTGGTATTTTAAGTAACACCCCATCATATATGGTTAAGAAAGAGGTGGATGGATCTTATAAAGCGTGCAAAAGGTTTTTAAACAATTAGACAAGTGAGTAATAGTACTTTTTATGTCTAATAGCTAAAGGCAACTGCAATAAATAATAATGTACTTTTCTCCTTTTACCTATATTGATAATGTACTTTATTTTATACATATACTGGCAACTTACTTACATTTGTTTAGACATAAATAATAGCAACGCAATTACATTGTTTTACTGATAATGTGTAACTTTCAAACCATAGGATAAGAATGAATGAGAAAGTCCAAGAACAGTAATAACATATGATGAGGAAATTTCCAAATAATAATTACATTGTATTTTCTTGTTCCTTGTAGGGCTAAATGCTAGAAATAACAACAAATTTTTATTTGTTTGTGCAGTATAACATCCTATTTTCATTATTTTTTTATTACATCCTTCTACTTTTAGTTTTTTTCTTATCAGTAGACCGGACTCTGAAAATTTTACCCACATATAGAACTGTACATTCATTTGTTAGCAGGATTTTTTATGTTCTAATTGCAAGGATGTTATGATTGATTAAAGTTAATGCATGCACAAAGGTACATCTTCTGCACGCCTTCCTATCTAATGATTGTTTATCTTTTTATTTTATTTTATTTATTTTAACAGGACATTGAACTTCCATGTGAGATTCTCATGATTTCATTTTCATTTTTGTTCTTCAAGGAGAAAAAGGTTAGCTTATATTAAGCAAAAAATACAAGTTGCAAAGATAGGATCAGTGATACTGATTATGGATCAGATTTTGTATGCGAGGTATCACAAGCTCCATCTGATGTGTGGGTAGTTGTTATTTTATCCAAGTATGGGTAGTCACTAATATCTTGTTTCTATTCGAATCTGATTCTGATTATACCTTCACTAATGCAGAACTGACAATGATGTAATCTGGAACAAAATCTGTTATAATGATATTGTGGTATTATATTATACACTCTCATTCTCCTTTTTATCTTATCTTTCCTAGAGTAAATTCATTTCAACATGCTTATATATATATGGTATCATCATCAGGTATAAGATGGGGTTCTCTTCTTTATGGTAGAATCCTATATATTATTCTCCTGTTTTTGAGTGTTCTTCAAATTTCTTCTGAGTTCTTCAACTTCAATTAATCTTGTTGCAGAGTCCGGATGGGGAGGTAATGGATTGTGTTCTGTATTGATCTCGAAAATTTACACAATCCAATATTTTTAACATTTTTGTAATTTTTTATAATTAGGACCCAGCGCAGAGATCAAATGGATCATGCATGGATGCATGCGAATTATTTGGAAAATCTTAATAAAAAGCTTCAAAACCATTTAGAAGACTCTTCAAATGGTGGCCATGAGGTAAGCTTGTTGCTGGTCTATTTACGTGACTGCAAGTTCTGTGGTCCAGTTGATCCTCCAAGAAATGTTCAACGTGAAAACATTTGCCAAAGTTTCTATTTTCAATAGGTTCTCATACTTTTGATGATATTAATTGGATGAACTGGGTTTATCTCAAATGGCCAGATAACAATTTTTTTTATGTTATGTTTCTGTTACAGGAGTGTCCAAAGGTACCATCTCAATTCAGTACTAATCTCATTTCAAGAGGAGAACAAGTTGTTTATGGAGGAGAACGATGGGTTGCAAAAACGGCTATTTTCGTGAGTAGACTCAAAACGTAACAACATTCGACTTTTCTCTCAAAAATCGGTCCCTTTTTCGAATTTTCGGCTGATCTAATGGTTTTGTTTATATGCAGACGGCGCTCGCCACCATGAATAAGATTTGACTCCTTAAAATCCACCAAGGGTAAGTTAGTTGTATATTACGCATATGGTTTTGTACTATTCATTTTTATAATAAAAGATAGTGTTTAATTTGTTTTATGATCGAAAATGTGTTTTTTATGCTTTTGTCATATGCCGATGAGGAGACTAAAATAGGGTTTTAATCAAAGGCTACGTGGGATGAAGGTTTCTTTGCACTTCTTTTTTCTTAATATTAATCTTATTTTTTATTTTTTTTTGAACGGCAAATCTATCCTACACGTATTCCTAACATACTCCTGGTTCCACCTATGTCTCTCGCGAGACTTGAACCCTCAACATCAAAGAGGAAAGACGGCGCCTTTACCACTTGACCAGCTCTTAATTAAACTACAATTTAGTTTTGCTAACCTTGTAACACACATCAAAATCTCATAATTTGAACCATTACCATCCATACTAAACCGTTTTCTAGATTTTTTTAATTGATTCTCTTTTCATTTTTAGTTTCCATTGTTCAAAATTCTGATCCAAAAAGCAAGAATATACATACATAATTAGATTTATTAGCTAGGGTTAGAGTTCATAGGTTAAGCACTTAATTAAGATAGTTATATATATGGTTGTTTCTATTCCAAAATTATGTAGTGTGGAATTCTTTATACACATAAGCTTTATACATATAGACTTTATTCATCAACTTTATGTGTGTAGTCAAGAAATTGAAGATCAAATCGAAGTCGACAAGAAATTTGAAAAAAGCCAAAAATGATTTTTGATATGGTTTGATATAGATAATCTATGATCACAGGATGCACTTAATTAAGATAGTTATATATGGTTGTGTCTATTCCAAAATTATGTAGTGTTGAATTCTTAATTGTTATATATTCTATATATTGTAAAAATATAAACTAATGGGTTTTTTAAGACGACCTATTAGAAAATGCAAACTCATAAGTCTAATCAACATTATTTAATAACTTTCCACCGAACAAAACATATAACAATGTATTTAAACAAAAGGTCAATAATTAGAAAAAAGAGTAAACTGCAAATTTGGTCCCTGTGGTTTACAAAAGAATGTGGGTACAGTCCAAAAGGTTTTCAACTTGCACCGCCAGTTCAAAATCGAAAATCTTTTATGGTTTTGGTCCCTGAAAAAGTTGAAAGCACTAAAATGCCCTTTTGATTTGTTTTCTATTTTTTTAATATGTATTTTCATATTTTTCTAATTAAAAAATAAAAAGAAACCATCCCCGCCACCGGTCCCCTCTCTCTCTCTCTCTCTCTCTCTCTCTCTCTCTCTCTCTCTCTCTCTCAAAAGAAAAAACCTAGATTTCTCACACTCTAATTCAGCAAAATCAAACAGATTTGTAGCAAAATTTCATCTTTCCAACAACACCAACATCCTTTAATCGAAAACTGCGGTTTTCATATTTGTTTTCATTTACTAAATGATGACGGTTATGATCTTGAAGATCGCCATGTTTGGTTCTCTGATGAACCATTGATACGATGAAGGAAATTGAAAGAAAAAGACTTTGACCCAGGTAGCAAAATTAACCCAAAAGTTGAGGTCTTTTTCGTCATATCCTCACATACCCAGATAAAATTTCTTATTGATTTCAATATTGCGAATATGAGGAAGCATGGATGGCAACTACCCTATCATCCTCTCCAGGTATGTAAAAACCATATTTTGTTCTTGCCATTGTTAAGTCCTTTTAAGTTGTTGAAATTCAGGTTTAGCAATCCTTTTTAGGAAATCTGCAACTAGTATTGGCCATCTTGACTGCAACAAATTTCCATTGATTGATTGTTTCCAATTTCCTTCGACACGAAGCTTCTTTTGAGTGCTGCTGCAACTGGTATTACTCTTGCTACTGCGACTGCTTGTGCTATTACTCAGAGAAAACATCAACGAACCCTTGCTGCTAATACTGCTCGTTCGGCTCAAAATCACCGATCTGGGGGGTAATACAATTCATGGGTTGGACAAGAAAAACGGGAAGGAGGAGCTTTCGATTGGTTGATTCATAGTTCGTTGTTAAGGATCCAGAAATCAGGGAGTGCGATGGCGGAGGCGGCCATGGCTTCTGGGTATCGAACTTTTTCAGTGTTTGAGTTGTATTTTGTGACTAATTCTTTTATCAATTTAATCACCGGATTTCTTGATCTTCATGGGCATTGGCAATTTATCTGACATGGATGCAAACTCTTTTTTCGATTGAAATCACCTCGATGTTCTTCAGTTCTCAACTTCTCCTTCTGTTACGAATTCATTGTTTGGATTTCCCTCATGATTTATTTACAGATTGCTTCATCTCCATAACCCTTTTTCATCACCATCATTTTGTTGTCCAGATTGATTTAAACTTAGATTCCCCTGTTGCTTTAATCATGGATTCAGATACAATCTTTTTTGGAGCTGATGATGAAACATTAAAATAAAGTAAAGAAATATAAAAAAATATATAGAAAATAAATCAAAAGGGTATAACAGTCTTTTCAAATGTCTCAGGGACCATAACCACAAAAAGTTTTCAATTTTGGACCATTGGTGCAAGTTGAAAACTTTTTGGATCTCAGTCATAGTTTTGTACAAACCACAGGGACCAAATTTGCAGTTTACTCTAGAAAAAAAATACTAAATTACAACGTTAAATGATACCAACGAACAAAACGTTTAAAAAACACATTAGAAAACGTATTTGAACTAAACGTAAAAAATTTAGAATAAAATTTAAATTCTAAATACCAAAATAAGTATTTATATTAAATAAAAACAATTAATAATAGTTATAAAATTAAAAAAACAAAATAATTAAAAAAAATATCATTATATATATATATATATATATATATATATATATATATATATATATATATATATATATATATATATATATATATATATATATATATATATATATATATATATATATATATATATATATATATATATATATATATATATATATATATATATAGAAACTCAAATTGATGGGACATCATATGTTAATGATGAGGGGTTTTTTTTTTACCAATACCCTTTTACATTTATCTCAATGATCAGTTTTCTTAGGCGAACTCCTTACATTCTTCTCCAAACATGAATTATTCGACCCTAAATAATCTGAAAATCATAATCCTAATCACTTCTGCCCAAGAGCTCTCATCATAATCACCATTAACCGGCAATAATATGTGTCAAACACACATCGAAACATCTAAGTACTCTTTTATACATAATTGTTTCTTCTAAGATTCTCATTTCAAATATTTAGAATTTCCCAAATTAAAGCAAATGTCATAACTGAAACATAAAATTGCCACGTTAAATCAATAACAGGTTGCTTCATGTTAAGCTATAATTAGGAAAAAAAAATTACTCACTTCGAGTTAATCTTACATCCAAACCAATATAAACGCCCTGTATTTCATTCAACTAAAAGAGGAATCGACTTGGTACATCGGAATCCACAATAGTAATTTCCAAGTAATTAAATCTTAGATCAAATATCGAACCTACACCATTAAACGAAATCCCTCATTATAACACGAACTGTAATCAACCAAACAATAAACAAAAGGAAACCCCTGTTGAATATTCTATCATACGTATCGATACCAGAAGAAAATGAAACGAAAGGAAACAAACCTTTTTGGGGGGGTGTTTAAGTGTCGAGGTCGGAATCGCAGGCATTTGGGACGCGTTCTTTGATGATTTGCTTCAAATTCTTACGC
Source organism: Cichorium intybus (assembly GCA_023525715.1). Taxonomy (NCBI): domain Eukaryota; kingdom Viridiplantae; phylum Streptophyta; class Magnoliopsida; order Asterales; family Asteraceae; genus Cichorium; species Cichorium intybus. The sequence continues at coordinate 17,521,724 of CM042009.1, forward strand.
CTGCACCAGATAAACGCTTCTGCGGTTTTGCTTTGACGAATTTTTTGAACATTTCTTTCGATCAACACAACTCTCGTATATCGTACTTGTAGAATCACTCTACTGCTTTGGAGGCGATTTTATTAATTTCCTCAGGTTATCTATCGATTATCATTACAAGTCCCCAGGTTCCACTTTCTTGCAAATTGACACCTAATCTTCAAAACTACTACATTAGAAGGTTCTTGGATGTGTTGTAGAGTTGATTATGGAAATCGAAGTGAATAATTAGAGTTGAGGGTCCAAGTCTAGCAAGAGACATAGGTGGTTTCAGGAGTAATTTAGGAGTAGGAGTAGGATAGACTTGCCGTTTTAAAAAAAAGAAATTCTTAATTATTAGGCAAACCTTTTCACATGTTATTTTCTTAGATTACAGAATAGGATCACCCCATGTTGAAGAATACTTTGACTTCATACTTACTATCAGCAGCCCACTCAAAAAGGTTTATAATATTTTAAGAGAATGGAGGTATGACCATCTGTATGTAATCTTAAAAGAATTGCAATAACAGATTTTGTACCTGTGGGTCCGGCTTTTGTAAAACTGTGTAGGATCCACTCCTGAATAAGTATGTTGGTTTGGTGGCTGGCATATAATCTTCTAGTTGCAAGGATGTCAAGATTGATTATAGTTAATGCATGTACAAAGGACTTTGAACTTCCATGTAAGATTCTCATGATTTCATTTTCGTTTTTGTTCTTTAAGTAGAAAGAGATTAACATATATGAAGCAAAAAATAAAAGTTGCAAAGTTAGGACCAGTGATACCGATTATGGATCAGGTTTTTTATGCGAGGTATCACAAGCTTCATCTGATGTGTGGGTAGTTGTTATTGTGTACAATTATGGGTAATCATCACTTCTTGTTTTTATTTGATACTAATTCTGATTATACCGTTATTAATGGGGTTTTGTGTATAAACAGGTACTCAGTGTGTAGTATAACATCCTACTTTCATGTATGTTTTGGTAAAGATTATGTGTTTAGTCGTGTAGTATGTACTAACATCTTATTAAATCAATAGAGGTTGATAGATGATTGGAAACAAGTAGAGTCAAGAGCTAGTGGATCTTTGTAGCTAGACATATCTAGCTACCGAAGTGAGTACATTAAGACTTTTCTGGGTACATAGCAACAAGTTTTGTTTTTTTCATGCAAATTGTTTTATGATTAATAGTTTGACAAATGATTTTCAAAAGTTGTGTTAAATGTTTCATGAATAATGGTGTTCGAAGTGGTTTTTTAAAGCTTGAATTATTAAGTATTGATTTATGTTGACTGGTTGAAATGGTTTGCAAATGATTCTAAAGTTTAAAGTTTTAAAATTTGTTTTATGCAAAGGCTGTGATGATTTCTATGTGATTGAATAATGTTTATGATCGAGATCAACATGTAATGAAATGATAAATGAAATATGAACGAAATGTAAGAAATGTGAAAGACGTCCGGACAAGGATCTCAACCTAATGAGGGGAGGTCAAAAGACACTACTAGGATGGTACCTTCCGTCGCGAAGTAGTTGTCTTAGCACGCCCTTATGGATAGATTTGTTTTTACTCCATGAAGGGAAAGGGAATTAGCACGCCCTCACGGATAGATTGGTTCTATGAAGGGAAATGGAACTAGCACGCCCTCACGGATAGATTGGTTCTATCTGGGGAAGGAAAGGGATACGGGGAAACATGTATAAAGCCAAATGATAATAAATTAATCATGAATTACAGTTGGTCTATCCTTGTTAAGAAAGTACCTGAATTATGTTTGCTTATGATGAATTTGATTATTTGACATTTTAAGCTAAAGTATTTGAAGTTTTAACAATGAGCTTTTGTTTGGAATATAAATAATGATTTATGTTTTAATGAGTATAGCGTTTATCATTTGGTTAGCAAATGTGTAACACCCGACTTATTAACAAAACACCCCAAAAAAAATTTTCATTTTTCAAACCAAATATTTTACAAACAAACCACAAGTAGGGGGTATTAGTTAATACAATACGAGTACAAGAGTATCACGAAGTACAATACATAATATTATACATTCTTCAAGCCGGGTCGTCACTTCAAATACTAAGTCCTCAGTCACAGACTTTATCTTTTCCCTTGGCGGGATCACGCTCACCTGCAGGGACATATCAAATAAACGGTGAGCTACAAAGCCCAATGAGTAATCAAATCAAGAATAACATGTATAAGAATAAAATTCTCTATACAAAGTCAAATATGTATTATCATGCAATACAAAATCAAATATGGCTCACGGGTTAGCCCGCTGTTGCCTTGGCTCACGGGTTAGCCCGCTGTTGCCTAGACTCACGGCTTATCCGGTCTTGTCTATATAAGTTTGACTCACAGATCCGTTCTTGTCTATTAAAAACTCACGGCTTATCTGGTCTTGTCATATCACAGTTTACATAGATATATTGACTCACAGTTCCGTTCTTGTCTATAACAGACTCACGGCTTATCTGGTCTTGTCGTATACCAAATCATATAATCTGTCAAAATTTGTCCCCAAAATCATATTCATCTGCAGCTGCTCATATAGCGTTTATCACAACGGATAACAGTGAGATTACTCACCTGGTTTGAAGTTCTAGCTAACACCAACAGTAAATACAACCTCTTCTTCAACAATTCCCTGCACCTACACAACCATTTACATACCAAATAGAGGTGAATACCTTGTATTTCCACCATCAAAGCTTAAAGCTTTCTCCTTTTGGTTAATACTCAAGATTAAGAATATTTTAAAACATCCAAGCATGAGCCATCTACTCAATTCCAACAAATCACAGGTGGTTTGTCATAACCACTCAAACCCAACCCAAATCAACCAAATCAACCGTTCAATTGAACAATAACGGTAAAGCTTACCTTCAAGAAGCGAAATACCGAAGATTACTTCAATCCATCAAGTTCTAGCCTTCCAATTTGGTTCTAAGATGATTGGGGAATATTTTCTAGGGTTTTGGAGGTTTTTTGTTCGAGAGAAAATACTCAAAATGGCTAAAAATCGCATATAAAAAAAGTGAATCTGCGCGTGCTACAGTGCCCGTGTAAATTTTAACACGCCCGTGTAATGCTACAGTGCCCGAAAAACATAAAATTACCGTGAGTTACACGACCCGTGTAACATTTACACGACCCGTGTAAGCATTTTTTTGCGTTTTTCATGCGAAAACATTACCCAAAAGGTATTCTAACCTTCCGAACACATTTAACATCTTATTAAATCATAATTACATTACGATTGACCTAAAAATACTTACCGTAAGTAACGTGGTGTTGCAAATTCTCCCCTCCTTCAAGAGATTTCGTCCCCGAAATCATTCAAAGAGTTGAGGGTATTTCTCCCTCATTCCACTTTCGGTCTCCCACGTCATGTCGGAACCTCTGTGATGACGCCAAAGCACTTTCACCATGCTGATTTTCTTGTTTCGCAGCTGTCTTATCTTTCGGTCTAACACCCTTTCGGGTTGTTTTGGGTATCTCAACTTGTCATCTACTTCAATTTCAGCAAGAGGTGCTTGTTGAGACTTATCAAACAAAGTTTTCCTCAAATGAGACACATGAAATACATCATGTATACCCTGAAGTCCATTAGGTAACTCCAATCTATACGCCACGGCTCCAACTCTTTGGGATATATGGAAAGGTCCAATGAAACGAGGACTCAGCTTTCCTTTCTTCCCAAAACGAATTAAGCCTTTCCAAGGGGATACTTTGAGCATTACCATATCTCCTACTTGGAATTCTATCGGTTTCACCCGTTTGTCCGCGTACTGTTTCTGTCTATTCTGAGCTACCTTCAAATTTTCCCGTATCTGTTTGATATTTTCTTCAGTCTATGCTACAATTTCGGGTCCAGCCAACGGCTTTTCCCCAACTTCAGTCCAGTAAGTCGGAGTACGACACGGTGCTCCATACAATGCCTCATACAGGGCCATCTGAATACTGGAATGATAGCTGTTATTGTACGCGAATTCTACCAAAGGCAAATGATCTTCCCAGCTTCCACCGAAATCTATGACACAAGTTCTCAACATATCTTCCAAAGTCTGAATGGTTCTTTCACTTTGGCCATCAGTCTGCGGGTGGTATGCGGTACTCATAAGTATTTTTGTACCCAATTGCTTTTGAAGACTCCGCCAGAAATGAGAAGTAAATCTACTATCTCGGTCCGATACAATCGATGCTGGAAATCCATGCCGACAAATCACCTCATCTATGTAGATTTTCGCCAGTTGATCTACTCTGTACTTTTCTTTATATGGTATGAACTGTGCCGATTTGGTCAATCGATCAACAATCACCCATATAGAATCATAACCTCGCGGTGTCCGCGGCAACTTTGTCACAAAATCCATGGTAATATGGTCCTATTTCTTCTCTGGAACCGGCAATGGTTGTATTTCCCCGTACGGTTTCTGATGGTTTGATTTAACTTGCAGACAAGTCAAACATTTTTCCACATATCTTCCAATGTCCCTCTTCATTCCAGGCCACCAATACATCGGTTTTAACGTCCGATACAACTTGGTACTGCCCGGATGAACTGCATATCGACTGAAATGCGCATCTTCTAGAAGCAAATTCCGCGCTTCTCCTTGTTTTGGGACCCATATTCGGCCTCTAAAGGTCTTCAATTTCTGAGCATTTTCTTCCAGATGCTTCAAATATCCAACCATTCTTTCGCTTTTTACATTCTCCGGCTTACACGCTTCTTCTTGTGCTGAACGAATCAATTCTGGTAACCGGCTTACTACACCCATACATGCGGATGTAATTTTTAGAGGAGCTTCTTTTATGCTTAGAGCATCTGCCACCACATTCGCCTTGCCAGGGTGGTACTGAATTTCACAATCAAAGTCTTTCAACAGATCCATCCACCTTTGCTGTCTCATGTTAAGTTCTTTTTGATCGAATAGGTACTTCAGACTTTTGTGGTCCGTATAGATGACAAATTTCACACCGTATAAATAGTGCCTCCACAACTTCAAGGCTAGGATCACCGCAGCTAATTCCAGATCATGAACTGGATATTTCTTTTCAGCATCTTTTAATTGGCGGGACGCATAGGCTATGACCCGACCTTTCTGCATTAGAACACACCCAAGTCCAACTCTAGAAGCATCGCTGTAGATCACATACTCTTCTCCGCTTTGTGGTAGTGCTAACACCGGTGCTTCACATAAAGATTGTTTCAATTTCTGAAACGCTTCTTGCTGCTTTTCGGCCCACGTGAACTTTTCACCTTTCTTGGTCAACTTGGTCAATGGGACAGCTATCAAGGAGAAATTCTCGACAAATCTTCTGTAATAGCCTGCCAAACCAAGAAAACTTCGTACCTCAGTGGGACTTCTAGGCGGTTCCCATTTCATTACGGCTTCAACCTTTGCTGGATCTACTTTCACCCCTTCAGCATTGATTACATGGCCAAGAAATTGGACTTCTCTTAACCAGAATTCACACTTGGAGAATTTTAAATACAGCTTTTCTCGGCGAAGCAACTCCAATACTTGTCGCAGATGTACTTCATGTTCAGCTTGGCTTCGCGAATACACCAAGATATCATCTATAAATACAATCACCGAGGTATCAAGGAACGGTCGACACACCCGGTTCATAAGATCCATGAATACGGCTGGAGCATTGGTTAATCCGAAAGGCATCACCAAAAACTCATAATGACCGTATCGTGTGCGAAAAGCTGTCTTTGGAACGTCAGATTCTCGAATCTTCAGTTGATGGTAACCCGACCTCAGGTCAATCTTAGAAAAATAAGATGCTCCCTGTAGTTGGTCAAACAGGTCATCTATTCTGGGTAGCGGGTACTTGTTCTTCACTGTGATCTTGTTTAATTCCCGATAGTCAATACACATGCGCATTGACCCATCTTTCTTCTTAACAAACAAGATAGGGGCTCCCCAAGGCGATGTACTCGGTCTGATAAAACCCCAGTCTAGCAATTCTTCCAGTTGCTTTCGCAGTTCCACCATCTCTGAAGGTGCTAAACGGTATGGAGCTCGGGCAACAGGTGCAGCTCCCGGAATCAGTTCAATCGTGAACTCAACCTGTCGATCTGGTGGCAACCCTGAAAGTTCGTCTGGAAACACATCTGGGAACTCGTTTACTACGTTTACATTCGCTACCCCCACTTTAATCGGTTGGGCCACCGATACATAAGCCAAATAGGACATCCCTCCTTTACTGATACAGCTTCGGGCTTGAGCAAAGGAGATAACTGGCATTCTCAACCGAGGTCGTTCACCCTGAATCTTTATCCATTCTCCATCCGGCGATAATACTGTGATGTTTTTATTTCTGCAATCCATATTAGCATAATTCGTTGCCAACCAATCCATCTCCACAATTACACCAAACTCATTGGTAGTCATCGGCTTCAAATCTATAGGGAAAACGTTCCCGTAGATTTTAAGCTGACAACCTTTCAGGTGTTCAGAAACCCAAACATATCGGCCGTCCGCTATAGCCACTTCCAAGCTTTCGTCCATTGGTGTTAACGATACATTCAGGCGAGACAATAAAGACTCCGATACGAAACAGTGAGTGGCTCCTGGATCAAATATAACATATACAGGTATGGTATTGAGAGTAAAGATACCTGTAACTACATCTGTCTTCTCACGGGCTTCCTCCACGATCATCTGAAAAGCTCGTGAGGCCACTGGTCGTCCCCTGTTCTTTGGCTCTTCTTTCTTTCCCACTTGATCATCTCTGGGTCTTTCACTGTATACCCCAGATTTCAGTTGGGGACAATTCAGGCGAATATGATCTGTAGCCCCGCATTGGAAACACCTACGGTCCGCCCGACAGTCCAGTGTAAGATAACCCGTTTTTCCACAATTTCGGCAGCTAATTAACCCAGTATCGCTGCGACAACTGCCCGTGTGCCTTTTTCTGCATTTTTCACACCACTTGCCTTCATCTTTCTGGCCTTTTCCCCTAGACCCGGATTGTTGCGACTTTTTCTGAGGCGTCCAACATTGGTCTTCCGCCTTTCGTTTCGTTTCCAAGACTTTCTTTTCGTCTTCTTGTCGCTTCAGTTCTGTTTCTCTTTCTGTGGCTCGATCCACCACTTGCCGGAAAGTAGGTAGTTTCAGCGGTTGCACGATTTCCCTAATTCGGGTCGTCAACCCCCAGACATACTTATCGATCTTTCTCTTTTCAGTATAGATATGGTGTTCCGCAAACCTAGCTTTCTTTAGAAAGCTAAGTGTATATTCCTGAACAGATCGAGAACCCTGTTCCAGATGCAGGAATTCATCCTCTAATTGCTTTATCGCTACTTCGGAGCAATACTCTTCATTGAACTTATTCTTGAACTGTTCCCACGGTACTGATTCGATTGGATCAAGATTCAAAGACTTGTAGTAAATCTGCCACCAGTGTAGTGCACCGCTTGTGAGTTGGTTCATGGCAAACTCTACTTTATCATCATCCGCACATTTGCTTACTCGGAACACCTTCTCAATATGCATGATCCATTCCATAGCTTTAACTGGATCATCTGTCCCCGAGAATTCCTTTGGTTTACAACCAAGGAAGGCTTTATACGTACACCCAACTTTCTTTATCGAGGCTTCCCCACCTTGAGTTTCTTTTACTGCCCGGGCACGACTTTCTCCCTGGCTTTCATCTTCCGGCTGCCTGTCATGAACGCTTTTTGCAGCCTCTTCAGTAGGATTAGGATTGGCATTCGGATTGGGATTGCCACTCGGGTTGGGATTATTTGTTAACGTAGGCATCATCTGCCTAACCACTTCTTCCACAATAGCTCGTATATCAGGTGGATTTTCTCCCACCGGTTCCCATGCTGGTGCTCTTCGCCCAACAGAGCCGCGTGACCGAGCTGGTCCACTTCTTGCAGTTCCACGCGAATTCGCACCAGTGGGATTACTTCGTGTATTTCTCATACTTCAAAATTTCAGCAAACCGTTAGATTACATATATAATAACAACTTATATATATCTAACAGTCCATTTATCTGTTCTTCTCTCAAGGTTTAAGTCCAGGAATCTAGTCTAAGACACCTAGTTCACTTAAACCACGGCTCTGATACCAACTTGTAACACCCGACTTATTAACAAAACACCCCAAAAAAAATTTCATTTTTCAAACCAAATATTTTACAAACAAACCACAAGTAGGGGGTATTAGTTAATACAATACGAGTACAAGAGTATCACGAAGTACAATACATAATATTATACATTCTTCAAGCCGGGTCGTCACTTCAAATACTAAGTCCTCAGTCACGGACTTTATCTTTTCCCTTGGCGGGATCACGCTCACCTGCAGGGACATATCAAATAAACGGTGAGCTACAAAGCCCAATGAGTAATCAAATCAAGAATAACATGTATAAGAATAAAATTCTCTATACAAAGTCAAATATGTATTATCATGCAATACAAAATCAAATATGGCTCACGGGTTAGCCCGCTGTTGCCTTGGCTCACGGGTTAGCCCGCTGTTGCCTAGACTCACGGCTTATCTGGTCTTGTCTATATAAGTTTGACTCACAGCTCCGTTCTTGTCTATTAAAGACTCACGGCTTATCTGGTCTTGTCATATCACAGTTTACATAGATATATTGACTCACAGTTCCGTTCTTGTCTATAACAGACTCACGGCTTATCTGGTCTTGTCGTATACCAAATCATATAATCTGTCAAAATTTGTCCCCAAAATCATATTCATCTGCAGCTGCTCATATAACGTTTATCACAACGGATAACAGTGAGATTACTCACCTGGTTTGAAGTTCTAGCTAACACCAACAGTAAATACAACCTCTTCTTCAACAATTCCCTGCACCTACACAACCATTTACATACCAAATAGAGGTGAATACCTTGTATTTCCACCATCAAAGCTTAAAGCTTTCTCCTTTTGGTTAATACTCAAGATTAGGACTATTTTAAAACATCCAAGCATGAGCCATCTACTAAATTCCAACAAATCACAGGTGGTTTGTCATAACCACTCAAACCCAACCCAAATCAACCAAATCAACCGTTCAATTGAACAATAACGGTAAAGCTTACCTTCAAGAAGCGAAATACCGAAGATTACTTCAATCCATCAAGTTCCAGCCTTCCAATTTGGTTCTAAGATGATTGGGGAATATTTTCTAGGGTTTTGGAGGTTTTTTGTTCGAGAGAAAATACTCAAAATGGCTAAAAATCGCATATAAAAAAAGTGAATCTGCGCGTGCTACAGTGCCCGTGTCAATTTTAACACGCCCGTGTAATGCTACAGTGCCCGGAAAACATAAAATTACCGTGAGTTACACGACCCGTGTAAGCATTTTTTTGCGTTTTTCATGCGAAAACATTACCCAAAAGGTATTCTAACCTTCCGAACACATTTAACATCTTATTAAATCATAATTACATTACGATTGACCTAAAAATACTTACCGAAAGTAACGTGGTGTTACAAAATGATAGAACGAAAGGACTAGAAGCTGATATAAGGAATGTAGATAGAAGGGATGTTCAGAATATAGAGTATCTCAATTGTGGTATAGTATGTCATGTAATTGAGAGATGTATGATTATGGTTTAAAATTCTCTTGTAGTTGTACAATAAAGTCGTGTTATGTCTCGTATTGTTTTTAGGTTGTTTTATTGAGTCAGGTCAGTATGGATTTGTCCATATTGCCCAAAGGTCATGCCGAATTTTCGGTAGAAATGTTAGATTAATACGGGACAAAACTTTGACATGTTTAAAGGTTTTACTATAGTTGTTTTGATATGAGTTTGTAACTCCCAATGTTTAAATTTTTTTTACCTATTTGTTTTTATTTGGACCAAAGGTTTTAAACGATGTCTTATTGATTAAAAGAAAAGTTTTTAAAATAATGAAATTTTTACTTAATGATATTTTATAAATTAATACACCAAATACGGTGTATGAAAGATGGGGTGTTACAGTTATTGAGATGACGAACATAAACATTTAGTCGAGCACTATACAATGTTTCCTATTGAGCAAAATGTTCTGATCTGTACGCACGCACAAGCCTGGACAAACGAATATGGTGTACGACTAGGTTGATGGAGAATGGCGGTTTCCGACTAAGAATGACGCGAACTTCAGTTGCCTAAATAATGTATAAACCCGAAGGATGTTACAAATAATAAATTTTACATACAACCACTTGATTTATAAACGATTATCTAAATTCGAACGACAAAAAGGAGGTAGTTAATTATCTTAAATACAAACGTTTATAATTTTTAAATGCTAATTATAATAAAGTCAATTATACTAATAATAATAATAAAGGAAACGACAACAAAAGACAAAATATAAAATAAATTAACTAGTCAAATCAGAATGTTTATATATTAAAAAATGATGAATCTATACATACCCCTTTACAATCTAATTGCAACCCTTGGTTTGATTTTTTGTTTTTTCGTTGTTTTTATTTTATCTTTTGTCTATTTTGTTGGTTTATCGTCTTTTTAGTTATATTTTTCTTTTCTTTTATTAGTAAGTTTTGATTTGTTATTATTATTATTATTAGAAAATCAATAATAATAAATTTACCTTTTATAATTTTTACGTTTTAGTAACAATAAATAATAGTTTTTTAAGTAATTACGATACAACAAACAATGTTTATAATTTTATAAAACCATGCCAGATTATATCAAAATAGTTATGTCAATTTTGAAAGAATCTCAAATTAATAAATTTAACTTTTATAATTTTTACGTTTTATAAACAATAAACAATATTTTTTAAGTAATTACGACACAACAAACGACGTTTATAATTTTATAAATTTTATATCAAAACGGTTATGTCAAATTCGAACGAATGTATATAAAATAACAATATAACTAATAATAGCAATGCAACGTTTGGTCCAATATTACAATTGCTCGGTGCGTCATTTGGATAAGTACATAAACATTTAGTCGGGCACTATACAATGTTTCTCATTCAACAGAAAGTTCTGATCTGTACGCACACACAAGCCTGCACAAACGGAGATGGTATACAACTGGGTCGACGGATCAATAATGACGGTTTCCGGCTAATAATAACGTGAATTACGATTAGGTATAAACCTGAAGGATTTTATAAAGAGTAAATTCTACATACAACCACTTGGTTTATAAACAACCGAATAAATTCGAACGACAAAAAAGGCATTATATTATCAATACTCAATACACACAAACGGTTATAGCACGGCCCTTTTGTTTTTTTTAATAAATAGAAAATATAAAACCACCCCTCCCACCCCACCCTACTCGTTGCTAGGTAAATTCACAATGTAAACTCTACCGAAACCTCCAGAACTGGCTCTAGAAGCTTTTTCATCTATTGGCATAATCAAATCCTGCTCTGTAACACGAAGTGGGTAAATGAATACTGATCTCCAAATACCCAATTCAGATTGTTGGATTGAAGATCGACGAAAAACGTAATACCCAAATGCCAAACTTAGTATCCCAACTATCAAAGCTAGGGAGATCAATGCGCAAGCCAGTTTTGAAATTTCGGGTAATTTATGATTGGAATCGTCTTTTGAACATGGATTAGACAATCCAAGTCCACATAAATCGGGATTTCCTTGCATGTATAAAGCGGGAAGGCCGGCGGTCAATGAAGACGGGACTCTACCGGATAGTCTATTGAACGATACGTTAAAAAGGGCAAGCTTTAGGTTTTGGAGTTCAAGGGGGATTTCACCGGTGAGGTTATTACGAGAAAGATCAAGGTAAGTTAGAACGGGTAAATCTCCTAGCGATTCAGAAATTTGACCGTCAAAATTGTTGTCTGCTAAAGACAAAGAGACTAACTATTTACACTGTTTTAGATATGGGATTTCACCGGAAATGTAATTCCATGGAGATGTTACATGATAATCTAGGGTTTGCTGAACAGTTCGATGATTTCGTGGGTTTGGAATTTATTGCACCATTCCTGGAAGATAACGCTCCACCATTAGAGGGATTGTTTGATGATATTCTTCTTCCTAGGTATGAAGATATAGAAGCTACCAATTTACCAGTTTGGGACATTAAAGGCTTTAACAACGAAGAAGATGCTTGGATCGATACATTGAGGTTCGACGAGCCGTTGACCGGCTAGCATCAGTCGTTGACCATCGACGGGTTACGGTGTGTGTGTATGAGTGAGAAAGAGATGGGAGGGGGTATCGGATGGGGTTAGGGTGGGTTGGGTGGGGTGGTTTTATATTTTCTATTTATTAAAAAAACAAAAGGGTAAAAAGAAAAAAACGGGCAAAAAAGTATGGACCATGGACCGATTTGTAGAATTTTGCAAATCTTAGTGACCCATATAATAAAAATCGAATACTTGGGTCCATTCAGTTAGTTTTGGTAAACCACAGGGACCAAAATTGTAATTTACTCTCAATTTAATTAAAACAAATCAACTCGTTCGATTTGGATGCATGGTCTGGTTACTACGTATTTATTGTTTGAAGTTTGAACGACGCCTTTCCACTTTCCACTTCCAATGTCTCGTTAAAATCCGATCCACACCACTTCTTAATTCATATCCTACTCCCTTCGTCCCCACGAAATACAGAAACCCTCCGCATTCATGTACCCATTCTCTCTATTCAACCCTAGTTGCCGATTCTTCTCCTGCAACAACTCCGATCACATCATCCAAAATAATCCTGATAGCTTTCCTTCTCTACCTTTCTTTTTTGAGGACCGCCGACTCTGTAATCGTCTTCCAACTATGATGGATCTTGAAGTAGAAAGAATCCTCGTGATGTTTTCTTCGCCTATCGTCAAACTCGTTCTCTTTCCACCCACGCTTTGCATTATGCTTTATTCTTCTGCTTCTTTGGTTCACTAAATCCACTCTTGAAAGATCTCCTGTTGTTATTGATGTTATACTTTCAAGGTTTACTCCTTCTTCGTCCTCTTCCTGCATGCAATTTGTGTCTCATATTCATTTAGGGTTTTTCTTGATTCACCCAATTTTTTGTCCTTCTTTGCTGTAGAGCGATTGAAGAGTTTTTTCAGAGCTCAACTTAAATAATCGGTGGTAGTTGTTCGATTCCATGTGAGGGTTTGCCGGTTTCAAGAACCCTAGCCCATATGCGTAATCTGAGCCCTAAATATTTTTCAGTTTGTTTTATTTTGTAATCAAGATTTCTGATACATCCACAACTTCTCGTTAGTTTTCTTCAATTCCTCACTCTTACAACTTCGAATAGTGATTTTTCTTTAACTACTTTTGACTTATGGTTATTGATGATTCTAACTAGGGTTTGTTTTCGTTCTAATTGTGTTTCTTTTAGGTTGATTTAAGACTGGTGTTTCGGAGGGTCAAGAAATTGGTAACAACGGTTATCATCGTGGACGCCAATTTGAAATCATCACGCTTCCTCTAAATACTCTTTTCTTTCTCCTTCATAACATTGAGTATTTCCACAGCGATCTGAAGAACTTCATCAGGTAACATGTATATATTTCTTTAACTTCTATTCTCTAAACTTTTGCATTAAATTGGCAATTTTTTTGTGGTTTATGAGCCATTTTGTTGAACACTTGGAGGGTTCAACTGATCTCGCACTTGATTCCAAGCTTGATCTTTGCTATCATGTAGATAACGACTAATTCCTGTTACTGACTCATCCTATGACCCTAATTCAAGATTTCTATCGACTGATTATTATAAATTATGAAGTTTTATAATTGTTATCTGGTCATATATATAAGAAAACAAGAAGACTTGTTTGGCGTGTATCATGTTTTTCCCACCACCTTATCCCCGCTCAGATCTGTTAAAGTTCTTGATGATTTTTATGTTTGTTGGTTATTTAAACGACTCCTCAGTTCTGTTATATGTGATTTATTTCTCACAATTTCTTGTTGGATTTCCCATCAAGCTTAAAGTTGTAAGATATGGAAAAAGTAGCCATAAAGAAGTTGGAAACTATGCTAATACCAGGTTTTACTTGCATGTTCTTCATCATCTCCAAATGGTTTTTCTTTTCTTTGATTGACTGAGACACTGATTTGCCAAAAAAAAACCCAACAGACATTGAAAGAACGGAAATAGCAATTAACTTATCTCATATGGTTCTATTTTTTATTTATTTAATTCAGATTTTTCCACAATGAATAGCTAATTTTTGTTAATTAATCTTCTTGTACAGGAGCAAAACCTACGTTGATTATGAACATCAAATATCATATTATCTCTCATATTAAAAGCCATCCTCAAGTAATATTATTTATTTAATTAAATTTCAGATTAGCATTTCATTTTATATTTATTATAATAATTCATAATTCTGACAATTGAATCTGTCTATGTAGATGTATAGAAGTAAGAAGAATCGGGATCCAAATCAAGGTAATTATAAAACATAATTAATATTGTACTTTAAAGATTAGGGATACCACTGTGAAACTCCTTACAATATATCTAATTTTGCTTTGTTTTTTCAGAGAGTTTGTCTTGATGTCAAACAGCTTCGAATATGCTACGCAACATCACTTTTTGGGTGTGGATGATATGCTAAATCATGTTTTAGGCTTCATTTGTTACACATATGATAATATCAGTTCAGTAACCAATTAAGTCATTCCTCGTCTCATGGAAGATATCAAAGAATCTGGATCAACACACATTGAAAACGAGGTTGATACGGGTGTTATACTTTTTTTTTTTTTTCTATTTAATCTATAATCATTGTTTGTGATTATAATTATGTTTTTTCTCAGCTGTTGGATCAACACACATTGAAAATCTCTTGATGTAGAAGCCAATACGGAAAGAATTACCGGTGTATGTTCTCATAAGCTGCTATAACTTCACTTTACATTACGAAACTTTGTAATATTTGGTTTTTGAATTGGGTGGTTCTTTTTATGTGTAGGGCATCCTAGAATATGCATGCTCTTTTCATGAACAAACTGTTTCAACTGAGAAAGGGAGAAAGGTACCAATTTACTGCATCCTTCAATTCCTTTGATCCTAAGTTTTGTTAATTTTCATTCTTTTGATCCTAAGTTTTGGGAGAGAAGTGGAATGAAAGTTTCCACCGCTTCTCTCCGTTCTCGAAAGGTAAATTTTTTTCATTTGAAGTTTTATGCCTTTTTGATGTTTGTGGTTATCGTATTTTCTGATTTGTGTTTTTTCTTGATTTTATTGGTTTTCCCGCTTGTAAGTAAATTTTAATATCTGATTGAGGGAAATGGGTCAAGATGTTTGTGGTTATTGTTTTTTTGATTTTTGATAATATTACAAATAGGGTTTAGATTCCTAGATTTCATCGGTTTTCCCAGTTGTATAGTATAATTTAACGCCTGATTGAGGGAAATGGGTCTATATGTATGTATATGCATATGCAAACACGTTTTGTTCCGTCTATGTATACATCAAGTATGTATATACACCTGTTCACATAGCTCCATTTGTATGAGTATCAAGTGTTTGATAAAATTCTTCAATGAGGGTATCTGCTGGTGCATTCTATATTTGGCTCTTCTGTATTCGTTATTCATTCTATTTGAGTTTTTACTTTGATTTGAAAACTATTGATTGGTAGCAATTTGGAAAATATTTTGTTTAAGAGTTTGGCATTCGATTTTGTTACTTCTTTGAAATTTTTTGTTTGATAATACCCTTGTTGGTGCAGGAACAGGGAAATAACAGAAATGAAACAACATAATGGGAATCACCAGATTTTCAAGATCCTGTCTTTTTCATTGTTCAAGCTCTTCTTTTTCAAACTAAGATCATGTCGAAGAAGGTGAAAACCACCCATCTTCACAAATCAGAATCAACGTCTATAGTTGTGTTTCAAATCTAATGCAATCGGTATGTTTTACTGTTATGAGTTTATAATTTTTCATGCCTTCAACTATAGTTGATTGGGCTAATCGGGATGTAAAAAGTTCTATGGCTGCCTCAAATGAAGTGGCCCCTGTGGCAACTTTTTAGTATTTTGGATAATTTTTTTGAAGTTATGATTTAGTAAATTGGCCAAAGTTTGTTGTTTTAAGCCAGAAGGTTCATAATGTCAATGCAAAAAATTCATGGTTGCCTCTAATGAAACCACCCCATAGTTAACTTTCTAGGGTTTTCCCTAACTTTTGGAATTTTTTTAACTTTCTAGGGTTTTTTATGAATACAATATATAGTGAATGCATATGGATATGTTTAGGTATCTTTGTTTCTTTGTGTGCATCTTTGTATGTATTTATGCATATATTTGTGTATTTGTGTCTATCCATATGTATTTGTGTGTGTGTTCGTATGTATAGGTGTGTATTAATGTGCCTTTGTTTGGATTTGTATATGTTTCAATATCTGTGTGTTTGTATCTTAACAAACCTTTAAAAAATCTTCTCATTCAACTTTGCACTGTTTGGATCCAAAGATTAGGTTTTACTCTTAAATTTGTAAAACCTATATAAATTTCTTCACTTACATAAAAATGATTTTTTGTAATATTGTTGATTTTTGTGCAGGTAACATGTCGGTGGCTTGGGGTTATACTGGAAGAAAACACTCCCGAAGAGCTTCAAGTTTGTGACACTTTCATTTGATTATCTTTTTTACACATTGAAATCTTGATAATGATTACCTTAACAGTGATTTTAATTTTGTATCTAACAGAATTAAGCAACAGTGAAATCATCCGTATTGGAAGCTCTATCAGAGATCACAAAATATTCTTGATGATGAAAGTGAAGTAAGTATGAACTCATGGAAGTTTCTCCTTTTGGGTATTATTGATTATTCTAATCTAAGTATTAAGTTGTAGTTATGCTGATGTTAATGTATTATTGATGTCTTGATGAATTTAATATATTTTAAAGAAGAGGGTTTTAACAGCATTGGAAAATGCTGGGGTTTTCACATCTGGTTTGGTGAAAGACAAGGTAATAACTATTTAATGATTGTGAAATTCGAATAAATTGAGTTCATAAAAATGTTAACTTTAGCTCTTTTTTGTATATATGTGTAAACAATTGTCATGACATGTAATGGCAGGTGTTATTTGTAGTACGGAGAATGGACGATAAGTTTATTTTCTAGACCAAATAAACCTTGGATAAGTTAATTCTGCCAAATAAGGAGATAAGTTTATTTTCTAGACCATATCATCAATCTTCTAACTGTAAAATAGTTAATGTTAACTTAATTCTGCCAAATAAGGAGATAAGTTTATTTTCTACACCAAATAAACCTTTGATGCATTTCATAATAAAAAAACCCTGCATTCATTGTCATAATTGTTGGGTTTAATGCGTGGATGCATTTCATAATTAAAAAACCCTGCCTTGGGTAATTATCTCTTCAGATCTTCTTCATTCTGCAAGCTGATTTATTTTTTCAGAGTTACTGTTTGATGTCTGAGATGATCAGGTATGGTTTTGTTGTGTTTGTATGACTTTTTTATATTTATTTGTACATGCAAGATGTGATTTTAGCCATTGATGAAAAGCTCTCACTGATAGATAATAGTCAGGATGCAGAAGAATGTCAATGTGGTCTTGAGGCAATATGTCAAATAGGGTCATGTAAGTAGATTAAGATTAGAGTAAATTACATTTTTAGTCCCTTATATAACTGCTTTTTTTAAGTTTGGTCCCAAAAAGTTTTATTTTGCAAGTGGTTCTTAATCTGAAGTTCTTTATCGGTTTCGATCCCTATGCTGTCTAAGTTAACATACTAGCTGTCATTTTTCAGAAAATTCCATGTTTGTTTATGTTGTATTTTGTTATTTTAAGTTTTGGTCTAAGGGCAAAATGGTCATTTTGATTAATTTGACAACATTAAAATTGATAGAAACCCTCAAGGACCAGATTTGCAAGAGAACTTTTAGTCGGTTAGTGACTAAAGTTGCAAAAATCAGCTATAAGCAGGGACCAAAGTTGTAATCTACTCATAAGATTATTTATACCATTGGTATTATTTTTTACTTTAGTTTCATGTTATAAAATCCGATTATGTTTCTAGCAGCCCAAGGAGCGGTTTTGCTAATGTTGTTAATTCTGCATTTGACCTCCATGACCGAGGAAGAAAGTTGGTTAGGTTCTTTTTTAGTTATGGTTTTATCCTTTGTTTTACTTTTCAATAAATCTTTATTTAAATAGGTTGCATAGCATTCTTTTGGGAATATTGCGGGAGAAACTCGACCTGAAAACAACAAATTACTGAAGTGACAGATTTGAGGTAAATTATTAACAATCAATGACTTAAAGAAATAAAATACGCCAATCTCTTCCATTCATTTGTGTATTATAGCATCCTAATTTTTTTTAAAAATTTATTTTGACTAACATACTATTAAATTTTTATCCTTCTCTTATTAAGGAACTGTACTTTAAAATAAATCACCAGCTATTTTTTTATTTATTGTAATATTGTATGTTGACTAAAATGAAAGTAGGATGCTATGATAATAAAATCAATGAACGCACATTGCTACTTTTTGCTCATTACCCTTCTTAATATAAGCATATTATGTTCTTTTGTAGTAAAGAAGCTAACTTATATTATAATATCTAAATTGAAATGGGGGTCAAAGCAAACAACAAAAAATTGTACTCTTGGAACTGAAATTACAGTTTTTACATCTAATTTTGATTTTGACATTGATTTTTAGATTTAGTTTATATTTTCATTTTTAGATTTTCGTTTTTTCATCATCATTTGATGCAGGTATTCTGAAGACGATGTTGATTGTGAGGGCATGAAGAACTTATGACGTTAATAGACAATGACCAAGCTGGTACACCAATAATATTTTTTTTCAAGTATGTTCCATAATAAGCAAATTTTTGAATGTCTTTATCCTAATTTAAAAATTTGTTCTCCATGTTTGTGGATGTAGCCTGATTTTATGAAAAAGGCCAATGATGGAGGCTTGAATGTCATACAAAGTAGTTTCGAATGGGCATGCGCTATGCTTTCTCCTGGAAAGGTATATAAGATTAATAATAAAAATCAGCTCAATTTTTACATGTGTGTGTGTGTATATATATATATATATATAATATAAAGTAGTTTCGAATGGGGAAATATGGTGCGTTTAATTTTATAAAACTTGTACAAGAAGAAGGCCTCTATGCTCATCTATACATTGGCTACAAAGCGGAGGTTCGGGTAAAGACAATATGTTCTTTTAATATATTGTTGGTTCCACACTGAGATCTAGGATCCCGATCATTCTCACTGTATTCAAAAGATAGTTTTTTTGTAACAAATTCGATGTAATTTCTCTTAACAGTCTGGTTCAAATTGCACAGCACCTTTTTATATTATGTTAAAAGTTTATAGATTTTGATTTGATTAACAAAGATAATGATTTTACATGTTACCATTTGTTATTGATTTCTTATCAAAAGCGATTCTTATCAGTTTTATTGTCAAAAAAGCATTTGTTTTTTCTTTACAACTTAAAGGGCTACTCAGGACCGATCTTTCCCCGCATGCCCACCGACAGTCACCTCTGCATCTGAACCATTACCACAGCACCCCAGAAAGGTAAATATATTAGGGAATCAGAAATTGCCCCGAAAAATCAAGCTTCTACACCGATTGATTAAGACTACTAGAATCAAGGTAAGACATCGCCATATCCATAAATATATCTGTTTTATCGTTTATTTATTGGGTTCCCGGTTAATCTTAGGGTTTAGTTCGTGTGTCTGAACATACGTCGTATATATTTGATACAGTTGCTATAATCTCATAATTTTCCGAATTTCTGCTTCGTTTTTTCATGTTTTATGTGATCATGATACGATACAAAACTCCATCATATTTAGTCAATATACCGACATTGCTGAGGTTTCAATTGATTATTTCCAGAAATTGGTTAAAGTTTTCATGTCAGCCTTTTTTGAACTTCTATGAGTTGAGAGGGATAAAAGTGAGCTGCGGAAAAGTTATGGTGATTCTTGATCAAATTCCTGAAAATAAATGTTATGGTGATTCTTGATCAAATTCCTAGATGGAATGATGCCTATTTTAGATATTCTTATGAAGTTGAAGATCCCAATTTTCCAAATTCCCACTTCACTGAAGCCTGGGCTTCATTTTCCGGATCAGAAACTAGTGGAAAAGTTTCAAGGTTTCCCATCTGAAAAAATCTATCTTTGGAGAGGAAACCCATGGAATCTTAAAGTAGATGTTGTCAATTCCACAAAGAGGTAAGCTATTGTTGACTTTTTCCTTATGATTGTTGACTTTTAACTGCTCTACAGAATTTGGATGAAGCTCAAGGCAGCCTTGGTTTGCATTCTGCAGTTTGCTCTGGTCTTGCTGAAGAATATGCAACACTGGTATTACAAACTGTCTTTTATGGTTATATTTTACTTTGAAGTGACATCTTTGCCCATGTTATTATGGTAACCGGAAGATAGATACAACTTTTAACATCATAGGGTGGTTGTAGAACACTTATGGCAAAAGTTACCAACTTGTATGATTATTTCGCAAGGTGAGTTTTGGTTAATTATTTGCTTTATTATTTTAATTTAATGATATTTAGTTTTATATTATGTTTCTGTTACAGGAGGTTTATGCATATAGTAGAGCCTACTATTCTTAGGGTCCAATCAATAAATGTTCTATATATTGTGGATTGAACAAAACAGAGACTTGCTTCTTTCTCTCCTTTCTTACTTGACCCAACGTGTCTCCTATCTCACTCAATAAACCGGAAGTCAGAAAAATAGTGATGTGGTATCATGGGAAATGATGATAAGTGGTTGGCTTTATCTAAGGAGAATGTTGTCATGTTTATAGATGAATTTTGTATCTCTCTCAAGTCTCGATCTTTTACTCTATTTGTGTGTGTGTGTGTGAGTTTTGATATTTATTTTCAGTTTTTATATGCAGGTACAAAAGTTGTGATTTCAGACATTGATGAAAGGCTCTCACCGATAGATAATAGTCAAGATGCAGTTGAATTTGATTTGGTCTTGAATCAATGGGCCAAGTAGGGTCGTGTATTAAGATTAGCGTAAATTACATCATTGGTCCCTCTGTATTGCTGATTTTTGTAACTTTGGTTACAAAAAGTTTTTTCTGCAAAAGTGGTCTTTAATACCAGTCGATTTTGGTCCCTATGTTTTCTAAGTTAACATACTAGCGATCAGTTTTTGGAAAATGATCATTTTGCCCTGGAACAAAACTGAAAAAAACAAGATACTTCGGGACCAAATTTGTAATTTTAACTTATTTTTTAATATAGGTTTATAATATTGCAAAAAAGATCAATTATTAAGAGAATTTAACACCTTTGTTAAAATCAAGAGAAAATTGCATGTGTGACAGCTAGGCTGTTGACTTGAACAAAGTGGGAATTAAATTTTATAGAAAACTTCTTAACAAGGACCGAATTTGCACTTGAACTTTCTGTGACTAAAATTGCAAAAATCAGCTATATGAAGGTATTAAAATTGCAATCT
Source organism: Cichorium intybus (assembly GCA_023525715.1). Lineage (NCBI taxonomy): Eukaryota > Viridiplantae > Streptophyta > Magnoliopsida > Asterales > Asteraceae > Cichorium > Cichorium intybus. Next base: position 17,543,240 of record CM042009.1, read on the forward strand.
ACTCTTAATTTAGATTGTTTAACCATTTGATTTTTTTTATATTTTAATTTCATTGTATAATTTTGATTATATTTCTGGCAGCCCAATGGGCGTTTTTGCTAATGTCAAATACATCTGTTGGTAGACGTGTTGTTAATTCTGCATATGATCTCCATTGCACAGAATACAACTGGTTAGTTTCTTTTATAATTATGGTTTTGCCTCCAGTTTTATTTTTTAATAAATCTTTATTTAAACAGTCTGCATTGCATTCCCTTGGGAATATTATGGGAAAAATTCGACCTGGAAACAACAAATTACTGAAGAAATCTTTATTTTAACCAGTCAGTGAGCCTTCTCCTGATAATTGTTTTATATCAATGGTAAGTTTATACAAATAACAATGATTTATACAATATGAATTTTAAAATTTTAATTTATTTGTTATGTTTGATAGAGCTATGATGCGACTTGCTAGAACCTGGGATTTCTTTTAAAAACATTACTGAGAATTGTTAACCCTATTAGTGTGGCCAAAGTATGTATTTTCTCCGTTTCTCTTTTGCCTTCACAGTACACTTACTTTTCTCTTCACGGCTTTTGTTTGTTTTTAAGCATCTTATTAATTAGACCCTTTATGTATGTCTTTAACAGTAGTTGTACAAGGATTCTGTTGCAAAACTTACACCAACATCAATTCATATAAAGAGCATGGATTTTTCAGGTTAAAAAACAACTCTTTTGGCCCTCTCTTGGAAACTACTAGATGTTGGTAATTTGTTGTTCATGTCACTTTGTGACATCTTTTAACTTTCATATACGGTGTTCAGGACCTTGCTAATGATTTTTCAGGTTGAAAAACAACTCTTTTATATGTTTTCAGATCTAAGTAGTTTTCCATCATGCACGTGTGGTGGAATACATGGTACACTGTTTATCTGTCTACTAGTTTGTTGCAAGTACAAAGGAAGACTGGATGTATTCTACAAAATTGTGCATCAGGTTGGTGTTTTCTTGTCTTCCTTTTTGTTTTTTTTCTCACAGTGTTATATTTTTAAATGCATACATTTGGCTTTTCAAGAAAGAGTTGCAAGATTGTTAAGAGACACCAATGCTGGTCTTGCACTTGTCATACCAACTGTAAGGCCCTGGTTGTTTTTTTTCAATAATTGTTGTCCCGATAATTGTTGTCTTGATTCCAATGTCATTTTTGTAATTCACAGGTGGGGATGTTTTTAACTTGGTATGACTTGTTGCCAAGTAACATTCTCACTTCCCAGTTTTCCTGGATCACTATCTTGTTCCTAGTTTCCTAATTTTGTTTCCCTTTAAAGTTTGGTATTTGATTTTGAGTGCTGTGATAGCTTTTTTCTATATCAGCTTACCGGTTATCTCTCAAACCGTTGGTGGGGTAGGGATCGGGTGGAAGGGGTGGTGTGGGATAGGGGTAGGGGATGACGTGTCAAAACATAGAAATGACCAAAATGGTAAGAGAGGCAGAACAGAAATGATGTGACAAAACATAGAAATGACTTCAGGGAAAAGAGGATGAAGGACCAAGAGCTAGCTGATTTGCAAGAAACAGTATGGAATATCAAATAATGACATGGGGTGTGTTTAGAAAGAGGATTGGTCAACAAAGTTAACACTACAAATATCAGGAATTCCAGATTTGGTTGCTTTGTAAACACTAAATTCTCTGAAGTTTGAGACCTTTTATTATCTTGCAACTTGAAAGGGCATATAACAAGGTACAAGTTATCTTCTTATTCTTTTCTTTTTCTTTTATTTGGCATGTTTGTTAGATTGAGTATTTTATGATGCGTTTTTGCAGCCTCAATTACTTGCTGTGGTCAAATCTATAGCGCATTTGGTCAACCAGCAGGTATTTCATGAGCTTATTGCTCTTGAACTACTCACAACTTTATTAGAAGATCCAACTTTATTAGAAGATCAATTCTTCAAGAATCATCTCCTCACCAGAGTTAATTTATTGTATTTTCTTTTACCTTTCTTGTCTTTCAGAAACCTGACACTTGGATACAAACTCCGTTTTATTATTTACATGAACCAAGTTAACATTGTTTCTTGTTGTTGACACTTTAAAACATATTCAGGTTCAAATCTTATCATATATAACTATTTATAAATTTTAATCTCGTAATTGTTTATTAACCATGTTATCTACTTAACATTTACTAGTTACTCTATATAAGGTCAAATCAAGAAAACAGCGATGTGGTATCATAGGGAATGATAATAAGTGGTTGGCTTTATCTAAGAAGAATGTTGTCATGTTTATATATGAATTTTGTATCTTTCTTAAATCTCAATCTTTTTCTCTATTTGTGTGAGTTTTGATATTTATTTGCAGTTTTTATATGCAGGTACAAATGTTGTGATTTCAGACATTGATGAAAGGCTCTCACTGATAGATAATAGTCAAGATGCGGTTGAATGTGAATTGGTCTTGAATCAATGGGCCAAATAGGGCCATGTGTTAAGATTAGCGTAAATTACATCATCGGTCCCTCTGTATTGCTGAAAAAACAATATACCACAGGACCAAATTTGTATTTTTAACCTATTTTTTAATATAGGTTTAATATGTGTGACAGCTAGGCTGTTGACTTGAACAAAATGGGAACCAAATTTTACAGAAAACTTCAAAACAAAAACCGAATTTGCAAGAGAATTTTCTGTGACTAAAATTGCAAAAATCAACTATATGAAGGTACCAAATTTGCAATCTACTCTTAATTTAGATTATTTAAACATATGATTTTTCTTTTATTTTAATCAAATGCTTAAATAATCTAAATTAAGAGTAGATTGCAAATTTGGTAATTTCTGATTATGTTTCTGGCAGCCCAGTGGGCGTTTTTGCTAATGTCAACTACACCTTTTGCTAGACGTGGAAGACAACTAGTTAGTTCTTTTTATAATTACGGTTTTGCCTCTTGTTTTATTTTTAAATAATCTTTATTTAAACAGTCTGCATTGCATTCCCTTGGGAATATTATGGGAGAAACTCGACCTGGAAACAACAAATTACTGAAGAAATCTTTATTTTAAGTCATTTTATAATTACGGTTCTGCCCTTTCTTTTACTTTGCGGGTTACTTAATAATAAGCATGGAAAATGTCTAATAGAGTAATAATGTAAAAGCCTCTCCATATTGTCTCATTAGTTGGTATTATGTAATTGAATGCTATTTAGAAGCAACACTAAAACACCTATTTCTACAGTTAACCTATGTTTTTTATGGGCTTCTACTAGAAAGGTTTAGAGCTACACCATTTAAAGATTTTATAGGGTCTATATTAATTAAAAAAATTAACATGTTTATATTTTATCGGATAAGTGTTGATTTTCAGATGTGAACATGATATTACTTTTTGATATATTTATTTTAACTTATTTTACACTTTTTTGCTCATACATAGACCAAAATGGTGAGGAAATCACCAAGTACAAGAACCTTTAATCTAAGCCTTCTTACAACATGATCAAGAAATGAGATTGGTTCATCATCCATTTCAGGGTTTGCCATC